>RJWH01001749.1:135948-319038 GCA_004363575.1 Solenodon paradoxus
TCTCTCTCTCTCTCTCTCTCTCTCTCTCTCTCTCCTCTCTCTCTCTCTCTCTCTCTCTCTCTCTCTCTCTCTCTCTCTCTCCTTGCTTTTCTCCCCCTCCCCACCTTTATCATACTTAGAATGATAAATCTGCTTAAGAAAGGGACCACAATAATTTCTCAACCTCTGCCAGATAATTCTTGTTCATAATAGTAGCTGCTTTTTCAGGAAAGAATTGATCATACCGGAGATAGCAATTTCATTTTCTTTGCAGGGGCGAGTAGGGGAAAAAACAAAAGCAAGCGTATTCTAGTGGATTGTTGTATCTTACAGAGTTTTCTCAGTGGGTCAATCTTAGGAAAATGCTCAATCTTGAGAGACGGAGCTTCAAGCGAGAGGGGGCCACCAGTCAGACTATTCAGGGAGTCCAGAAACAGTGGCAGGGACCCCGATGCTCCCTTCCGTTCTGAAGTGCTTTGCCATTTCCCCCTTCATCTTATCCAGCCGCTGGCAGCTGAACCCCCAGGTATCCCTAAGAACCCACCTGAGCCCAGAGAACTCAGGTGTGTGAGCCCAGGGCCTGTGCCCTTTTAAACAGAGCAGCAGCATCAATCAGAGAAAATTACCCTGCTATTTGGGGAGCACACAGGAAATGGGACATGGAAGAACAGACTAAATAGATGAGGCTTGGATTAATCCATGGCAATGAGCCGGAAAAAGGCTAGTGTTGCAGACAAGCCCAATAAATCAATTATAATTTAAAAATAAATGGAAGAATGACTATTGGTGGGAAGTTTGCCAAGTGCTTTCACACAAATTATATCGTGTAGTCCATCAGTGCAAATTTCTATGTGCCGAGTGTTGTGTGGGCACGAGAACTGTGAGGGAGAGGAGGTTAACCAGTGCATGCCTGGGAAATCTTACAGACCAGTGGGGAGGGAGGCAGGAAAGGGCTGGGACAGAGAAACCTATGTGTTGTTATGAATTTATGTGAGCAGGGTGCTGAGGTACAGAGAGGAGGGAATGGCCAACCCATCCTAAAGGCCTAGGGGATATAAGAAGTGATATATTCTGAATCTTGAAGAATGGGCAGAACTTTCATCCATATAAATATTGACAAGGATCAGATCCTAAAGCTACATCAGCAAACAAAACAATGTCCTCGTCCTCAGGCTGGGGTAGAGGTACCATAAACACACACATATCATAGCTCGGGCTGATAAGCACTGTGGGAAATATCAGGATCAAAGGGAATAGAGTGATGAATTAAAAGTATGAAACAGATTGCTATTCCCTGTAAGGTGGTTAAGGAAAGATCTTAAAAATGATATTTGAATAAACCTGAGGGAAGGGAGGAAGGAAACCATAAAGATATCTTGGAAACAGGAATAAAGATATTTTGGGAAGGGTCTCCGGCAAGTGCAAAGGCCCCGGGGTAGACTTGCATGTTGTTCAACAAAGACAAGGAGAGGTGTGTGGCTGGAATGGAGAGAGAGGGGAGTGTGACCTGGCAGGAGCCAGGTTTTACTCCAAGTAAAGTAAAAAGTCATCATGCTACAGAAACTAGAGAAGCCAGAACAGCTCTGACGAAGACATCTTAAAGTAAAAACAATCTCCTTCTACTAACAGGAGCACCTTTTAGCTTCTCTTTTCTGAAATCATTGAATATTTGGTGATGAGCCAGTGAATTGGGATGTCAGAACAACCCGACCTCAATATCTAACCACCGAGGCTCCAGCCCCCAGCAGGACACCGTCCAGAGGGCAGAGACTCAAGACAGCATCCAAACAGAACCTGCTGAGCTCACAGTCCCCTTTTCCTGCACTTTTCAAGAGCCTCCGGTAGCCTGAGGAAACTGAGACGGTCTTCAAGACAGTGGTCCTCGGTCTCCTCAGGTTGCCATTATTTTGATTAAGTCACTGCAGCCCATGAACATCTGTTCCCTTGATGATTGGCTTCAGGGCAGCTAGCAGCTGAATCTGGATTCAGTATCCACTGGGGGTTTCAACAAACGGTGTTAGGAGAACTGGACAGTCACATGCAAAAGAATGAGACTAATTTGCTCTTTAACACCATGCATTAAAATGGATTCTAGATTTGGATGTAAGACTAGAAACCATAAAACACCTAGAGGAAAATGTAGGGGATACCTTCAATGACATTGGTCTTAGAGAAATCTTTGGGAACTTGACTCCATACACAAGGGAAACAAAGACAAAAATAAACAAATGGGACTACATCTAACTAAAAAGCATCTGCACAAAGAAAGAAGCCACCATCAAAACAGAAAGACATACTACTGAATGGGAGAAGATATTTGAATATCATACATCTGGCAAAGGGTTGATATTAAAATAAATAAGGAGCTCATAAAACTCAACAACAGAAAAACAATCAATCAAAAAATGGGCAGAAGATCTGAATAGGCATTTTACCAAAGACATACAGATGGCTGACAGGCACAGGAAAATATGTTCCATGTCTCTTCATATTAGGGAAATACAATTCAAAACAACGTGATAACACTTCATACCTGTGAAAATATTTATTATCCAAGAGACGCAGAGAAAAGGGAACTCATACACTGTTAGTGGGAGAATGAATTGGTGCATCTATTATGGAAAGCAGTATGGAGACTCCTCGGAAAACTGAGAATCAAAATTCTGTATGACCCTGTTACCTTACATCTGAGTATTACCTAAAGAAATACCACAACACTAATTGAAAAAGATATATGCATCCTCGTGCTCGTTACAACAGTATTTACAATGCCAAGAAATCAAAACTATTTGAATGTCCACTGACAGATGAATGGAAAAAAAAGATGTGGTGTATACGTACAATGGAATACTACTCAGCTATGCAATAAAATAAAATAAAAATAAAATCCTGCCATTTGTGACAACATGGATGCCACTAGAGGGGATTATTCTAAGTGAAAGAAGGCAGAAGGAGAAAGACAAAGACCAAATAATATGCTGGGAGCTGTAGTAGAATGTTGAAAAGCAATAATGAAAGCAAACATTCTGCCTAAATTATTGATTAATGTTTGAGTCATCAGTCAGTTTTGTACACCTGGAAAAATTCCACTTTGTCATGGTGTGTAATTTTTTCAGGTGTTGACTGATCTAGAGAGGATTTTGATTCCATCATTATGGCATCAATGATCAGGGCAGACTGAGAATGTGGGAGACTGGGGGCCACCAGATGATTACTTACAGGGCTGCTGGAGCAATTGGGTTAATAAATAGAAAGAAATAAAATTCTATCGTGGCAATGAGAATTGACAAGATGAAAGATTGGATTTGAGGTATTTAGGAAATATAATTGACAGAATTTGGCAACAAGGGAATATATAAGGAGAAAGAGAAGAGCACAAGTTGACATCTAGATTTATAGCTTGAATTTAAGTAGTACCATTTATCAAGCAGGATAACACAGAATGAGTTGGTTTTGATGGAAAGGGATAAAGATGATGATCTCACCTTTCGAAAATAGCCTATGATTTGATGGCGGGATGTCCAGATGGTGATGCCCAGGCAGCACTTGGATACGTGGGTTCACAGCACAGGGGATGGGGTGTACAGGTTTGGGGGTTACGTATGTAAGTTAATGGTGGAAGCCGTGGGTGTACACAAGGAAACAAGGGAGATAATATATGGATGGTTGTCGAGAATTCTCAACGCATCTAGCTCTACATTGTGATGCGATGTGATGGTCAAAAGTTAATTCTTATAAACATGAAAAAGAACCGAGTCCCATCCTTTGCTTTTTCTAATTTCAGGCCTTAACCAACCTCAACTTGCTTCACTGTTTCTTTCATTCTGAATTATTAAATTCTAAATGATTACTGTCTAAGTTATTACATTCTGAAATACCCCTGCCTATCACTCTTAGTTAACTTGAACAACTACTCAATGTCACCTCACCGCAATCCCAATTTCAGCCACAAACTGGACCCTGTTGTAGCTTTGTGACATGGGTTACCAGACCAGTTACTCCACCACGCTCCCTCCCTGACTGATTTGTCCAGTAAATCATGTATGAATCTCTCCCAGGGGTGATGCTCTCTGTTTTCTTTATATGATACCTCTCTTGAAATGTCTGACAACTCTTGGCGAACTCCTGCCTTGTTGAACCATTAGCTCAAAATGTCCTTTGCCACTCTGGTGAAAAACACAGAAAACGTATTATTTCAATGTCCCGAAACTAAGCAGATGATGACTCCTACTGCAGCATAAAAATAAAGATGAATAGCATTTCAAGTCAACCACCTTTTATTCATTTTACACACAGACATCCCAACAGGCCAACAGGGAGATGTGCTTAGGGAAAGAAATGTTGGGGTCGCTTGGGCACACCTCCAAATGTGCCCAGGCAGCAGAGATGATTGTTCTGGGGATGGGAAAACATCCTGTACTTAGAATGTTTCCATTTTATAAAGAAAGGAACCTCGGTGATGATAAATAAAATGATAAGGAAAAAGTTGTCGTGGGAGATGAAAGTCCTCTGTTGAACAGCCCATCCAGCAGCAGGCCTGCTTTGAGTTGGTACCTGAGTGTGGCTTTTTTTTTATCATCTCTCTCTTTTTTTGCTCTTTCCCTCAAAGTTCAAATCACTAATTCAAAACTTCTAACCATACTGGGGATTCATAAGTGTCAGGATTTTATTAGGCAGCGAAGGTCCACCAAATGCTTTCCTTCATCGAAGTAGCATATTTTCCTTTCTGAAAAAAATCCCATGAAATCACATGCACATACGTGTGCTCTCTGCACCGGTTCTTTATTCCCTCCCAATAAATGGGGGAGAGGGAAAGGGAAGGTGGGGACAGAACTCCTGAATATAATGTTGAGTGCCAGAAGCCAGAAACTCACAAAGAAATGTTATGTAAAGGACAAAAAGAAGGCTAAAAAATCTATGCTGTTAAAATTTAGAGTAATGGTTGACTCTTTGGGGAGCAGAAGAAGCTTCACGGGTACCGATGACATTCCACATATTGATCTGGATGCCCATTATGAGGGTGGGTTCACTTCATGGAATTTCATCAATCTGCACATTTTGTGAGCTCTTCTATTAGGACATTATACTTCATTGAAAGATAAACAAATAAGAAAACACATCACCCGTCTTCACAAAAACAACTACACATAACTATTGAGGGAACTATTAACATCCAGTATTTAAGGAATGCTGCTCCCCTTCTTCCAGGCGCTATTCTGCAGATAACTATTTTCAAACTACTCTTGACCCACCCCTGGTGGAGTAGTGGTTGGGTCCACCACCTCCAACCAAGTACAGTCCACATCTATCCCAAGGACCCAGATTTGTGGCCAGGGACCGAGCAGTGGAGGGGAACAGCTAAGATGAGCAACTAACTATATAAAAATGTTTCTTCCTCCTCTCTTCCTAACCAACTGCCTACTCACCTTCATTCCTGTACCTTTTCTTTTTAAACAAACTATTCTAGAGGTAAGTAGGAAGATTATCACCATTTTACAAAAAAAGAAATGAACATTTAAGTCATTCCCAGATCACTCGCTAGCACACACTGAAGTCAGAATTGAGATCCGAGTTGACCAACCCAGAGTTCACTCCTTAACCACCACACTTTGTGCTGGAGCAGTGAAGATGCTGGAGCCAGAGGGGAAGCCCTGGGCTCTTGTCCCAGGTCCCAGTATGTGACAAGCATGTCTCCCCCTTGGGTTCACCCCCTATGATAACAGGTTGATGTCCTTATTCCCTGCGCATTGCATGCACACTGGAAATTTTTCCACCCCTGGTCCCTGGTCCACTGCATATCAGTAGTGACCTTGTGAGGGTCACCATGAAAGCGGCATCCCGCATTTCCAGCTGTGTGGTTCCTGAGGGGATGGCACTGCCCTGGTTGAAAAGAATGGGTTAGCAGACCTCTTTCACCTCTAGGACTGACACTCTGCCAAAGGTTGATCATGGGATCTGGGGCAGAGACGGAGCAGCTGTGCCCGAGCCCAGCTCCCCTTCTCCCTGGACTTGAGCTGGACTTGCACTGGCGTGTGTTTCCCATCCTCCCTGCGGTTTGTTGTCATCATGTAACTGAGGTGTGGCCAAAGTTCGTGACAAGAAGTGGTATGTCCAGCTCCCTTGATCCTTCTTTCTCTCTCCCATCAGCTGCCAGCAGCGTGGAAGATGGCGCAGTCCCCATGAGTCCGGGGCCCAGCCTCACCCACTGACCATTCATCAGTTAGTCATGGAGAAATAAGCAGCTGGCACGATAGTCCCCTGAGACTTCAGGGATCAGTTGCAGCTGCTCACATTACCCTAACGTGTCTTCCAAGACACCGGAGCTAGTGGATCACCAACCATGAGGGTGTCAACATTTACTGTAGCTCAGATTTCAGTGAAAACCCAAACAGAACAACAGGTAATAATTTCCACCATATTGGAAAAGATAGCTATCAATAATTCACCAAATACTGCATCTAGAACTTTCTATCAGGTGTCAAAGTAGCCTAGAGATACTCACTCCATCCTCTCCACTCACTCCTATATAAGTTAAAAAAAATAAATAAAAAACTTAAGATAAGCTGGTTAAAGTAAGAGGATCCATCAGAATAAGGAGCCACGAAGAAGAGTTTGGCAACTTTTTCTTTCCTGTTTTCCATGGAGGAAGGGAAGGGGTGATGCCAGACCCTGACCAAACGAGAGCTATAAAGACCCTTCAAAGTCTGCAAGAAAGGGAGGCTACCACCTCGCTAATTTTTGAGATGTTTGCTGAGGCGCATAAATTTAAGGAACACTCTGGAGGCTAATGTGGTGTTTTAGTCCATTCAGGCTCTGCTCACAGAATCCCATAGACGGAATGACTTAAACAACAAAAATCTGCTGCTCATAGTTCTGGAAACTGGAGGCCTGAGGTCAAGGTGCGAGCATGGTCAGGTCTTGACGAAGACCCTCTTCCTGGTGGCGTCCTCACATGACCTTCCCTGGTGGGTGCTTACAGAGATCCATGTCTCCTCCTCTTTTTGTAATGGTGCCAATCCCATCACAAGTGCCCCACCCTCTAGACCCAACAAGGTCCTACCTCCTAATACCATTGGGGTTAGAGAATCAACATCTAATTTGTGGGGGACACAAACATGCTATCCATAGCATGTGGTGAGAGGACTTTAGAAGATGTTGTGAGTCCCCAGAAATTTGAGGACAGTGAACATAGAAGTAGTGTCTTCTTTTCATCTAGAATGTTCTGAAGATAGAGGCCAGTTGTAGCAGACAACCCACTTAGACAAGTGCGGAGGGCAATGGAAGGGCAAACAGTCCCCAAGGATTTCTGTGTGCCGGGGGCCGTCTCGAAGACAGACACTGGGCCATTCTGCTTATACCTGCCCCCCACAAAGAACAGCTGTCAGAAAGAGATGATTCCAGCCAGTATCTTGAAAGAACCAGAAACGGGAGCGTGAAAAGATAGAGCAGTCCACCCCTTGCGGGTTAGTAGACTGGGAAGGAAGAGCACTACATGTGATGTTCCAGTTTTTATTTATGCTGAACTAGACTGAATTTTTTCATCTCTAAAAGTAAGTCATGATCACCAAAATGGAACATGTTCTTAGAATGAAAATTAGAGAAAACTATGGACTCTTTCCGAGATATTGTTGGGGACAGGAAAGACAAATCTACCAGAGCAGAAGAAGGCAGAGGTTTGAAAAAACTCACACGTTTCCCACCTATGCCCCTTAGGGGTTCTGACGTTCAGTAATGCAGGCACAGGGCTATTGACAAGGTTGGCCAGGACTGGAGTGGAACCACCATCTTTGCTCTTCCTGCAGAGGCATCTGGTCTGAGTGGCAATGGACATCAGCAACAGCAGAGTCCTCTTACCTTCATCTGACAACTGTCCCAGCAAAGCACCACCAGTGGGACACTTATATTGAACAATAGTTCTGCTTTCAGAAGCAAGTGTCATTTCAGATGAAATTCCGTGGACAGAATCTATTTAGAATGCAAATAATTCATAACAGTCTGTGCACTTGCTGCTCCTCATGAACGCAGACACTTCTCTTACAAATGTGCTAGAATCATCAGGGAGACAAGGAGCAAGTGTTCCTGAAAGCTCGTATGGAAAGGACTCGACAGGAAAATTGATAATGACTATAATCATATATAATAGCTAGCGATGTGATACACCAAGTACTTTGCTAAGCACTTTATAAGACAGTGAATCTTCGCCTTAGGTTCTCACAGTAAATAATGCTATTGCCTTCATTTTGCAGAAGAGGAAACTGAAGTTGAGAATGAAAAAAAAAATTCATCTAATTACTTTTGCAGGGTGGTAGCTTCCTGAAAGCCCTGCAGATGAAAAGACCATTTTATGTTTGTGTGAGCTGTGGTTTCTCATAACTGAGCAGAGCTTCCTCTTTAAAGAGCACACTCATGTATGTTCCCTTGGTCAGCCCTCTGGACAGTACCAGGGTGTCTGATGAACTATAATACTATTTTCAGTCCATGACCGAGTCAGGACATAAACTCACATATCCATTCCCTTAAAATCCAGCTTCACAAAATGTAATATGCTATCCTGGATTTGACCTTAAAGGAGAAAAGAAATAGGTGGAAAACAAGTGAAATCCAAATAAAGGGGAAAGTTTAGTTAACAGCAATGCCAACATCAGTTTCATAGTTTTGACAAATGCACCATGATGACCTAAGATGTTAACATTAAGAGAAACTGGGTAGGAGACAGAGAAGAACCTTCTTTACTATGTTTGTAGTTTTTTTGATTAAATTTTTAGAAATCTACCAATTTTGTGAGAAGTCCCACATTTTTGGTGAGTTCTAAAACAATTTCTTTGCATGATTTTTTGCCTCTATAATCCTCTGCTCTTTTACCATTCTCATTCTCTCTCTCTCCATCTCTCTCTCCCTCTCTCTCTCTCTCTCTCTCTCTCTCTCTCTCTCTCTCTCTCTCTCTCTCTCTCTCTCTCTTTCTCTCATACACACACACACCACATATATACTCATGCTCGCATAGGCTTAATTGGCTCAGTAATTTGGACTTCCACTCACCAAGGCTGTCCTCTTTGTAGCCACTGCTGAGAGCAGCAGAGACCAATTCCAAGTCCCCAGTATGGCACCATTCCCCAGGATGACCAGCCCGCTGTGATTACATTGGACCACTTCCAACACGGAAGGAGCAGCATTTTGTTCTTACTCTAGATACAGATCTTCTTCTTTTCACACTGTGCCTTTGCTAAAACTACTATTTATGGACTTACAGAATGCCTTATCCACCAGCATGGTATTCCACAGGCATTGTTTCTGATCGAGGAACTCACTTCATTGCAGATGCATTGTGGCAGTGGGAATACGATCATGGCATTCACTAGTCTTACCATTATCCTGAAGCAGTTGGCCTGATAAAATGATAGACAAACCCTTCAGAGACTAAATTAAAGTACCAGAAAATGGTAATCCTTGCAGGCTGGATCAAGGTTCTTCATGAGGCTAGGCTGTGTATGCTCTGAATCAACATCCAACATGGTGCCGTTTTTCCCAAAGTCAGTATTCAGGGGTACTGGAATCAAGGGATGGAAATAAAAGTCACATCACTCATTACTGCCCCCTTGTGATCCACTAACAAGTTTTTTGCTTCCTATTCATGTGACCTTTTACCTTTCTGATCTAGATGTTTTAGTTCCAAAGGAAAGAAAGCATCAGCTATGAGACACAACAATGGTTCCTTGAATGGAAAATTAAGACTGCCACCTAGCTATTTTGGGCTCCTCATGCCTCTGAATCAACAGACTGGCTAGGATGACTGGTGCTGACTACCAAGGAGCTGAACCGCTACACCATGGAGGTAAGGGAGAGTGTGTCTGGAATGTCAGAGATCTCTTAGGCTGTCTCTTGGTATTACCATGCCATGTGGTTAAAACCAACAAAAACTTCAGCAACCTAATTCAAGCAGGACTATTAAAGTCCAAGACCCTTCGGGAATGAAAGTTTGGGTCACCCCACCAGCTGAAGAACCATGACCAATGGAAGTTCTTGCTGAAGGAAAAAGAAAGACAAAATGGATAGGGGAAGAGAATAGTTATAAATACCAGCTATGACAATGTGATCTATTAAAGAAATCAGGACTGTAATTGTTACAGATATTTCTTCCTTAATTTGTCATGAATATGTTTGCAGTATAGATACACGTTGCCTCACACACAACATTTCATGATTCCAGAAATTCACTGGAAATTTATCAGGGGTCCCACCATACATGCACAGAAAATCATCGTTTGAAAATAGATATTACCTTAGAAAATAAAAAAAGATGCATTCTAAGTTCCTTCGGTAACATAAGAATATTAATAGCTGATGTATTCATAACATGGAAAAATTCTAAACAACCTAAATATCTATTAGCAATATAGAAGAATAAATTGTGGACTATTCATTCAATTGAATGCAATACAGAAATAAAAAAAGCAAACTACATTATCATGCTCCTTGGTATTTACCCAAAGGAATTGTATCTATGTTCTCACAAAATGCTACACATGGGCGTTTACAGCAGCTTTGTTCATAAATGCCAAAACTTGGAAAAAACCAAGACATTTTTAGTCGATGAATGGATGAATAACTGTGGTACACCCAGACCATAGTATTCAACAGTAAAAAGAAATGAGCTTTTCAGTCATGAAGAGACACGGAAGAAATATAAATACATATTACTAACTAAAAAACAATCTGAAAATGTTACATACTGGATGATTCCAACTCTATGACATCCTGGAAAAGGCAAATTTATGGAGACAGTAAAAAAGAACAGTAGTCCTCAGGGGTGATAAAGGAGTGAAGTATGAATCGTGGGAGCACAGAGGATATTTAGAGCAGTGAAACTATGCTGTATGATACTATAATAGTAAGCACATGACATTATCTGTTTGTCCAAACCCATAGAATGGACACCAAGAGTAGATTCTATCACAGACTGGTGAGCTCTGGGTGATATATTATGTAGGATCATAAATTGTAATGAATATACCACTCTGATGGAGGATGTTGATAATGGAGAAGACTATGTATGTGTGAGGGTCAGAGGTATATGAGAAGTCTCTGTACCTCCCTCTCAGCTTTGTTATGAACCTAAGACTTCTCTAAAATAGAAATTCTACTATCTATCTATTTATCTGTCTATGGTATAGGGATTAGTCTAATAAAAAGAAGCCAGATACAAAAGAATGCAAAACGTATGGTCCCATGTATATGAAGTTCAAAGACACAGAAGAATAAGGTGATAGAAGCCATAATGGGGAGGGGAGCTAGTAGGGAGGAGCACAAGAGTTTCCTGGGGTGTTGGAAATGTTCATGTCAGTTGTCAGTAGGGTGTGTACACAAATGCATACATATACATACACACACACTGTATTTGAGTCTTGCACTTCCATGATGAGGTTAGAGGCAGGAAGGGGTGAGAGGATGTTCTAGAAACACAGCTCATCAGAAGGAATGATTGAAGGGTAGGAAACAGACTGAGTGAATAGCTAAGATCCTTTCAGACTATCTTCTCTGTAACTTCTAATCAGATGCATCTTTTTTTTTTTTTTTTTTTTAAAGAAAGAGGCAGGCATGAAGAGAGACAAGGAAGAAATACTTCATTTCATTTAGTTGTTCATCTTGGTTTCTCCCACCAGTCTTGGGAGCAACCGAGAGCCTTGGGAGGCCTGTGGACTGCACCCAACCGCTACTCCACCAGGGCACACACAAATACATTTTATTTTGATTCTAACAAAAACTTCATCTAGTTCATCCTTTTGCTTCACTTTAAAATGTCTTCAGTGATCTCAGTTGGCACAAGTTAATTTAGAGGAATTTATTGGAAGGAATGAAACCACCTGCCTAGGTTTCTAGTTACTCAAACCCCAAACATGGGTCTTTGGAGAGGCCCAGGGGACTTCCTGTCTATATGCAAACCACACTCTGAGGAGGTGTCAGAATCTACTGGACGCCCACAGGGCGGCGACCTTTGATGCCCCTGCAGAACACACTGGGGCTAGACATTGAATTAAGGTTCAATCTTTAAAGAGACATAGAGCATAACTGAAAAGGTTGAAGCCCTTCTTGGTGAATCTTTTTTTTTTTCTTTTTCATAAAAGGAAACATTTGGGTAAGTGACTCTTCAGTGCCAGAGCTGATATAATGGAGCGCTGGGCTGCTTGTGTTTGGAAGGACTCATTGAAGGTGGGGATGTTCTGTTCTCCTTTATGCATCAGAGGTTCTCACTGCCTTGTGCAATCTTTACATCTATCCACAACCTAGGTCTTATTATCCCTGTGTACCTGATAAAGAAAATGAAGTTCATAATGACTGAACAACCTGTCCAAGGTCACTCAACCAATATCCTCAAAATGGATGCCCCTTCCTCCATTTTCAGCAAGCATATCTCTGAGAACTTCATACCTAGACTCCTGGTGGGAGCTGTTTCCAGATCTGACTGACATCTGTTATGCAAGTGTTCACATTCTGGCAGGGTAATGCCCTGCCTAGTAGACAGTCTGAGGAAATCACAATAAGACACAGGCAGGAAGGACATGGCTTTGCTTGTACTCACAATGGAGGTCCTGACGATGGTGGGTCAGACATGTCTCCTCTTCCCCAAAGACTGTTTTCAGTGACCAATGATGGCCGATCAGGCATGTTTCTGAAAGTTACTGTGCCACAGTGGGGAGAGGGGCTCTTTTATAGTGGGTACCAGCAGTGGGAGGGTAGTAAGCAGGCAGGAACAGTCCAGTGGACAAGAACAAAGAACAGTCAAGTAGGCAAAGACTGAAAAATTCCAGGGCAGGAAATTTCTGGTACCGTCGGTGCAGGAGGAGGCAGTTATCTCACAAAGTCCATTGGCCAGTTGTCATGTGAACCCACTTTCAAGTGCGGTCACAGATCATGTTCTCATACTTCCCTATAATACCCATGGTGCGAAAATCGTAGGTGAGTAGCGGGCTGGACTGAAGAACTGTAACAAGACAGGAGGAAGGTCTAGCAAATAGATGATGGAATTGTGAGTGATCAGTCCCCCATATTCTGAAGAACTCATTGAATTGATGAGCTTCATTAAGTCAGATGAACAGTGAGATATTTGAGAGTCTAAATAACAGTGTGGAATAGGAAATGTTCCTTACCTCTGATGAGTTAAGTCCTTATAAAGTGCCAGCGCTATTTAAAATGAGAGGACTATTCATCTCGTCTCACAGTAAGGAGTAAATGAAGAGTTCTAAAAATAAACAGATAAAAATGTAAGAAAAGAATAAATTGCTGATCACCTTCATGCTGATCTTTCTTTTCACACTTCTTCCCTAAATTTTTAATACATCATGGTGAGGAAAGAGGTACAACTCCATGATACAGATAAGGGAATCAAAGTTCAGAGACCTGATTGAATTTGTCCAATTGCATGATGAGGAAATGGCTGAATTGGTATAAATAGACTTGAGTATAAATTTAACCCCAGTAATTCCTTGTTTGGTGACATTGGATAACTTATCTTACCTATTTGAGTTTCTGTTTTCTAGTCTAATAAATAATTTACCATTTAAGATGATTCAGGTTAAATGTAATCAAAAACTTAAATGGTTTAAATAATAAGAAAATTTTATTATCTCTCCAAGTAAAAAGTTCCAAGGCTTAAGTAATACAGTGGATCGAACATCATTAAAGATCTAGGTTCTTCCCAGATCTCTGCTCTGCCATCCTCAGCATGCCAGCTTTGTCCCACAGCCTTGCTACCCTATGGTCCCAAGATGGCTGCCATAGTTCTAAGTGTCACATTCTGATAAGACAATATCCAGAAGAATGAAAGAAGTCAGTTCTTCCTATGTGTCATTTCAACTATCAAAGAAACCTTTCCCAGAAGCCCTATGCCAGTAGCCTTTTCTCAACCACCATTGCCAAGAATTGTCACAAACCCATGTCTAAACCAATAATTCTTAAGGAGATTGGGTCTACTATGACTCACTTAGATCAATCAGGATTTATTTCTGAAGTACATCAGAAAGGATATATTCTCAAACAAAATCAAGTCATTCACTCCCCACAAAGAAACCTACTGGACAAGGTAAGATGAGTGTCTTCTAGACAAAAGATGCCTGAAAAAATATAGGACACCAGTTATATTTGAGTTGCAGTTATATTTGAGTTTCAAGTAAATGGAGTGTATTTATACAAAAAAGATTATTATTTATCTGAAATTCAAATTTAACTGCATCTGGTAAACCTACTTCAGAAGCTACAAAGGAGACCAAAGAAGTAAATGTGGGGAGTAAACTTTCATCTTCTGAGAAAAATGGCCCTTAGTCTTTGTTAAAGCTTTGGGAAAGAAATAATGGGACTTTTATAAAAACACAAAGCAAAAATGTGAGTGTGTGGAGCAGATTGACTGGTATTTTGTAGATTGCTATCTCAGCTCTTCATGCTAATCTCAGGTCAAAGGGAATATTATTTATTTCACTAACAATAACAGTTTTTCTGTGGAATGCATCTATATATTTCAACTGAAACAATTTAGTCTCATGAATTCTTTCAAAATAATATATGCAAAATTGAATTCTATTGTTATTACTATTAATTTATCAAAAGTGCTATTTGTTCAAAGAAATAATCGAAACAATTCATTGAGTGATTATAGATATGTGGTCACATTAAATGGGAAATAAATATGTGAAATAAATGATAGTAATGCCATCAGGGATGAAAGGGAGGATTGGGAATGTAAGTTTATAATGTACATGCGCTATACCTGACGTGGTACAGGTGGATTTGAAAGTACATTAAGATGTGCTTTCAAGATAAACTTGAGTGCAACCATTGAAGTTTTTTGAAGAAGTATAATTGATGTGGTAAGAGAGGAGATATAATGAACTCATATAAAAAATGTTCTAGAGTTGGTATGCCCTAGCAGATAAGGCCACTGGACACAGCCCACATGCATCCCAAGAGCCCAGTTTCAAGATTTGGGGCCAGAGGGGAACAACCAAGATGAACAATTAAATAAAATAAATAAATGTTTCTTACTCCTCTCTCTTCCTGCCTGCCTACTCGACTTCATTCCTGCCTGCACCTTTCCTTAAAAAATGAATAAATAAAATGCTCTAGATAAAGCTGAATAAAATGGGAAAGACAAAAACAAGAAAGAAATGCAATGACTAGAAAATGGTTTCAAACATAATATATATTAACAGTGATTACTTCAAATATGAATAAATGTGAATGGTCGAAATATACCAACTAAAAGACAAATATTGCCAGAGTGAATTAAGAACAAGAACCAACTATACGTTGCCTACCAATAAATCATTACAAATATAGACACCCAGGTTAGAGGTAGAGAGATGAACAGAGATATACCGTGCTAACAAAACTGATCAAAAGAAAGTTGGAATTAGCATTAATTTCAGATGAAGGAAACTTCATAGCAATGAAATATAGCAGGAGAAAAAAGAGTGGCAAATACCATTACAAAATTAATATTCAAAAATATGTTGCATGCCTGTATGCAAACAATGAAATTGCAGATGGAGAACTCAGGAAGACAACCATTTACAGCTGCATCAAAAAATAATGAAATACCTTAGAATAAACTTAACCAAAGAAGTGAAAGACTTATACTCTGAAAACTAAGAGACAGTGTTACAAGAAATAGAAGATAAGATAAAGAAATGGAAAGATATTCCATGCTCAAATATTGGATGAATTAACATAGTTAAAATGACTATACTGCCTAAAGCAATATACAGGTTTAATGCTATTTCCATGAAAATTCCAAAGACATTCTTTACATACATAGAACAACAACAACAAGTCATTAATTTATTTGGTACTACAAAAGACCCAGGATAGCAAAAACAATCCCGAAGAAAAATTTTGAAAGAAAGAAACAATGGAGAAATCATGCTCCCTGACTTCAAACTCTGTGACAAAGAAATAATAATCAAGACATCACAGTATTGGAATAAGAACAGAAATCCAGATCAACTGAACAGAATTGAAATCCTATAAATAAACACACGCACATATATGGACGTTTAAGTTTTGAAAAGGGAGCTGAAAACTTGCAATGGGGCATGGATAATCTTTTCAATACATGGTGCTGGGGGAACTGGACAGTCACATGCAGAAGGTTAAAACTAGACCACTACCTAACACCATACACAAAAATTAACTCAATATGGATGAAACACTTAGATGTAAGGTCAGAAACCATAAAATACATGGAAGAAAACATTGGCAAAAGTCAACAAGACACTGACCTGTCCTGGACACTTCAGCTCCAGTAGCAAGGGAAATAAAATCCAAAATAAACAGATGGAATTACATCAAACAAAAAAGTATCTGTACAGCAAAAGAAATTCACATCAAAACAAAAAGACATCTATCGGAATGGGGGAAGAGATTTATACATCACACTTCTGACAAGGGGTTAATATCCAACATGCATAAAGAACTCATAACACTCAACAAAAACTAAACAATCTATTTGCAAAGTGAGCAAATGACCTCAATAGACACTTCTCTAAAGACAAAAGGTTCTACTTCTCTTCTCATTAGGGAAGTGTAAATCAAAACAATAATGAAATACCACCTTGCACCAGTGAGAATGGCAATCATCCAGAAGAATGGAAACAGGTGCTGGAGGGAATGTGACGAAAAGGGGACTCTTCTACAGCACTGGTGGGAGTATAAAATGATACAACCATTTTAGAAAGTAGTGTGGAGACACCTCAAAGAACTGAGAATGGAAATTCCATATGAGTCAGTTATTCCTGTACTGGATATTTATCCTAAAAACACAACACTTATTTGCAGAACTATATCCACTCCCATGTTCATTGCAGCATTATTTGCAGCCCAGAGCTGCAAACAACCTAGATGCCCATCAGCAGAGGAGTGGATAAAGATGTTTGCATACACAATCATCAATGAAGGAAAAATCCTGCCATTCGTGGCAACATGAATGAACTTGGAGAGATAAGCCAAAAGGAGAAAGACGAACATCGCATGAGATCACTCATATGTGGTGGATAGAGATAGAAAGCAAACAAATGAACTAAACATTAGCAGAATTTTAAAAAATGAACCAAATCAAGCAGCACTGACTTTTAGTGGTGGAAACAGGCAAATCAGTGAATCAGGAAGAGACGGAGAAGCACTGAGGGGGAACCAAGTAAAAAGGAATTCATTGTATAATGAAGGAAAAAAAGAAAACAGTAGGAAACTTCCTGTATTATAAACAGATGTAAGTTTACTATCATTATACCTCAAACATCGTAAATGCCAAAATGCTGTATTTCTTCAATAAAATCAGTGTTAAAAGAGCAATGTTACAGAACGATAAGAGTTCGTCTCCCAAGAAGACATACAATCCTAAAGATGAATGCACTTATAAAGGAGCAGCAAATTACACGAAATGAAAACTGATAGAATGGAAAGGAGATATAGATAATTCCACTATTACAGGAGGAGACGTCAGCGCTCATCCTGCAGTAACTGACAGACCAAACAGGCAGAAACATCAGTCAGAATGTACACAATCCAAACAGCTGTGTAAATCAGCTTAATGTAATGGGCATTTATAGAATGTAGTGCAAACTCACTTCATAGCCTCAATAGACTCTTGGAAAATGAGACTCTAATTAAAATGAAATATAACAAAACCAATTTGACCATAACAAGGCTAATTGATATAAACAAGAGTTAAATTCTGGTGGTACATTTCTGGTCACAAAAACATCATGAGACTTCTAGACAAAAACAAAATATTCCTGATATTAAATCATCACTTGTAGTCATTCATTCATTTTCCAGTTCAAGGTCACCGAGGGCCAGAGTCTATCCGCAGGTCAGGGAGCAAAGTAGGAACCAAACTGATGAGGATGTCCTTCCCTCTCAGGGTACACACACACACACGCGCACACACACACACACACACACACTCAAACAGGCAATTTAGACCCTCTAAGAACCTAACATGCACATCTCTGGGAAGTGAGGAAAAACAGGAGCACCTGGAGAAAACACACAGAGAAGAGTGTGCCAGCTCCTTCCACACAGCGATGCCAGCAGGGAATCCACTCCCTTCCCTCACCCATTTTATAACAAGTGCATGTTGGACAAAATGATGTTATCCAAGGACCTGCTGACGCCATGAAACACCAGCAGAGTGTACATTCTTCTCAAGTTCACATAGAGTATTTGCCAAGATAAACCACATTCTGGGTTATAAAGCACATCTCTAAAAAACATTTTTATAGCAATTATGCACAGTATGGTCTCAGACCACAGTAAAATTAGTCTACGAATCAATAATGGAGAGCTGGAATCCAAAATATTGGAAATTAGCATGCTTCTAAATAACCTTGAGTTAAAGAGCACACATCAAGATGATTTTTTAAATATTTTGAAATAAATGCAACAAAAATACAACTTGTCAAAATTTGGTGACAGTGAAAATGGGTAATATATAGTATTGCATGTCATATTATAAAAGAAGAAAGATTTAAATTAGGAAACAAGAGAAAAAGAAAATTAAGCCTAAAGGAAGCAAGAGAAAATACATAAAAATATTAAATATGCTTTAATTTTTACTAAACAGACAAAGGCACAGAAACATTCTCAAGCAAAAGTTATATCCCAGGGGCATTTTACATGTGCTCCTTGAAGGGACCTTTTAAATTACTTTATTTTTGTATTATTTTAAATTAACTTAATATTTATTGAGGTAATTGCCTGTGTCCTTTAACCAATCTGCCAACTACATTGCAATTTATTGAATGCTTATGTTCCACAAAGATTCATATGATGAAATCCTACCCCACAACTTGATGTCATTAGAGGAGGAGGCCTTTGAGGGATCACTGGGTCATGAGGGTGGAGCCTTCATGAATGTTATTAGTGCCCTTTTACTAAGAGACCTGACACCCCTTTTCTACCAAATAAGAATACAGGGAGAAAGTGACCCATGATCTCAGACTTCCAGCCTCCAGAACTGTAGAAAGAAATTCCTGGTGTCAATAAATAATTTTGTTATAACAGCCTAAACAGACAAAGACATAGTCACTTCTCAAAGTCCACCATATTCTCCTCTCCTCTCCAACACTTCCCATCTATGAGCTCAGTGCAGGGACAGCACATCACTACTTCTCTTGCACCCCTCCAGAGACTGCCCAGGCACAGCATCTGTTCTATCCAAGCACCCAAACTGCCAGTCTCCACTGACATCTCTGCCATCTGGTGCCAGTCCCCAAAACTGCTGCCTCCTCTTTCAGCAAAAAAAAAAAAAAAAAAAAAAAAAAAAAAAAAAAAAAAAAAAAAAAAAAAAAAAAAGCCCTCCCCCTGCATGCTCTTCCACTCATCTGCTCCTGAACTTTCAGCTCAACAAACAACTCCTGACATATTTAAGTATTGATCTAGACTCAAAGGGATAAAATCTACCCTGTTCTAGCAAGGAAGTCATGTATTCCCACTTAACTCCAAGTTTAAGATCATTTTCAAATAAAAATAGCAGCTAGTAATTTTTTAATATTTACTCTATGCCTTGCACAGAGCTAGGCACTATGAATGTGCTATCTCATTTAATCTTTGAAATAACTGAGGTATATATGATCATCTCCATTTTATACACACATGCACACACACACACACACACACATGCACACACACGCACACACACCCCACTGAGGCTTATTAGGATAACATAACATACTCAAGAACCTCACAGACATCAGTGATGGAGCTGGAACCAGAAATAAGACCTGTCTCACCAAAGTTCCTAAACATGATCTCACGTCTTCAGAAAGCCTGCAGACCGTGGATCATGTGTCTGATGAAGCATTTCATATGCTCCTATATGTTTTCCAGGTGAAAAGATTGGCAGCAGCATCACCATGACAACCAGAGTCAGGACTGGTATTGATGTTCTGATTTGTTTATGAGAAAAATCAAGTCCTCAGAAAACACTAAATGTCTGGCTTGGATTTCCATAGACTGTTTTATATCATTCCGGTCAGCCTCTCCCAGGGTTTAACCACCAACATTAGGTTTTCAATGTCCTTTCTCACATTTCCTGTAATGCAAGCCAGACAAATGAAATATCAGCAAGAATTTTTGAGGTATCATAGATGAATGACTTTGAAAATTTGTTTAAATTTATAGTTGTCCAAATTCCTTCTATCTAATTTTTGAAATTTTATTGGAGGAACATTTCATCATAATATGGTGGACATTTTAGGCGTGCACCTGTATAAATCAGCATCTGTACATAATGTATTAATTATAGCAATTAAAATTTGTTGAAAACAGATTATCTCTTGGTAGTAAGGAAACAAACTTGACAAATCTGCACAGAAACACAGATTAAAAAACCAAAATTAGTTCATTGTTTAGATACAGTGGAAGCGACTAGCAATGGGGAGAATGTATTTGCTATCATTATCTCTTACACTGGTGATGTTTTATGACTTTTCACATCTGAATTACCTTCCACAAAGACATCCATCAGACATAGAAGTTTACATTCCTAAAGGATAGAAGTAGATTTGAAAGGAAAACAATTGGACTTCAAGAAAAAAAATGTCAGGAAACAAAAGAGAAAATGAAGAAAATCAGATCCTGCTTGAGTTTAATTTCAACCTGATTATATATCAAGTAGGTTTTTAATGTAGCTCCTTGGGTCCCATCAGCTATCCTGAAATCCCAGAGACAGGTTATAAAATATACAACCTCAGAAACGAAGTACTTTCAGACCCAAGTTTTTTGCTTCATTTTCCCCAGAATTAAAGGTAATGTGCTTCCCCAAGAGACTCATCTCTGATTTCATATTTCCTTTTTACAAAGATGAAGTTTATCATCTCTTTTGCCTTTACAATACTCTATAGTATTCAGTCAACTCACATAAATATATTCTGACCACCAATCATGAGTCAGACACTCAGTGGGACTAAGCACCATCAGAATGAGTAAGATCCACCCTTACCCTCAAGGAGCTCACCCTCCTAAGGAGAAAAATATTCTGAAAAATACACAATACCTGTGTGGCAGACTCTAAATCCAGAAGGGAAAAGTGAACCCACAGCTAGACTAATGCCGTCCCAACCACTTCTGCCGATTCTATGAAACATCAAGATCTTTAAGGCCACAGCTCCTGCCCTTGAAGAGTTTGCCACCTGCTGGTACAGATGTCGCAAACACAAGGACAACAAAGATTCTACTGACATTCAGAATATTTAAGTGATTCATCTTATTTTTCATACCTAAGAAAAACCAGAGGCATTCAGCTTCATAATTGCAGAAATGGT
Source organism: Solenodon paradoxus (assembly GCA_004363575.1). Lineage (NCBI taxonomy): Eukaryota > Metazoa > Chordata > Mammalia > Eulipotyphla > Solenodontidae > Solenodon > Solenodon paradoxus. The sequence goes on from RJWH01001749.1 coordinate 157,239, forward strand.
TTATGTTTCTTTTAATAGCATCAGCTATGATTATACACAAGTATAGATAATTCGCCATTACCTTAGCATGCTGAAACGCGCTACCACATGCCTGTAACTGCTAGCCCTTCCGCACATATACACATCCCTGCTCTCGCCATCTGGCAAACCCCAATTCATTTAACACCGAAACGACTGCCATAACCCTTCCCTGGTGCTCTTCTCCCTCCCACCCAGCACAATTCCCTCTACTGCATCCCAGACCGCTTTGTCAGTGTCTTTATCTGTAACCCTTCCTGTTGCATTATGATTATTTCTGTGTTTTTTTCCTTGTGTGGCGGAAAAGCTTGGGGCACATTCTTCTCTGAGTCTTCAACACAGGCCATCCACAAAGAGCTTATTTTCTGTGGGTGGTCTTATACAAATATACCCCTCATCTCCTGAAATCAAAGAACTAGGTCTTGAACAATATTGAACACCAAGTGGCAGGATCGTTGCTCAATTTCTGGAAAAATTAAATCTGTGTTTCTATGCATTATTAGAAACATACTTAGTTCTGAAGGGTTACTACAAGGGTAAGTCATTTAACAAGAATTCTTTGGATGCCTTCACTGCCATTGAAATGAGAGGAGACAAAACTTAGAACCAGCTCCTGAATAAGAGGAATAGTAATTGCTGTCCCTGATACCTGACATACAGTAGTTAGCATTGTTCTCATTTTCACAATCTTCTGTGTTCTGTGTTCGATGTGTCCAAGGTATCCATCCTCTGGTTCCAATACACTCTGCTCGTATTTGCCTACTAGAAGTTAGCAGTTCATTCTCATCTTCATAGTCGACCCCTCCAACTGGAGCTGGCAGCCCCTGGATGCCTCACCCTTTCCTCTTCCACCTCCAGGTCACTGATCCACACCATCTTGCCAGCTTCACCAAGTGATGCTCATCGCTTGGCTCCCTTTTTCTAAAATTCCTAGTAAGTCTTACTTCTCTCAACAAAACTAACCTGACCTAAGTTGCAAACATGCCCCCATTACTCAACCACGAAATTTTAGAACTGGAAGTTCTCCTAGACATGAACAAAAGAATGAAAATACACTTCCAGTCACTTTCTCCTCCCCAAAGAGCCACTATCTTGACCTCTAACAGGACAGAATCGTTGTGTCATTCTTATACTACTTGTGGGATTCTTTTGTTCAACAATATAGTTTTGTGATTCATTCATGTTGTTGTGTGCGATTGTTATGTTTGTTGTTTTTCAGTATTTTATTGTATGAAGGTATCACAGTTAATCCACCCAATCTACAGTTTATGCTCTTGTTATTGTTTTCAGTTAGATGATACATTATTGTACATAGCTGTTAACTGTCTATGTGGATGTGATGTATCCATTTCTGTTGGTCATGTAAATTGGAATGGAATTACTGACACAAAGAATGTATATATTTAGTTTTAAGAGTCACTGAGAACAATTTCCAAAATGGAGGCACCCATCTGTACTCCCATCAACTCCTTGCGAGAGCCGTTTTTTCATTTTGTCACTCTGGTGGGTGTGTAGTGATATTTATTTTAAATTGCATTTCTTGAATAATGAATGAAATTGAACACTTTTTTGATATATCTTGTCAAGTGTAAAAGTATTTTGTCCATTTTTAATTGGATCATCTATATTCCTTTTATTGATTTGTAGGTCTTGTGTTGAATTTTATTTATACCTGTGCACATGCTTGTGTACATACATATACATGTTTAACAAATATCTCTCAGACTGTACAGACTGTAGCTTGTTTTCTTGCTGTAGCTTGTCTGTTTGGACTATTATTATTGCCTTTTTCAATAGTGATTTTTTATTTTGAAATTTATGGTGGCTATGATTTGCGTGAAATTTTTCCTTTAAATTGGTGTTTTTATGCCTATTTTAAAATATTGCCTACCTCAAGGTCATGAAGAGTCTATCTTATATCTTATTCTAAAAACCTTATTGTTTTATCTTTTATATGTATGTCTATAATCCACCTGGAAACTTTTCATGAATAAGAAGTGAAGGCTCACTTTTATCCATACGGATGTCTAATGAATGCAGTACCATTTAATGAAAAGATTACACTTTCACACTGCACTGTTATCATTTTTGTCATGCACCATGTGACTGTATTTGTGGGCTTATTTCTTGGTGCTCTATTCTGTTCCACTCTTGTATCTATCCTATCAACACTGTCCAAAATATCATTACTATGCTTGTTTTATATGACTTGCTCTCTAGTAAATTAAGTCATGCAGTTTTGTTTTTCTACAAGAGCACCTTTTCTATTCTTCTCCATTTTTTTCCATTATATACATACACACACATATACATATATGCACATATAAATGTATAATTTTTTTCTTAGAGTAAGGAAGCAGGCATGAATGAAGGCAGGTAGATAGGCCAGGAGGAAGGGGAAAAAAAGAAGGAAGAAGAATTTTTTATTTATTTAGTTGCCCATTTTGGTTATTCCCACCCCAGCCCTTGATCTCGAACCCAGGTCCTTGGGCTTTGTGTGCACTGTGTCAGAGTTGTGGACTTAAAGCCTGAGCCACCAGGACATACCTCCATATAAATCTGAGTCTTCTTTCGATTTCCACAACTGACAATTACTTTGTAGTTTTTATACTACGTCTTTCATTAGATTTATTCCCAGGCGTGTCTCATTTAATCTCATTCCTCTGTTCATTGAGCCTTTGGTTGGTGGGGTGTGTGTCTGTGTTTGTGTGTGATGTGTTGTTACTGCTGTTTAAAAGATGTAGTAGCACAAATTCAGTTAATGTATGGCTTGCTGATGTGAGCGTGGCTTTGCTAATTGCTTCCCTTTCTGGGCCACAATTGTCACATCTTTAAATCAGTTGACCCTATCATGAGTTTGCGTGATACTCTAAGCTTTCTGTTCATGGCACTTTACACAATTTCAATATTATTTAATTTAAGGCAGTGATAAAGTAACATGTGTTTCCCATGCCATTTTCTATGTCTATTGAAGGAAGAGATCATCTTTTACTATATCCTGCTACAATTCCTTTAACAGAGCAGGGGCGCAAAAATACTTGTTGACTAAACAAATGCCAAATAACAGCATGTGGTTTTTCTATGCCCCAAATTAAGCATAAACAGACCAGGGCACAAAGAGGACAATCTAAGAAAATGTAGTTCTACTCTTGGGAAAACAGCTCCGAGGAATGTTGATTCAAGTCATTCTAATGTCCACCTGATCAAAAGTTACTCCAGCTTAGCTGATGCAGCAATGGTGCTCCCAGCGAGGAAAGATGAATGAGGTCTATTTCTACAGAAATATGAGCTGCCTCATTCTAATATACTATGTCTAATGTGTCATGTCTGTCAAAACAAACATTCCCTAAGTAAGGCTTGATCTTAACTGTCACCAAGGAGTCGCATCAGAGCTTGCAATATTCTTACAACCTTCAGGTCTGACCCTGGTCTCATCTGCTACGAAGTATGAAATCCAGTACTTGGTCCAAAGGAATGATCAGTGACTTTCCTTAACAACTGGCAACTCCTTTTTAAGATGAGAAAGCCAAAGCTCACACAATTAGACGACTTAGTTCCTGCAGCCAAGTAAAGAAACCTGAATTTGATACAGGTTTGACTGCATTCAATGTTCAAGCTTTTTGTCTGTCTACCACACCAAATACTGGTTTGAGGATTCACCAAGATTCACAAAATTTCTCCAGGGGAGGGTGTTGAAGACAAGAATGCTAACTTTTTGTTTTATTTTGAATTGATAAAATTATTACCAAAAATATTTCCCTTTAACACAGAAAATATCAAAGCACTTTTGTAAGTGAATCAAGTGAGCAGACAACACTCTAAGCAGCGATTAGATAAGTGAGCTCATGACTCACCATCCTCAACTGAAAATTGCTAGTCAGCATATGGTTTCAGTCAAATACAACTTTAAATAAATTTTGTGAGTCATATATTATTTTGTTGATGCCCAGATGGAGAGATGATCATACAGAGGAAGCATGATAAACACTAATGTAGGAATTCAAGAAGTTAATAAGGAGCATAAAATGATCATAAGTTGGCCTATTAGTCTCAAAATGATCAGCACAAAAGCTGTAACTCGCAATCATTTCATTAGAATTTTTATGTGCGAGCTTGTCTCTTGGAATTTCAAGAACCAATCTTAAAAAAGAAATTAGCAAAATGATCATCGCATTTCACTTGACTTTTTATTTGGGGGGAATAAAGTCTATTCATCCTCCACACATGATATTCAGAGACATGCATTGATTTTAAAATTCATAAGGTAGTTCATGAAATGATATGCTATTGTCAAAGCAGTCTGTGAGTCAGAAAAGGCTGAGTAGCACTGTACGATACTAAGAAATGATGTGAATAAATTTTTCATTTTCTCTGTTTCCTGGACGAAGGCAACCTAAGGAAAGAGCAATAAATACTTGAATAAATTCAGTCAAAAACTTAACTCCATGATTTCCAAACCTGGCTGCTCATTTGAATGGCCTAGGAAGCTTTTTAAAAATACAGATGCCTGGGTTCTAAAATCAGATATTTTAATCTGATTCTTCTGGGATAGGATCTGGGCACGGATATTTTTGACTCAGCCCAATGTGCTTTAAATGGAGAGTAGAATTCATTACTCATTAAAAAAAAATCATTTTAGGTCTGTCCTGGTGGCTCAGGTGTTAATTCTGCAACTCCAGATCAGCAAATGTAATTAATATCCAAGTACCCGAGTTTGTGACCTGGGGTGGGGGGAATGACCAAAACGAACAGCTAAATAAATAATTCAATGTTTCTTCTTCTTCTCTCTCTTTTCTGCCTGCCTGCTTCCTTCCTCTTTATAAATTAACAAATTAATTAATTTAAAATATTCATTTTAAATTCAGCGTCTATCTTGAGGACAGGTTAGGAGAAAAGACCACACGTTCAAAACCAGGAGTCCTGGGTTCAAGTGCTGACTTGGCCGCTGTGTGAGCAAGTCACCCGCCTCTCAGGTTCCTTTCTTCTTTAACGTCAGCACTCTGAATCCCTTGATCTCTGACATCCTTCTAGTCTCTGCCATTCAATTTAGTCTTTCTGATAGTTGCTTTGTTGATGAGTTATAATAAAATAACAAAAAGCAAAGCAGCATTGCACTGTGGAAGGAGATAAAGCTTTGAAGGCAGAATATCCAGGATTCAAATTCCAGCCCAACTTTCTGTGTGAACTTAGTCCAGCCACGTACTCTTTCTGAATCTGCTCTAAAATGAAGCTAATACTTCATAGGTGTGTGGCCAAGCTGCAGCTAGAGAAAGAACTTTTCACATCTTATGTCTCGGAGTGCCATGATTCTTACTGATTTCATGTTGTTTATTATCGCTGCCACTGCCGCTGGTGTGAAGATTATCGCCAACATTTTTTTCCTCTGTAGCAAGAAGGATTCATTTAGAAAAGGGAAGGAGAAATTTCGATGAGTTTGATTGACTGGGCTGTTCTGATTTCTTGGGCTTCTTATCCAGGCCATCAGGAGGCTGACACACAGCTCACTCACGCAGAGAACTTTGCTGCAAGACAGTTTCTCTCTTCAGTGACCTTCACAAACTTGGCTGCAGATGGACCCTGCGGAAGGACAGCTGACTGCTTCCAAAGGCGAGCAGCCCTGACAGCACTCCACCGAAAATGGGATGACGCTGTCTGCGTCAAGTGGTGTTTGCAAGAGACCGGTATTAACCTCCCAGATGCCCATGCCACCCCTAACGTCATCTGAGCCCCCTACTCCCCAGCCCCCAGCCCAGGGAAAGATAACAGCCAAAGCCAGGGGTCCTCTATTATTACAAAAGCCCAAATAATAGAGGTTTAAAGCAGACAGAAAGCTTTCTTTTCTTTCTGTTCTACATAACTATCAAATGAGTGCAAGCCAGGACTAGCAGACCAGTATCAGGGATTCGGATCCTAACACCTTCCAGCTCCACCACGTCCCAGCCAGGTAGGCCAGGCCGGCTCTCCCTAATAGGAAAGCGGGGTGGGCGGGCCACACAACTCCTGATGAGAGCATCACCCACAAATGGCAGAGAAAATCATGCCAGTGATACAGAAATTGGTGTCCAGGGTCGTGTCTCACAGGGGTTGTGTCTCACATGTCATTGGAAGAATGACTCATGGACCAAAGAGGCAAAGAAAAGTGAATAGAAGTTTATTGGAGAAAGTACAGACTCCCCACCCAGCAGGGGTCCCAAAGAAGGGTTGCTGTTATGGCATGGGTTTTGGGGCTTTTATCGTCTTTACAGCCTGTGGGCTTTGAGGATTGGCACAATCCCAAAGCTAGTATGCTAACGAAGCACTCAGGAGTCCCACTGGCGCCTTCTTATGCCAACAAGGGATTCTAGAACTGCACTTTGGATTGGCTGCTTTTACTCAGCGGGGCAACTACTCCCTTCATTCTGGTTTCAAGCTCTTTATCTCTAGCGGGTGGGCCTCCTTTAGTAACTGGCAGGCCTCAGACTTTGTCACTAGGCAATTCCACATTCCGGTCCCTACCCTAACTGTCTAAGGTCCCTCTAAACCCCTCTCACCAGGATTTAGTCACTTAACCACATTTGATGGCAGGGAGACTGGAGAGAAAGTAATCTTTATTCAATCATGTGCCCAGCTAAAACCTTAAGTGGGAAAAGTGATGAGGCCGTGCCTTTCATTAACTTTACTGAAGAAACATTGCATCACAACATTGCATGGGTTTGATGGGTGCATCGTCGTAAATCAACATTTGTCTCTGACACGTGAAGTTCACCACCGGCCGTCCAGTGCTTCCTTCACCATATGACTGATTCATTATTCCCAGTTTACCCTTTCCCCCTTCTCTGGTAACCACTAATTTGATATCATTGACCACTATTCAATTTTTGTTTGATGTATTTATTTGCTTGATTTTCTATATTGCGCATATGAATGAAATCATACAATATCTTTCTCCTTCTGGCTTCTCTCCCTAAGCAGAGTGGCTACTGGTGGACAATATGAGTCGATAGCAGGAACAAAGATCACAGAGCAACTGAGATGTTCGGAAAGACTGCCTGACCCTGTCGATGGTCTTGAGCTCACTAACAGTTGAACAATATTCAGGGGTTAACCATAGCTGGAGAATGGTGGACTTTGCCTGCAAATATGCATTTTAGCAATCCTGGAAAGAGGGAATCCTTAAAAGAGGACTTTTAAGAAGGAAGGCGAGGGGGACAATGCATGTAGGAAATGGGGGTGGGGGGGTTGTCAGAACCCCCACAAGAGCAGCCTTAGATCGGGGATTGAAGTTCAGCTACCAGGACAGTGAATCGCCTCTGGCGCCAGCACCCAGTCATGGATGCATCCGGATCCATAAGGAAAGCTGATGGACGAGTTTGACATGTGAGACGTGTAGTATGTGACCAGGACGGACCCTCCACTAAGAAACAAAGGAATGACACAAGTTGATGAAGACCACCAATAACTTCAAAGGACAATATCATCAGGAACTGAAACCTGGTCAGCAGATCTCCTCTCTCCATCGGCCTTCCTCACCATGTGGATTTTCCCTTAAAACCTCAGGCCACGGCAAGGCAAAAGGAGTCTTAGCCTCCCCTGGCTGGCTCCGTCCTCTGTTTCTCTGCTCCCCACAAGTGAACCCACAACTTGCTTACTCGCTGCACCTGTCTGGTATATGGAGCGACCCTGAACCCACGGGGTCTGGACCTCCCTTGGTCGGCTCCATCCCTTTACCCTCTAGTTAAATCTCTGCTTGCTCACTCGCCTAAGTCTGTCGTGGGTTCTTTGAGTGACCCGGACCCCACGGGGAGGGTGGGGGTGCCTACAAGGGTCCACCCTCATTAAGTTATTCATGGTCCTGCCTTCTTCAATGATAAAGCCTGTTAGCAAGCTGTGTATGAAGAGGAAAAAAGAGATGTTTCTCTACCTGTGTGATGGCATGAAGTGTGATGGCATGAAGTGCTCGTCCTTCCATTTCACGAGTGCCACACAAGTGGAAAGGCACAGTTTTCCATAACAGGGATATAGCACAATGTCTTTAACCATTTGATCTGTTGAAGGAAAGGTTTGTAAGCACACAGTGGACTGATTGACTTTGCAAGGGAGGAGAGGGGCCAATTCGAGGAGGTGTGTGGGCATTGCATAGCCAGGCGTCGGTCGGGGTTGCGTAAGCCTGGATGCCAAGTTGGGGTGTGGGGGGACAAAGGCTCTCCATTTTCTCACAGGCTTTTGGGGGACAGGGGATTTGTGTTTCCCAGGGGCTTGAATGCCTGAGACTTTGGGAAACAGGGTGCTTTTCCAGTTTCTAATGTAGATGGGGTGAGGTCATGTATTGTTGGTACAGGATGTTTTTCAGTTTTCCAGGTGGTGTGGGAGGTGGGGGACACATGATGAGACTCTGAGTCCATCCAGAAAGAATTTGTGGAGGCAGCCGTTTGGTCAGGATCACACAGCAAGTTTGTTAAAAGCAGAAGAGAGTTTCAACTCCCTGCCGGCAGGGAAAGTGACATCCAGGGAATGCACACGTGTGTGTATGCCTGAGCTGCCTGCTTTCACTCAGGCCAGATGGATCCTTGAATATATAGGAGGGGTGGGGGCTTCTCCTTTCATGGGTGTGTACAGGTTACACACACACAAAAAAACCTGGCATGAATATCTAGGGGCGTGTCCTAGACGCAAGTTGCTAAATTGGGGTCCTTGCTCTTAGATGTCTCCGGTTTTGCCACTGAGTTTTCCGCTGGTACCTCTGCATCCTGCCCTATAGATTTTAAGCTGTGCTGTGCCCACATCGCAGGAAGCTTGGGATTTTTACATTCTCTGGGAGACAAGGGTTTCTCCCCCTTTCCACGCAGCTTGTTTTCCGCTGGCTGAGGCTGTTGCTGCCACGTCTTATTTGTGAGATGGTGAATTTCCACTGAACTAGGGCTCAAGACACTGACTAGAAATGTTACTTTTCAGTTTCCCTTACAATTGCTTTTCTGCATCTTTGCCAACATTTAACTTTCTCACTATTTTTATTTTGGCCCTTCTAATTGTGTGGAGTGCTATCTCATGGCAAGTTTAATTTGTATTTCCCTCTGGGCTAATGATGTTGGACATCTTTTCAGGTGCTCAATAAATGTTTAATGGAAGAAGGACAGCCCTGCTGCCACGGAGGACTGGGACAAGCAAATGTGCCTTCTGGGTCCTCTGCCAGGTTTCATGGTCCTCAGACTGATGACAGGGCTCAGGGACAAAATGAAGAAGCAGATCACCTACAGGTAAAAGATCTGATTATTCCTTAGGCATAATACTCTTTAAAAATGCTTCTTGTTCAAGAGAAACTAAATGACTGATTGGCAATCTGATTGATTGGTTGATTGAGGTTGTTAATTCAGACTAGAGAAGAGAGATCATTTTAATTTTCAGAACTGTCTTATTTACATATCCAAAATGAGCTTTCTTTTCTTGTTTTTTTTTAAGCCTATTTATACAAACAAGTAGGTGATGGCTGCTACATTAGCAAGTGAACAAATTGCCATTGTTTTCAAGAATCCCTAAAATAAGAACACAATTACCCAGGATTAGTTGATGCCTGCCAAGCACTGAGACTTGACCTTGACCTTTTTTCTAGCCGCTTTGACTTTAAGAGCAATTTTTAAAGTAAAAACGATGCCATTTTTAAGCCTCGGAGTGTCAGCTCTTAGGTACAGAGCTCAAAGTATCTGCCTTTCTGGCTGTTCTCACTGCTGTCATTATTAGTCTTTTCTCATAAAACTCTGCACATCCAGGTGATTAACGGTGTACTGCAGTCTGGTCTGGATGGGCTACCTGGGTCTGGAGCCTGGAGTGTGGATAGAGAACCAGAGGTCATTCAGAATCTACTGCCAACAGCACATGACTTGGAGTCTTTGTCTTTATTAATCTGTACTGATCCCCTCGAGTAGATGGACTGCAGATGATTTCCCTTTTCTCTTGCATGTGTCTCTGTATCTTCCAATTTATCTAAAATCACTTTCACAATCCAAAAGAAAGATATTTGGCTTGTTTTATAAAGCTGAATTATGTTCACTCTGCTCTATTTACCAGGACACAAAGGGGGACTAATAAATTATAAAGAATTCCAACAACCAGAGATTGAGACAAAAGCATCTAGTAATTGAAAACTGAAAGCATACATTCTTTGGTATTTGGAAAGAGGAAGCAAGAATAACTCATTGCTTTAAAAAAAAAAAAAAAAGGTGGAAGCTGTTTTCCTCATGAAATATTGCCAGTTTTCTACTCAAAGTGAAAACAAAGCATTTCCTGAAAGTTCTGTGTTTTCTATTTCCTTTTATGGTAAAACCTGGGCAATTCAGAATACCAAAGTAGTGCCAACTTTCATAAAAATGTGTTTTCCTTGAGAAAGGTGAACAGGGAAGAGGGTGTGACAGACTGAGCAGAACAAACCTGCCTTGGAGACAAGGTGCAATTCTAAGACAAGGGCATGATTCACCAGCGATAAACAGTGCTGACTGAAGATGCCTTAAACTAAATCTATGCAAGTAGGAAACAAAATACTCACACTGTGATAGAAAAGTTTAAAATGAAATTTTGTTTTGAAAAGTAAAACGTAAAAATCATGGTACTTAGCACCCACATAAGCCAGCACCACCCCAACAAAGCTAGAACCACCCAAGCCACAGGCAGGCTGAAGATAAAACCAGCAAGAAGACATTTCTTGAGCAGCCCCTAGCAACTTCCAGGCAAGTAGAAAATTAGCAGCATATGTAAGACCCTCCCTCAGCTGGCAACATTTGTAGCTTTATTGCCCATAGAGAGTTGTGTCTCTGTACTTCTCCCAGTAAACTTGCCATGTCTGTCAAAAAAATTATGGCACTAGTCACAACAGATAAATGGTGAAAGCAATCCAATCACCTATCAACCAATGAAGGGCTAAATATAATCTGGCCTATTCATACAATGGAACATTACTCAGCCTTAAAAATCAATGAAGTATTAACACAGTACTAACAATGTGGATGAAACTCAAAAACATACCAAGTGTAAGAAGCCAGGTACTATAGGTCACATACTAGATGATTCCATTTTCTCAGACTGAAATGATGAGAATATACAAACACAAAACGACTGAGAGCAGGTGAGAGGTGGCCAGGAACTGAGGCAGGAGAAATGGGAAGTGATTGCTTAATGGGCATGGGGTCTCCTTTGGGGATAATGAGAATGCTCTGGAACTAGATAGAAGGGATGTTGTCCAATATTATTAATATACCAAACACCACTGAATTATATACTCTAAAAAGGTTCATTTTGTTATGTCAACTTTGCGTCAATAATGAAAGCAGGCTTTCTATTTAACAAAATGTGGATGGTAAGTGCCCCTAGTCACCAAGTTTTGGAATGAACAAGAAAGAACTAAGTGTTGGTTGCTGCTTTGGTAATAGGTTTCCCTCTCCCTCTCCATCTCTCTCTCCCTCTCCTTGTCTATCTCTGTCTCACTCCAGGAGATGAGAGGTCATGTGAGGACACAGTAAGAAGGTGGCCATCTGCAAAGCAAGAAACCTCGCCCCAGAACTGAATTTACACCTTGATCATGAACTTTAGGCCTCTAGAACTGTGAGAAAATAACCAATTCAGCCCCTCAGTGTGTGATCTTTTGTTACAGCAGCCCTACAAGACTAATACAAAAAATTTTATTCATTTCTCCCAAAGCATCGCATAATCCATTAGTATTCAAGTCATGTTCCTTTGTGACTAAGTGTCCTATGGCTATTAGGTCCTCATCTGTCTGAGGCATCCATACTTCTGCTTACTCATAATTAATTGTGTGTGTCTCTACCCCAAAGCTATGCGCTCTGGGAGGCGGAGCCTGTCTGTCTTCTCCATCGCTTCCCAACTGGATGTTCAGTACCCGTGAAGGAGGGGAGAGAAAGGGGCCTGAGGGGAACAGTGAGGGGCCTCCTCTGGGCCCAGCCCAGAGACAGAGATGACTACCCTGCAGAAATCGATTTCCTTACTCCCATGCTCTCCCAGGCTTTCTTGCCATCTGGATCTTCCTTCTCCACTAAGAAGATCCGAATCTGGATGTGTAGAAAAGGGCTTGGTGCAGTAGATGTGCTCCTTCTAGCTCTGGGACTCTGAGCTGCCTGCTCTTCCATGAATGGACACCTACACATGCATGTGCACACATACACGCAACACACATGCACATACATGCACAATCTCATGCACATATGCACACCCCTGGAGTGTGCGCATACCTCCATACACCCACACACATGCATTCACCCAAACACAAGTACATGCGCCTACAGTACCTGCGCGCATACATTAACCCACCCACTTATAGACCTACATACATGCATCTACACACGTGTGCACCAGACATACATTCATGTACCTACACGTATGAGCGCACCTACAGACATGAATGCAACTGCATGCATGCACCCCCACATGCATACATTCACACATGCATGCACCTACATCCCTATATACATGTTTGGGGACTTGGGGTCCAATGGCAAAACAACCAAGATGAATTGTTAGATGCTTGAAATTGGCATGGCTCAGTAGGTTTAATAGAAGAAGAGAAAGAAATAGCACAAGGCCCAGAATCCTGTGGGCTAGCAAAGAGCTGCTGCTTTAATAACTTGTGAGGCAGTTAGCTATACACCCCCTTGCTTGAGAAGGGAGGCTTTTCCAGCAGACTAGTTAACTATTGATAAGAAAGGAGCATTTTCTCTCTTGAGGACTAAAAGAATAGCGACTTTTTTCTCAACAAAAGTACAGGTAGGGGGAGGTCATACCTTGAAACTTCAGGAATCTGTGAAAAGGTCCCTGGTGCTGGTGAAGGGATTTTATGGCCTTTTTGTTTACAGGGAGGCCCTATTTTGTCTGCTCACATTCTAGCTTGCAATGCTTAGATTATAGAAACGCAGCATCCCATCCTAAATCATCCCTCAACGCACACACCCACACACACACGTACAAACACCTAGAGATACCTACCACTGCATGCACGTACACATCCACACCCCCATGCACACAACACCCTGAAATGCACACACACACCTACACACACATTCCCCTGGCCTCAGCCTGTCTCAGAAGCCACCAATGTTCAGCTGAACTGGGTCCCAGGATCCTGAACTTTGACAGAGTTTTCCCTAAGGCTCCAGATGAACAGGAGAACAAGTTAGAGTCAGAGCTACTGAAATCTGAACTCATTCCTCCCAGCTGCCTCCTTTTCTCCTTGACCAACACAAAGTCTATCGAAGGCACGCCTTCATTTAAGCAAGACAGAAATCTGCTCACACAATATTGGTGACAAAGCAGAGCGAGGGGTCCCTACCTGAAAGGTTATTCAGGAACCTAACACAGGCAGCTAAAGTCTGCCTTTTACAAAAGCCAGTAGTGCTAAATAGTATTCCTCAATAGAAGGTAAAAAGGAGTGACGTTCTAACACTTGTTTTGACATGGAGGAACCTTGGGACTATTGCTGGTTAGGCAGCTTGGGGTCCAGCAATCACACAATTCAAGAAAGAATTTCTGGGGCATTAAAAAGTGCAGTTCAAGACTGATTAGAGAAAGAAAGCAAAAGCATGAGATAGAGTTCTTGTGGGCAGAAAAAGCTGCCCTGATGGCTAGGAGATCACTAAATTTATACCCTTTCTTTAGCCCGAGGAATGATTATCGATAAAAAGGAAGTGCTTTAATCATCAAAGACCAGGCCATCCTACAGGTGGTTCCAGGTAAGTTAGGAAGAGAGACCTTCTGAGAGGTTTCTCAGTTGAGTTCTTAAAGCCTCTGCTGCCACAGGGAATTCCATGCCCTTCTGTTGTTTCATCCTCTCAGCCACTCTCCATCCTCTCCATGCCCATCGGGTCCCATGTTGATTTTGGAACTTGGCAGAAATGCTGAGATTAGAGATATTCAGCCTCTCATCCTAATTCCCCCGATCATCCTAAATCAAAGAAGCCCGGAGCAGAGAACCACATACCACGTGGTGCCTTTGATATGAAATGTCCATAATAGAGAGAGAATGTCAATTTGGGGTTACGTAGGGCTAGGGTGGGATGGGGGGAGCTGAGGTGATGACTAGTGAATGAAAGACTTTTTTCAGGGTGATGACATGTTTTAGAACTGATGACAGTGAAGATTAAAGAAGTCTGTGAAAATGTCAAAGGTACTGACTTGTATACTTCAAATGGGTCAACTGTATAGCATGTGAGTTATACTTCAGTGATGTTTTCATTTAGTTTTAACACCTTCACTCTTTCTTCTCTGAGATGCTCAGCAATTTTTTTTCTCTGTTCAACCACCACTTTAATGAGTCTGTGTCCTGTGCTGACCACTGCTGGGGACACAGGAATGAAATGGACTACATCCCACAGAAGGGGCTCCTCTCTGTGTGGAGATGTCACATGTCCACCACAACGATCAGAGGAAGAAGTGCACATTGCCATCTCTGTCCATGGTCCTGGAGAAATAGGTCTGACTTGGACATGAAAGGACTGAGATATGGAGCCTGGACTGTGGGTGAAAGGATGCTCAGGATTCCAGCAGGAGGTGGGAAGCATGGAATTGCCCAGGGACCCAGGGATCTGGGAGCATTCCATTCGATGGGGCAGAGGCCATGAGCAGGTGGCCAGAATGAGGCAACTTTGGAAGATGAGCCGGGACGATCTATGTAGATGCTTTCATGTTTTCAGTGAGAGGTATCAGAGTCTGAGCTTTCACCTGCCAGCAAGGGCCATTCATTGCATTGTATCTGTAAGTGTGCAATCAGTTGGGTCCCAAAGCTGGTCATCTAGAAAAAAATGAGGAGGAGTCTGTGGTATCTGATTAACATATAACTTAGTTACTGATTAACTAAACTGGGAGACACACAGACAGTGGACTAAATGGTTTTTCTTCCACTTGAAGGATGAAGGTTTGTGGTGGCCTGATAATCCATCAGACCCCCATCAGCACCACAGTGTCCACAATCACCAAAGGCTGCAAATACCACCCCCAACATTGCCCACTTGCACCTGCACTTTGTCTGCAGATTACCGGCACCCCCTTCAGGGGGCGAAATGGATGTGAGAAAGACCAGGTCTCCTGCTTTCTCACTTGGCACCTCTCAATTCATCAGGTTCATACTGGTGTTTAGGGTGATGAGCAGTGGACCTGGGCCTGGTAACATATCTTGCACCTGTCCTCCCACACAGCAATAACACGACAAATGGCACAAAACTTGAGAAACTAGGGCAGCCCAGTCAGGTATCTAAGAGGTACCTGGTGTTCTGTCCAGTTTCACCTCTACTCTCTGGAACGCCCTGAACTTAGGTGTCTTCTCCGGAAGAGATCAGAGTGGCACCCCTCCTGTACGACTGCTGTGAAGACGAAATGAGATCATATCACAAGACCCCCAGCACTGCACATTTATGCTTGCTACTCTCCTGTCGGGTGTCCCATGGAATACCACTTCTGCTATCAGATTTTAGAATGTAATTTAGCTGGAGCCTAGTGCAAGAGCAGGATATGGTCAGAGGTTGAAATCTAGGTCAAAGATAGGTAATAAGCTGGGTCAGTCTATTTCCTTGAGTAATGATGGACTTAAGTTCTTAAGCTTAACTTCTTTTTAGTGTTTATGCATTACCATTCTTTACGTCCTAATCTATATGTTTAAGAAATACTTCCAGTTGCAAATAAAAGATAATTTAATTTAGAATTACTTAAATGGCAGGTATTTTTTGTCTCATAACAAGGGATCCAGTTGCTGACACTTGTTCAGATGCTCAATGATAGTGTCGGGGACTCTGGTTCTATTTCTGCACTACCATCCTTACTTGTTGAGTCTTACTGACACTCATGGTCATGAGATGGCTGCTGTACCTCCAGACATTACCACTGAGTTCCAGGAAGGAGAAAGAGAAATGCCATCTCACTCACAAATCTTTGAATTTTCCTTTGGGAAGAGAAGTCCTCTCTAGCAGACTACCCATTATATCTCATCAGCCAAAACTGGATCATAAGGCCACTCTTTGACCAGTTAAAAGACAAAAGGGTGAAATGACCAAAACAATTTAGATCAGTCATGATCAGTGTCCAGGAATGAAGTAAAAGTCAACTCATACTGAGATCCCTTCCCCAAGACCCCACATGAACAGGTCAACATTCTGTTGTGAAAGAAAGGCCAAGTTGTTGGCAGAGTCTTTTGTTCCAGGCGTGGGTTGGTTCAGTCCAAAGGTCTGGCCCAGGAATAGTTTTTAGAGAACTGGTCACCAGATCTGTGACAGACTCCAGAGTTGCCTTAGCGAGCCTGATTGGTTGCTGTGTACACATGAGGATGGAGACATGCTCAGGGCCTGGAAAGTTCCTAAGGACAACATGAGGGAGGGCAAGACTCACCCTGGTAGACCTTCCTTCCACATTGCTTGAGAGGAGCCTTCTGGACTCATCCTGGTCATGAGGAATATAGTGGAGTGAATGGTGGCTCCTCAGAATATGTGTTCATTCCTTATTGGAAATTTGGTGTGGGCTTAGTGTGTTATATTTTTAATGAGTAGTGAACACATTTTGTTAAGCAGCAATGAGCATGAAGTCGGGAGGGGGAAAGAAGAGGAAAGAAGAGAAGGACAGCTAGATGTAGGCTGATAAGGTCACAGACATCAGTGCAGACAGGGCTGATAAAACAAATTGTGGCCATAACAAACTGCAGAAAGTAGGCTCATGCACAAATCAGCCTAAAGGTCTGGGAAGCTTCCAATCGAATCCAAAAAAAGGAAGAAAAGAGCTGAACCAACCAACGTGCAAGACAGGTGCAGAAGGAACGAGTTTCACCTTTTGGTGAACCCAGCTCATTACATGCAATAAATAAATAAAAATAAAACTAGCATTGCGGCTTTGATGCCCCTCGTGATCAATCACGGAGAATTGTGGGTGCTGCTCAAGCACGGAAACCATCAGACAAGTTACTGAAACTCTCCAACCCTTTCCCGGAAAACCCACCCCAGACACCGCTGGTAGAGCCAGGGGTGTGGGACTCCGCCAGAGCCCCTAGAACTGCATCTGGCTCCTCTGGGAGCACCTGCCCTCTTCCCTTGAGTGTGTACTTTCGCTTTGCCCCCCATTTCAACCTTATTTTCACTTACCACTTTGACAATAAAACTTCTCTTTGCTTTACTTCTCCTGAGTTCTGGTGAAGCGCACTGTGTGTCTTCAGATAAATCTTCCCAAGAACACAAGAACCCAGAATCCCACAGTAGAAATCTTAACATATTTTATAAAGCAAACTTGATAGATAGATAGATAGATAGACAGACAGACAGACAGACAGAGAGATAGATAGCTAGCTCCATTCAGAAACTGTAAGCATGACATTATTTGGGAAAAGTATCTTTGCAGACATAACTGAAAAGCTACAGATAGATAGATTGTACTTTTTAGGATGGGTCCTAATTCCAATGATGTGTCCTCAGAAGAGAAGACAGGAAAAGGCTATGGGAAGGTGAGGCAGAGATTGGAGCAGTGAAGCCACAAGCTGAAGAATGCCTGCAGCTACCCGATTAGCAGACACAGAAGGATGCTCTCCCAGAGCCTTGAGAGAGAGCATGGCCCTGCCCACACCTTGATTCCAGACTTCCAGGCTCCCGAACTGTGAGAGAGCAAATTTCTGTTGTTTAAAGTCACCTAGTTTGTGTTAATGTGTTACAGCAGCTCTAAGAAATAATGCAAAGATCATGTTACTCCAGGAGGCAATTGGGGTGAAATAATAGTTTCTGGAAAGACCCTCAGTTACGACAAAAATCATCAGACACCCAAAGCCAGTGATGAAAGTAAAAGCTCTGAGATATGAGGGTGGCCCAAACCCAAGGGAGGGACCCCCAGGAAACACAGGAGCCTCTTCGCCCTTAAACAATACCATTGTTGGATGCTGAATGGCTCTTCCCAACAGCGTGACATAAGAAGCCAGCCTGTTTCCTCAACCTTGTTCATTTATTCCCCAAGCAGCCACGCAGCTTCGTGATGCACCAGAAACTGTCGGAGGAGCTGGGGCACAGAGCTGAACAAGAGGCGTAGCTACCTTCAAGGACTCGCGGACTGGTGAGGAGACCAGCCAGGGGACAGGTAGAAGCCGTGCTAAGTGCTAGGAGAGTCCACAGCGAGAGCTCCTGTCAGGGATGAGGGCAACTTGGAAGAGCTAAACCCGTGAAGGAAGGAGGGTGGAAGAAGAAAAGAAGTGAGCATGAGGCAGAGTTCCTTCTCTTTCTAAAAAGTGGTGGCAAAGAACGGACCATTTGGGCTCCGTGGGTAGCGGCAGAGAGGAGCTACCTCTCAGGTCCAGCAGCAATGATGGCCGTGCTTCTGCCACAGCCACCATGGGCCCATCTGAAGTGTCTGTGCCCAGCCGTGATGCTCTATCTAGATCAGGTCTGCAGCACCATTCAGGATGCAGTTCCTGGTCTTCTGACCTTCGATCTTGGATCTGCCTTTCCTGGAGGTTCAGTGAGACTTGTCAAAAATTGTTTTTTCTAAGTCCCTTTGCTGCTAAATGTAACCGGCCCTGGTTTCTGTTCTTTGCAGGTGGGGATAGGGGGTTAGAAATCCCTTTGGATACAAGGCCTCCACCCCAGTATGTTTCCATGGCAACAGCTGCCTAAGACCCCAGTAATGAACGAGGGTGGGCCCTCTAGACATTGGACTGTATGGATGGTTAGGGCTCAGATTCAACTGAGTATGGACTGTCCATAATCTGTGCACACTTTGGCACATCTCTCACCAAATGGCTACTTCAGGGAAGCGAGTGAGAGAAGAAAGGATCTTCTCACCCTCATCTTACCAGCTTCAACCACGACTGAGGTCGGGGATGGATATTGATGCATAAACACGAACACCCACACAATTCTATGAAAAAAATGCCCTTACCCATGGGGAAGTAGTCTTTCTACCCGTCCACATATAAAATAGTAAGGGTTAACATTTTTCTGTACACTTCCGTACATCAGGGTGACTTTTTCAGTGTATTATCCCATTTAATTCTGAAAGCGATCCAGAGGTACCAGGATTCCTATTTGCCTACAGAAGAAACTGAAAACTGAGAGCTGACTACATTGCCCAAGGCCACAGGTGATCGTTAGGGCAGGCTGGGATATGCTTGGGTAACAAACATTCCCCAAATCCCCGTGCGAGAACAAAGGTCTCTGACTCTGCTTCACAGTGTCCCCACTGCCATCACAACATCATCTGTGACAGAGACAGAGTGGGGGGGATGAGCTAGTTGTGTGCAGAAATCCCTCACCTACCCCAGGAGTTAGGTTCCGGAGACCCCGCGATCGGTGAAAATCTGCGAACTAGCAGTGTTGTAATTTACTTTATTATTTATATATATTTTAAGGCTTTATAAACCCTTCCCACACTCTTATTAACCTTTTCCACACGCTTAAACCTACATAATTTTAACAACATATAGAATTCTATGTGGGTATCACTAGTGAAGTAGACGTGTACCGCAAAATCCCGTGATACAGAATTAGATACATGCATTTTTTAAAACCCATGAGGAGGAAAGACTGTACCGGCTTTTAGAGACTCCTCTTGGACACCACACAAGCCCAGGTCACCTCTGCTCTCATCTCATTGGCCACAGCAGGCTGCCTGACAGGAGGCCAGAAGAGGAAGAACCCGGGCCAGCGGGCAGCCGTAAGTCTACCATTTGGGTGGAGACACATTTTGAAACAGGCCTTCTGAGCCAGGCCCAGCCTCTTACAGGCTCCTTCTCTTTGTCCATGAACCACTTGGGAGATAAAAGACTGAACTGAGCACAGAGGATTCTATTGTCTGGATCCTCCATCCTGGATGACATGCAAATTAGTCCAACTAAGTGACGTGCAAATTTGTCCTTAGAGTGCTGTGAGGATCATTAACATATTGCCTTAAATGTCTATCACTCAAAGTCTGGTTCTAACACAGCATATTTTTCCACTAGGGCAATGGAGCCACTCTAGTCTGGAGCTGCCCCTTAGAGCCCTCGTCCTGTGAGAATCCACACACCTTGAGTGGGAATAGCGAGAGCAGCCTGGCTTTGAGGTTCACACCCGTCAGGAGAGCAGGGACCAGCTGTGTCCTCTTAGGCAACCTTCTGACCCACTTTGACATCACTGTCTCCTTCTTGGAATGGGCATGTCATCGTAGTAGATTTGTTGCAGGGAATACATTTGATAATGTCAGTAGAGACCCCACATCTGGGATAACACTGAGGTGTCAGTTCTTGTGAACTCTTGATCTGAGCACTGTGTTAAGAAGGATTCTGATCAATGCAGATTGAGGTTCAGAGGAAAGTTTGCTGATTCTGGGTGGCAGTGGGGTGGGGCTGGCAGTCTAGGAGAGCCTCTATTCTCTTCTCCTTTTCCCTTCCATAGCTCTCAGGAACTGAATAGGACCCTCAGTTACAAGAACTTGGACCCAATTCAAAAGCGTATGCCAAAATGGGGCTTCACTGGAAGGAGTCTGCAGCAGCTCACATCCTAGAAGAGCTGTAGGAGCCTGGAGGGCAAGTCCAGGGATCTACGGGACAGAAACTACTCACAAAAATCTTTGTCAGGATGTTGAGAAGCTCTTTACTGACTTCTGAAGCACCCCCAAAATAGGGGCATGACTTCTCCTCGCTTATATCATTTCACAGATAATGCATCTGTGTGATGCATGAGTTAGTGACTGCAGCCATTTTTGTGACCACCATCCAGTTCTGCAGAAGCCATAAGGGCAACTAGACTAAATAAGCTGGTAGGACTCAAGGGGTCAAGGTCCATGGGCCCACCACTAAAGAACCAGATTCTGAGTTTTCTTTCCTGGTCACTTTTTGGAGATGGAGACCATCAAACACTATGCAGCAATGACAAGAAGGGACTGGATCTTGGCAATCTTTCCAAGTCACCCTAGCACAAGAGAGTTTCTACTGGAACATGTCACAGCCCTCATCTAACGAGCCCCTTGTGTTCTTGTAAAATTACTCCAGGTTGAGTGACAAGGAGTTGGGATTGTTTCTTTGGCTTCTAGCAATTCCATAAAAAGAGTAAGTAACTCCACATAATCTAGAGGATAGGGAATACATCAGAAACGGAGATTACTCAGTCATTCTTTCACAGACATCTATTGCGTGCTTTCCATTTCTGGAAGCTGGGAATGCAGTGGTGAATACGAGAGAAATCCCTGCCCTCATGGAGCTTCTATTCTAAGGGCAGAGGCAGATAGTGAGCAAGATAGCAAAGTAAAATTATGCCAAGCTAGACATGACACATGAGGAGTGTGAGGGCAGCTGCAATTTGACTGCCAAGGAGGGTGCTGGTGATATGTGAGTCTCCTAGTTTTCAAGGATAATCATAACCAAGTTCCACAAACTGGATGACTTGAACAACAGAAATTTAATTTTCCTAGAGTTCAGGAGGCCAGCAATCAGATGCTCCTCTGGTACATGGCTGTCGGGGAAAGGAAGACAAATCAGCGAGAAAGAGGGTGGAGGGTGCTGGGCAGATCAGCGACACCTCCATCACCACCACCCAGATTCTTTCAAGTGCCCTTTCCGGCACAGATACTCCCAACAGACCCTTCCCTCTGGAAATGTGTCATTACCAACACGCAGCAGTAATTCTTGAACTTCTCAAAGTAGTTTTCTATGTGAATTCAACCAACAGCTTAACAGAAATGGGGGTGGCGGGTGAAGAGAGCGGAGAAGAAACAAATTCTGCTGACTCTTTGGAAAAGACCACCTGCCATCTCACAAATCAAGAACTCATTCCCTGAGAGAAAGGATTAAAAAGTGAAAGACTGCCACCTGCCGGAAGAGAAAGGAAACAAGATTCTTAAACTTTCAGTAACCCAATCCTGAGTTGTTTTTATTTTGTTTTTGTTTTTTAATTACGCTTATGGAAGAAACAATGCATCATAACTTTATGTAGGTTTAAGTAGTGCATCACTGTAATATAACACTTTAATCTTACCACCATCAGTTCAATTCTTCCTTCATATAATTGGCATAAACTTTTACCCAATTTATGCCCCCCATTCCTTCTTGTAGCCACTAATTGGATTTAATAGACTAAAAGCATATTTTTGTTTGCTTTAGTTCATATATGTTTTGATTTCTCAATATAACACATAGGAGTAAATCATACGGTGCCTTTCTCCTTCTGGTTTATCTCACGAAGCATAGTTCCTGCTAGGTTCATGCATGTTACTACAAATAGCAGGATGTCATCTCCTTTGATAGCCCAATACTAGTCTGTTGTGTTTATGACCAGGTCTTCCACACCCACTCATCTGTCAATAGACACTTAAAAAGTCGGCAGAATAATTTAATAGACATATCTCAAAAAAGTCAAGCAAATGGGCAACAAGCACATGAAAAGATTTTTCTTTTCTCATGTAATTAAGGAAATGCAAGTCAAAACAACAATGAGACAAGCACCTGTGAGAATGCCTATTATCTAAAAGACCAGAAACAACAAACACAGGTGAAGATTGGGAGAGAAGGGACGCCTCACGCACGGTTGGTGGGAGTGTAAATGGGTGTAACCAACATGGAAATCAGTGTGGTGATTCCACAAAAATCTGAGACTAGAAATTCCTTATGATCCTATTAACCCATTTCTGAGTATTTACCGCCCCTACCCCAAACTCAGTAGCTTCATATTTCAAATTTTTTAGTTTTTATTGAGGTAACTTTGATTTATAAAATAGCATAAACCCATATGAACCCTGCACTTTCAACACAACCGTCAGCGCATCGCCTGAGTCCTGACAGAGATGCTCCTCATTAATGGCTGGTGACTTCTTAAACGCCAGCAATAAACACAGAGATCGTTAGAAGAAGTGTTAATTGGCCAACTGGACCCTTGTGGCGTTATAGGTTCACAATGGCCTACAGATAAATTTCTTCTTGATCATTCTGCCTGAGGTCAAGTCGATGCCTGCTTGGGAAATGAAAGCTATTCATTGTTTTCATCTCATGAACAAAACATACAAAAACAGTGAAGCACTTTAAAGTGGAATCGACTTTTTACAAAACTCCGTCCTTTTTTTCATGTACCAAAAGAGAAAACCCCATGCTTGATCATTTGAACATCAGAATAAGCCTCTTTGGATCTACTCACGACTAAAGTCATTGCACTTTTGTGATGGCTGAGCCTCCAGATGGTGAGAAGACTGACAGCTGGGCACTCAAAAGGTAAAGAAAATAACTCTTATTGCTGGCTTGGGGATATTGGTACCCAAAGCCAAGCAACAGGAGTTCTAGGGGAGCTCCTTTTATACTCTGAGGTAATGATTCATCTCCTTGCTATGTGTGGTTTCTGCTTGCAACTCTTATCGTTACGTACAGCTGCAGAGTAGGGAGGCTATGCTTGCTTATCCTTGGTCACAATAACAGGACATAGCTGCAATCTCTGTAGAACAGCACGTGGCTACAGTACCAGAAAACTCTTGGCAGACTAACTTTTGTGTTGGGGTCAGGGAAAAGCTCTTCTACCACAGTTTCATCTGGGGACTTTGGATTAAGAAAGTTGCCATTAATACGAATCAAAACAACAATGAGATATCACCTCTCTCCTGTGAAAATGCTTGTTATCCAAAAGTCTGGAAGCAAATGTTGATGAGGATGTGGAGAAAAGGGGACTCTTTTACACTGTTAGTGGGAGTACAAATTAGCACAACGCTATGGAAAGAAGTCTGGAGATTCCTAAAAAAAATTGAAAATGTAAATTCCCTGTGCGCTTGTCATCCCACTGCTGTGTATTAAAAAAAAAAAAAAAAAAGCCCACAAAAACATAGGCGTACCCCTATGTTTATTGTAGCATTATTTATAATTTCCAGAACTGGGAACTACTTAAGTGCCCATGGCCAGAGGAAAGGATAAAAAAGATTTGTGTGCGCACATGCACACACACACGCACGCACACACAATGGAATACTACACAGTCCTAAAAAGATAAAACCTTGTCATTTTTGACAACATGGATGGAACTAGAGGGGATTATGCTAAGTGAAATTAGGCAGAAGAAGAAAAAACAAATCCTGAATGATCTCACCTATGTGCAGAATAAAAAGAAACAAAGCAAAGGAAAAGACAAAACCAAGCCAACCCTTGGACATTGACAACTGAACTGAGGTGACCAGCAGGTAAGGGGATTAGGGGCTGGAGCTAGTGGTGCTGGGTTAATGGTCAGTGGTAGAGGACTTTTGGTTATTTGGTGGGGGCCATGTCATATATTTGATGAATAATAAACCTGCCCAGATGGTTACAATATTTTGTAAATCAAAATTACCGAGAATTTTTTTTTAAAAAAAAAGGAAAGGCAAGCTATGTCCTGGTGGCTTAGTTCACCTGGTATAGTCCACATACTACACACTCTCCCGGATTGTCTATATCGGAATTCATATCACATTGTTTAATTCCTCTAAGATTATAAAATGAGTGAATACACCTGCTAGTGATAGCTTTTTCTGGATTTTTTTCCCCCTTTGGGTCTCCCTTTTTTTTCAATTTTTTTCTTTCAGGATGGGAAATGTAATCACTTTGTCAAGCTTCCAAAGTTTAAAAGGAAAAAAAAAACTTGTCACCATTCTGAAGGAAAAGGCACTTGACTCATCGTTTATTTGGAAGCAGTGACAATCGCCAATATCAAGGATGGCTGTCCAAAGACAATGTGTGATCTTCACATTTTCTTTTCTGTTCTCCCATAGAGCTCTTATGCTTTCAGATTTACCTCACAGATTTCTCACTGAGCATCCTGCCAGGTATTTCATTTTACTTCTTTGTATTTATTTATGGGTGGCTGGTTATGTACACATATTTATTTACTGAGGCTTTTGTTTTGTTATTAAGAAACATCTTTCATTATGCTTATAACACACTTCTTTCATCCTATCAGCAGTATAACTAACTACAGATAAGAAAGTCACTCACATTTCTTTTTGTTTTTAATAGCATTTGTTAATTTTCATTTTCCTGGTATAAAATAATCATCTGAAAAATAATTATAACGTCCCCATCTTTCTAAATGTGACTACTTCTTATTTTATTCTCTTTCTAATTCATCGGCTACGAATTCCACTGTTAGAAGTCAGTAATGATGGTTTGGTGGGAATATTTGTGCTATTTGTGGGTAAGGAGATTAATGCTTCCAGTAAATCAGAATTTAAAACTACTTTCTTTATAAATTATGTGGTATCCAGGTTTCACATATATATATATATATATGTATATATACACACACACATACATACATATATATATATATACACACACACACACACATACATACATACATTGTCACAACTGGGAGAGGAGACCTCATTATTCCAGTCTCCCTATTTGTATGTATGTTTGAAATGCTTGGTAATAAAAAGAAACTGAATATAATACAGATGGGAATATTTCTGATTTTAAAATGATCAAGAACTTTCCACCCACTAAACCCACAGGAGAATGAGAAACAAAACAATTACTGATGAAACTGAGAGTTTGTAACCCAAACCACAGTACATGAAAATGGAGGGCAGATCGACAGGATGGGAAAATGACTGTAGAGCAAAGGATTCAGAAGAAAATGGATTCACTATAAAGAGCATTGAATCCCTCAAATGCTACGTTTTGCTCATTCAACTAAGTTACTGAGAATAAACCGAATCAGAAAAGCTGAGGTGGAATGAAGCACAGGACCCAAAAGAAGGTCAGGTGAAAAGTGGATGCCATCTCCTTTCCCAGCTTCCAGCATTTCATAGCTGTGCTTAGTCTCCTGTCTGGAACTTCCCCTTAAGTCAGAATAGCCTAAGTATCCCCATCATGGCATTAGTGTTGACTTTTTAATACTCTTCAGACCAGAGAAACACTTACCAATAGATCCTGATGATTGGGATCACACTCTTAGAAAGTGGCTCTCCCCACCAGGGACCCCCATCTGTCAATGAACCCTACCTACGCACATTTCTGTCCCAGTCTCCTTTGGGAGAACTCTCCCTCTTAAAATACATGATCACCAGTGGGGAGAGGAAAACCTCTAGAATCACAGGCAGAATAAAGGAGCTCAGAGAAAATGCAGAGGAATGTGATTTACCTATGTTCTGTACAGGTGTCCACAGAGGTTCATGTCCCAGGTCTGAGGAGAACAATCAATGTGAACAACTAAACAAAAATAAAATGAGATGTTTCTTCCTCCTTTCTTCCTGCTTGCCTCTCTGCTTTCACACCTTTAAAAAAAAAAAATGAAAAAGTTAGTGTAATTCACTATACTGAGTCTAAATAAGAAAAAGCAAGATCATCTCATTGAATAGTGAAATTATTTAACAAAATCTAACATTCGTTCATGATAAAAATAACTCAACAAAGTAGGAATAGAAGGGAATTCTTTGACTTCAAAATAATTTTAAAAACCTATAGCTCAAATATTCTTAATAGTGAAAGACTAAATATTTTCCCCATAAAGTGGAGAACCAGGTAAGGATGTCTGCCCTCACACCTATTCATTATTTTATAGGTAATCTCAGTGAAAGAGAGCAAGCAAAAGAAACAGTATGAAACGATTATGAAAAGAATGTCTATTCACAAACAACCTGAGAATATCTGTAGAAAATCTCCAAGAATCTATTAAAAAAATCACTAATGAACTTAATAAAACCAAGTATACAAAAATCAATCATATTCCTATAAACAAGCAGCAATTCCAATTTGAAATTAAATCCCATAGCACAAAAAAATGAAGTGCTTAAGCAAAAATCTACCAAAATATGTACAGAATAATCTAAGCATGCTGACACAAGTGATTTAAAAAAATCAAAGACGTTATAAATTTTTTTTAAAGGAAAAGTGAAGGCAGAATGAAGATGAAGAAGCAAGCAGGCAGGAAGAGAAACACCTTTTTTTATTTACTTATTCCCCTCCCAGACCCAGGTTGCAAAGAGGTACTTGGCATGTATGTGGATTGCGTCTGACAGACTTAACCATTAAGCCACCAACAGTGCATCATAATTTTATTAGGTTAATTCTCCTCAGCTTGATCTATAGATTCAATATATTCTGATTCAAACCCATAAAACTTGAGTTTAGATATTTACAAGCTGATTCTGAAATCTACATGGAGGGACAGAGGAACTAAAACAGATAAAATAATTTTTTTAATAAAGAACAAAATTGGAAGAGTCACACCAATTTCAGTATGGTATTGAAATTGTAGACATGATGAATTGCTGTAGACACTGACCAAAGGAACAGATGGGAAGCCCAGAAAAAAAACCTACACAAAAATGCCAACTGATTTTTAAAAACAGCTTTATTGACGTGTAATTTACATGATAAAACTCACTTGTTTTAAGTGTACAATGCAATGATTTATTTTGGTAAACTTAACTGTTACCACAGCCCAATTTAGAAAATCTCCATCACTCTAAGAATAGATGCTCTCTGCCCCCTTGCACAGGCTCCTTATTTCCACCCCCAGGGCAACCACCAATCTAGTTGTCTCCAAAGACCCACCAGCTAATTTCTGGTAACAGCATTTGTCAGTTCACTGAAGGATAATCTTCGTTTTAGAAGAAACAGTACTGCTGTCAAGTGCACATCCATATGCAAAAATCAGCCTTGGCACTATCTACCAAAAGGAGCTCCATGTGGGGCAAAGATTGAAATATGAAACTCTTAACACTTTCAAAAGAAAAGAGGAACACATCTGTATGACTTTAGGTTTGGTGATGCGATTGTAGATAACAGCATTTAAAAAAAAAAAGAACGGACACATTTAGAACTTTAGTACATAAGATTCTGTTACGAGAATGGAAAAATCCTGTGGGGGAGAAAATACTTGTAGAATCTGATACAGGATTTCTACTTGGCATTATACTGAAACTTAAAACTTAATAATACAATCCAATTTTTTAAATATGGGCAACATTGCTGAACAGACACCTGGCCAAAGAAGATACACGGATGGCAAATAAGCACGTAAAAAGGGCTCCTTTCACAAAAGAAATGAAAACGCCAAGCAGTGAGCCACTGCCACAGGCACTGTGGCCTTTCTAAGAAACTTCCCTGCTGGTGGGAGTGCAAAATGGCACTGTCACTTTGAAAGACAGTTTGGCAGTTTCGTATAAAGTTACAAACACGCCAAAGGACCCCTTAGTCCCACTTTTAGGTATTTACCCAAGCAAGACAAATGTTTGTAGTAAAAACTTGTCCACGTTAAATGATAATCAAAGCTGATACATCCATACAACGAAGAACTCAGCAACGGAAAGGAAAAAACTATTGATTCACAGAATAACACAGATGAATTTAGTGTTTTGGCTATGCAAAAAGGGCCAGACTCAAAAGGCGATATATTGCATCATTTCACCACATTCTGGAAAAAAAGCAAAATTAGAGGAGTGGGAAACAAACAAGCGGTTACCAGGGCCTGGGGGGAGGAGTGCGGGTTCAGTACAAAGGAAATTTTAGGGCAATCCAACTGTCCCGTGGTCGAGATGCCGGCCACAATACCAGTGCATTGTCAAGCTCCTACAGAGTGACATTTACTGCATAGAGTCAGCTGTCAACACATCTCAGCTGGAATGCAGTGTGATAAATGAATGCTTTACAACTGTGTAGTATAACCTCAATGAAGTGCAGAATAGAAGGAACACAACTACTTTGCAAAGTAGTATTTTCAGTGGAAACTATACCAAAAATGTATGTAAACACTATGGTTGGCCAGTTTCTCACAGAACACAACTTAACTATTCTGAAACCACTGTAAGGATTCTAAGGTTGATCAAGTACCTAAACAAACTGTAGATAAAGAGAACCAGATTTCCCCGAGAAGCCCCAAAGCAGAGGCAAAACTAGAACGAATTTTGTACTGCTGGATGCGAGTCAGTTTAGCTTAATGCTTCACTTTGTACAGGTAGCAGGTGTAGACAGAATTGCAGAGCTGTGCTCCTGTGCACTGGCTGGCACATGTACTCACGTCCCGTAACTCGTCTCGCTGAAAGGCACAGAAGCAGCAGCAGCCGGCACTCCCGACACCCAGGTCTGTATTTCTGAACGCCATTCTCCGACAGATGGTCAGGAGTCCTCGCAGAAAGCTAGTCCAGGGCTGGTGTCCACATAATCTCTGCAGAGTCAAAAAGTCAGCCTGGTCTTGAAAAAAAAACCCCGAAAGATGGGGGGCACATTAAAGTGAATTTAGGGGCAACCTCAAAGATCTTCCAATAGCCAAAACTGAAACAATTTCACAAAATAAAGAACAGTATTAAATTTTAACCCAAGTATAAAATATGTAGCTAAGATCCTACACATAAAGAATTGCTATAAATTTTTTTCTTAAACCACGCATATGCACACGCGCACACAGACACGCACGCACACGCACTGCCCCCTCCAGGAAGTGGGGTTAGATTGCCCTCCCCTTGCGTGTGGGCTTAAGAGATTCAAAACAGTAAGTGAACAGAAACCTAGCCAACTCCTTAGCCTTTGAAGGAACATCTCCAATAATGCCTACTGACATCCTGTACCCTGATAACTGCTATCCTTCCTGCTACAACATGACCTCAAATCTAATCATGAGAAAACATTGACAAACCCTCAGTGGGAGACTTCCTACAAGCATCTTCTGAGTGTCAGAGTCATAAAAGACTGAGAAACTCAGACTGGAGACAGGAGGCATTCATGGCTACATAACTGTAGCGTGGTAACCGGAACTAAATCTTAGAAGGACAAGAGTGGAAGAATGGGAAAAAAACAAATAAAATCTGTCGTTTAGTCAATCGTATTATACCAATGTTCGTTTCCATGTTTACAGATGTACCATGGTTTACAGAAAGTGTTATCATTACGGGAAAGCTGGGAGAAGGGTATAGAGAATATCGCTGGACTATCTTGGCACTTTTTCTATGAATCTGAAATTGTAAATACGTTTTTTTTTTTTTTAAGTACAGGAAAGCAACAGCACAGGAAACATGGCTGTATTTGAAATTAAGAAAGATTACACACATTTTAACAGCAACTTGATCAACAACAGTTTATTTGTAAACATATTATATTTGTCAATAATCAAATTGACAACACTTTATACATTTCACTGTATATTAACATTATACCAGAAAACAATCCACTGTACTCAGTTACAGTTTTGGTACTTTAAAATCTTTAAATACAAACTGTATTTGAAACACTTAACATAAAGAAGAAACATGAATGGCAGTGAAACTGAAAACATCAAGTAAAAGAAACCGTATTTCCCCCAAATCAAAACCATCTGATTATATAATATTTAAAAAGAATGCGTGAACTCAAGGAAATCAGATGATAATTTTTTTCAATGACAAAACTGCACTTCTTTAGGCCCACTTGAAGAGGTGAAATTTTACTGTACCAAATTTAATGTCCTTTTTGATACTTCTTTTCTTGGTTTCTAAAGAAAGTTTGCCCTAGTTTAAACTACAATGGAGGGGGTCCAAGCCACATGAAATTACTTTAAACATCCGCCAAAAAAAAAAAAAGGAAAGAAAAAATGGGATACTAATTCATTCATAACTCTTCTTTGGCAAATAAAGTCTCTGTTAAATTTACCTTTTTGCTGAATCGGATCAACACAAGATTTAAGAGATGGAGCCTTAGTGAGTTAACGTACAAATGAAACAGTCAAATTCAGAGAGCACAGAGGCAGCTCACACATTTTCTAACGGCTCTGAAAAAGCAGCTCGCCCTCTTCTTCAAATGATGAGAGATCTTCATCTAGGAGGCAGAATCTTCCCTCAGTCGTGAGAAACCAGAGTTGACCATGTTTTCAGTACTTTGTCTAAAATCCATGATCATTATTCATTAGGATCTATTTCCCCATTCTCTCTCAAACGAAGATCAGCAGCAAATCACTCCCATGGTTTGTTTTAAATTTACCAGCTGGGCTCACTGCCAACAAGTATGAATACTCTTTATTAGTGTATGTGGCGTTACAGGAGGTGTAGACTGTTAATAACTAAAATGACTAGTTAATTCAAAAGTTACTTCAAACGAAGCAAATGAAAATGTGATTCAAGAGCCCTGATCAAATGAAACAGTTACAACTTTTGGTTGAAGAACTATAAAAGTTACATACATCTCTAACAGCACTAGGAATGTACGATATCAATTATTGGAAAAATAAATGAGTGCTTCACAGTTATAAGAAATATTTTAGTATTAGCATGTTTCCTTTTACAGACAAACATTTATAACATACACTTCATTTCTACCTCATGTAAGATCAAGCAGGAAACCGAATGCTACTGGTGTACCCGACATACAGCACTGACCGCCACAGGTAACTGCTCCCAACGCAGCCTCTAGGCAGCCACGCAGTGAATACAACGGTTCTAGTAACAGTTTTTAAGAAAGGCATATATTTCCAGCAGTGTGTCAGATACACAAATATCTTATATAAATAACAAATCATGAGCAAAGATGTTTAGATTATAACATTCCCAAATTTTCTAATGTTTTAAGTATTTTAGATCTACATTGCTTGAGCAGTTAGTTTGGCTACAGTTTTAAACGAGCAAACCATTATCCTATGAGAAGAGTTAAATTAAACTAGAACACTGCACACACTTCCCAAGGAAAGTTAACTTGAAGAATCTAAAAAATGATTCCAATTATTCTAATTAACATTTGAGATACTGAAAGAATCAATGACTCAGAGACACTTTGAAATTACTCAATTTTTCTTTACCATTTCTTCCAAAACTATTCATATAAACTTCAGGTCCAGAGTGCCTACGAATATGTTTTCGAAGTAAGTTTATCACTAAAGTGTTTTGATCAGAAGACAGTTGTAATACCTCTAATATCTCATTCTTACCTAAAATCACAATCCTTGGTTTGAAAACATGAATGTCAATTGTATAACAATCCATCGGTAGAGTGACTAGACGAAAAAATGAATCAGGATGCAAAGGTGGAGCAGCAGTCAGTTATGAGAGTGAAAAATAAATTCTATCTTTCCATAATGACTATGAAAATATACGGCCCAGAGAGAGTGACAACAGAAGTCTACATACAAACATTATTTAAAAATAGAATGTTTTTCAAAGCTTGAGATGTCAATGTATGATCAGAGTCTGACTTAAGACCTTACAAGTCAAGGTTAAGTTACAGAAAACTGTGCTGATTTACAGACCATCAACAATGGTCAACTGAGATACATAATTTACAGACATCCACAGGGATTCTTCAAGCCCATCACATCATCTCTCAGTACTGGATGCTTACCGCTTTATAGTTTTGCTACTTTAAGTACCACGATGCCTTTTCAGAGGAAGAGTTCTGCCTCTTCCCATGATCCCTTAAAGAGTAGGTAACAAAATATAAAATTAAACAAGATTTATGTCTGATAAACTAACATATAAAATTACCATTGCAATATTCATAGAGACTGCTTAGAAACCTAACAGTCATCATAAAGCCTAGAAAGTATATACCTCAGTTTTACAAAAGAAATGCAGATTGTCTCAAGGTAAAAAACAGTGCTGGCTGCTAAAAAGCTCTTTGCTGCATTCGGAAGTGCAGTGGTGAGGACAACTTCAGAAAACAGGACGTGTCCCTCAAACCTCTGACACGAGGGATGCAGGAGCTGCGCTCGGCAGCAGACGGCTTTTCAGTGGCTGGCACTATACAGCTGATGTTAGAAAGAAAAAAGGCAGGAAGTGTGAGCAACAATGGTGAAAGCAAATTATTGCAGATGGAGATTAGCAAGAAGTGAGGAAGGTGACCGTCCACTCCATTCGGATAAGATGCCATCTTTAAATATTAAGTTCTTTGCAGGCAGGGGAACCCCCAGATCGGCACTCGAGGGCTGGGACAGCAAACTTGGGAAGCTGGCCTCTGTGTGGACTTCCAGTGTTGAAGCACCTTCCTAAAAGATGAAGAAATGAGAAACAATCTCTACTCAACACGTGGACTAAACCACTTAACTACAGCTAATGAGAAATATAGACCGCGACCACCCAAGAAATGCTTATGGGATGCAAAATACCACAGGAGAAGCCAGAATCCAAACAGCCAATGACAGGGACTAAGATACGCAAAAATGAAGAATACAAGTCAGCCTGTAATAAGGGTTTTGAAATAAACAGAAAGAACGGGCTATCAAACATGAGAAAGTTAATTTTCAGACAATCTCTAACAAACCTCACACACCACGATCCCAGGCTCTCAGATTCCCACTCCATCCATTCTCAGACCTCGCCCCAAAGTCCAGCTCTAATGCCCACCTGTCTGACTGTTTTCCTGCTGCTCTGAGTTGTTTCACCACTTAGCAAGTCCATCATTAACCTCTTTTTCACAAGTTTTCAAATACTTTTTGTGGCCTGAAAAGGCCTTCACAAGAACCCAGTTAAATTTAATCTTGTTTGTTTTAAGATGAACACTTCACTAGTTGTGATGATTTAATATTGATTCTATTATTTTAGCTAATAAATTATAGCATTATGTTATGAATATATGTATTACAGTAAAACTATTAAATGATATATTAGTAATCCTGCTCATTTTTAGTTACTTGTACCTATTAAGTATACTTTCTAAGTTTTCATCTAAATCATTAACTTAAAATATTAACTAGAACAGATTTAAGAGCAGAGTTGGGCCGTGCCCTGCAGAGGTTTCTTCCAGGTTAAAAATTGATTGCCATTGGTCCTATTCATTTCTTCCCAAGGATCCGGGTCTCAAGCCTGGGTCTGGGCATCGCGTGGCAGGCACCTAAGCTGCCGAGTCACGTGGATGCACCCGGACATGTTTGTTTATAAAGAGCTGTAAATCTATCCCACCCAACTATCATATGCTCACAAAGACTCCAATTCCTGCCTGGTCCTCACATTTCAGGGGACTCACTGGGTTTGGATGATTTTAATTTCTACTACTTGGAAGTGTGAAACAAAGCTAAATGTAGACAGACTTCCCCTGGGAGCAACCAACACTCCCAAAGGGGCCCTGGAGCCCCTCTCTGCCCCTAGCAGGGGTTCTTCAAAGTTTCCCCTACACCTGGAAAAGGTATGGCCTAGAGGATACTCATGTATTTACTGAAGGAATGAGTGACACACACGCCAAACACTGCTCTCATAATGATGGGTGAGACATTCTGAAAGAAAGAGTCCATTCAAAACGTTTATCTACAAATAAAATCTAAAGTATCCCTGCTTTCTTTGTGGTGGATACAAAAGGTCTAGAGAACTCTCTATCACTACCAGACAGGCCCTGCCTGGGGCCGGAGAGTTACTGCCATCATCAATGCAAGAACCACAGAGAAATCGGGCGCGTGGCCCATAGGAGACATTGAACACATTTCTGCTGCGTGAACGCGTTACTGCTGCGTGAACGCATTTCTGCTGCGTGAACGCACTTCTGCTGCGTGAACGCACTTCTGCTACGTGAACACACTTCTGCTGCGCGAACACACTTCTGCTGCGCAAACACCAGCACAGAGCTTGAAGCCCTGACCAGCCCTGATCTGAAATCAAGTTCAGATCAATTAACTTCTTGAATTTCAGCATTTTCCTTTATAAATTAAAATGAATTCTTATTTTATGTTTTGCTGCAAAAACCAGACTGTGTACTTGCCTACTATAAAGTCCTATATAAATGCCATTTATATATTTTCTCATTTGTTACCTGGAATGAGTGAACAAAGTTAAGAACTTGTAGAGAGAGTTTTCTACTGGAATGTAAGAGGTCTTGAAGGCTGGGGGAAAAAAAAAAAGGGAAGCGGGTAGCAGGGAGGAGTTTAAATTAAATACAATGGCAAGAACTAATATCTCACAGAAGTTTAATTTTAGCAATTTAAATGCATTTACATTTGTATATACATCCTGATTAATCACCTAAAAATTTTAAAAAGCACTCTCAATGCATCTCGTTAATGAAAGTTTCGCTTATAGGGAATAATAATACATAAAAAAAAGCATTTTGAAATAAACATGTAAAACCAAAATTGAAAAATTATTGTTAAAAAAAGAACATGTACTCTATCAGCAAATATACTTTTAAAATGAAAATACAGACACTTAGGGGGCGTCAACTATGACACAAACTTCAAATACCCAAAGTAAGTTTAAAAGACATCCTAGTAAAGTACGAAAGATTTAATAAACATCGACCATCGAAATATTTTTCAAATATGTAATTGGTAAGAATTACAGTAGCTACCTTTAAAGCTGTATAATACTTCCACTTTTTATTCATACTGGATTTTACATAAACTTATCTGTCAATTGAGTACTTTTAATTTTCGAATATAAACAGTAAGTCATCTAAATGAACTGTTATTTGACTGTTCTCCTGAATAAAGACATCAAGGAACACTGTCATCTCCCACGTCACCCTCCTTGACAGTCAGGGTCAACAACATTCTCTCCTGCTAACCATAAGGACTGCACTGTCTTCATTAAT
Organism: Solenodon paradoxus; assembly: GCA_004363575.1. NCBI lineage: Eukaryota > Metazoa > Chordata > Mammalia > Eulipotyphla > Solenodontidae > Solenodon > Solenodon paradoxus. The sequence continues at coordinate 192,643 of RJWH01001749.1, forward strand.
CACCCCTAAGGGGACAGGGATGGCTGGAGATAAAACGCGCAGGGTACCTCTGACAATACATGCTCATTTTAGGAAATGTGCAAAGTGAAAAAAGTTTAGAAATTCAGCCATAATTCCACAAGAGACAATCACTGTTCAGTGCATGTGTGAAGAGTGAGAAAAGCATGTGACATTTACAATTTAAAAAACCAGGTGCATATACTCTCATATAAGGATGCCCATTTCATCACACCCTTATCAAATCTGAGTAATTTAGTAATTAAAATTACAATTGTCCAAAATATTTGCATGTGTCTCATTTCTGAGCAACTGAAATTTAACCGTGAAAAAATATAGCAAAATCCTTAAACTAGTGACCTTTATTGAATCAACAAATACATACGACAAGTACTACGAACATGTACGGAATAAAAGAAAGATGGCGCAACCATTCGTCAGAGCTTTCAAGTCTAGTAGACAGAAAAGTGTCAATGAATATAAACCCTCACCTCTCTTTTCTGCAAAGGCCATGTGTAGCAATTTTCCTACAAACTTTCTGGTTTAATTCAGAACTAAAGAGTGGAATTCCAAAGCACAGCTCAAGAGGAACCCAATCTGCTTCTGTTGTGGCAACTACAAAAGGATATACAAATGTGTTAGTTGTATACACAGATAGATGCATGTGACTGATCACGGTTCTTAACCACAGGTTTTCATAGACCCCTCCTACCCTAGTGACTTCCACCAATGGGCTGAGCAGGGGAGGGACACAGAGGGGGTCAGTGAGTCTCAGAAACTGGAAAGAATGCTTTCTGAGTACGCACAACGTTTCTTAAGAGAAGATACACAACTTTCACAAGATGCTCAAAATGGTCTTTTACCCCCCAAAAAGGTACTGCAAGAGGCTATAAGATGATAGAATAAATCCAAATATTTAACACAGGAAAAATGAAACTCAAGTAATGGTTCTTAGAACATATTTGTATAATGCTTCAATTATTACTCTAAATATATTGAAATGTTTCCTACAAAATACTATCAAAATGTCCACTATGGATAAATAATAAGAGCAGACAAATGACATTCAAATGATTTAACAGAAGACTTAATCCTCAGAAATTAGTCCAAGACAGAACTAAAACCTTACCGGAGCTTTGCTTTGTGGCTGAATCTATAGCCGCTTCCTCAACGACTAATTCAAATGACTCTGTACTCCCATTTACATCTGAGCCAGAGGCCAAATCAGGTTCTCCTGAAAGTTAAAGGATATGCACAATATTAGGAATTAGCAGTCAGCATGCGCTGCCACAAATAAGTCCCAGCATGAACAATGACTTCCAGCAACAGCAACACCCCATTCAGTAATAACAGTGACAACAATGAAGAGTCTTCAGGCTAAAGCAGTGGTTCTCAACTGGGAGGTAATTTTGCCCCCCAGGGATATCTGGAAATGTCTGGAGACATGACACATCTGTTTGTCCTAAACGGGGACAGAGATGTTACTGATATCTAGGGATGCTAAACATCCTATAAGGCATGGGACAGCTGCCAACAAAGAATTATCCAGCTCAAAATGCAAAGAGTGCTGTGACTACAAAACCATGGCCTGAAAAATAAGAATTCAAAAGGCAGAACAGTTTAGATTTTCACTTCGATCATTGCTAAAGCGTTTCTTTCCTTGTGGAAATATGCAGTCTGCTTATGCTGTAGAAATTCTTTTTTGGTTCTCTATCTTTTAGCACAAAAGATCTCCCAAGATCTTCTCATCTTCCACCATCCAACAAATCCCTTCCATTGGCCAAGATGAGCTGCTCTGCCGTGCAGGCTGATTTGTCTTCTCTGTCTTGGTTTAGTATTTTAAACTAAAGGAGACCCCTATGGCTTCCTTTCACACTGCAGCATGGGCTGATCCTCTTGTTTGTATCCCCTGCTAGAGTTTGTCTTTGGAATAAAATCAGGTCTTACCAGCTTAAACACCTTTAGCACATAAGCAGGCATTCGTAAATGCTTTGTAGAATAACTAATATAAACTGTGAGCTATAGTAGGCATACTTTGAAATAACTATTGAATCCAGAACCCTCTTCTCTGGAAAATGCCCCTGGTGAAAGTTACCCAGCTCCTCTGGGCCAGGAGAGGAGACCTAACTCAAACAGAGCCAATGGAATCCACTGGAAAGCAAGCAATCAATCACATTTTCTCAGGATTTCAAACTAAAAGGCTCCAGACTACTGTCAAATCAGTTATACTCATTGGATTGAAGGCTTCCTAGAGACAACTGGCACCATTGCAACAAAAGCCACCGAGAAGCCAAAAGTACGCAAGAGCAGACAATCAGTAAGCCTGAGAAAGTGGTCTAAAACCAACTTTGAAAAGCAGCAGAAAAAGGTATCTAAGTAAAATGAGGTATTGTTCACATGGCTGTACAGGCTAACGGTGTCAGGAAGCTCCACAGGAAATGGTTGTAATAATACATGTTTAATGTATCAAGATGCAATAATACATGTTCCATGTATCAAAGGGCAGTTACAGAGAATTTTTAAAGGGGAAGGGAAGAAATGGATATGAGAAACAGTTCTAAAGATGAATTCACAGAACCTGGAAAGTAACTGGATATTGTGGAAAAGGAAAAGGATAAGACAAAGACATGATTTTAGGCCTGAGTAACTGGGACAATGGTATTTTTGAGAGAGAAAAACTGAATGGTAAAAACTTAATTCTACTTGGAAGCATTTTTACAAAGAGACTGAAGTTTTGAAAACTTTACCCCATTAAGTAACTTAATTTAGAGTCTATAAACAGAGATGTGACAGCAAAGAGCTAAAAGCCAATAACCATTCTGTGTTCCAACCCCAGGTTATCCCTTTAGTTAAGCACTTAGTTTTTTTTCCCATTTGAACAACTGATATTTGTCCAATGATGTCACAGAATACTTTCTTATCCTTCTGTGAAAAAAGCATTAAGTATTAAATAATTAACATCCCCACAAAGGTTTCCCTGCTTTTAAAATACAAGTATGCTGAACTCAACACCAATTATCTTAATTCAAAAACCCAACTATTGGCTAACCTCTCTCATCAGAAGCATCACTGAGTTTTCTGCTTGCCAGTTGACTAGAAGCATTCAACATGGTGACATATCCACAGAAATGCTGTAAATCCACTTTATTCCTTAAAATTTGCAATGCTTTATGAACACCCATATTGACACGAGTAAACTCTGAAAAGGAGATGACATCAAATTATAAGTAAATACTTTTATAACATATCACAACATCAAAAACTTATGCTTTTATTAAATAATTTTTGGAACTAATTTCATACTTTAATCTATCAAAATTAACTCCAATGAAGAAATATTCCTGAATGCACAGATGCTATACACATGTAACAGAGCTTCAACCTCAAGAGGCATTTGCTGTATTTGAACAAACTATCTGCTAAGTAAGCAAATAGTGCCAGTTGAGTAGGCTTCAGTGTGTGAGTAAATTAAAATAGTTAGAATCAAGGGGGAAAAGCCCTGCTTAATGCTCTCTTTCTAGGACTTGATATGAGCTATAGAATATTTGAGGAAAGTTGCTCAGAGAATTACTGTAATTCTCTAGGTTTTTCTTTGAAGTTCAAAAAGGCTTACTTGGTAGAATTCTACCAATAAATTCTACCAGTATTAAATAAATCGTATTTGTTAAAACTTAAGAAAAGTAAAAAATTTTTTTACTGAAACTAAAGCTAACAATGTACCTGAAAAAAAATCAGATCCCTAATAAAGTATTTAAACATCAGGGTCAAATTCTCATACATGTGTGAACTTATGAATATGTGAACTTAAGAGAAAGATGCTCCAAGCCCAAACATGAAAATTCTTTTTTAATAATCACACAATAATCTCTCAAGGTAAGAACTCTAGCAATCAATTCTTCAGATATAAGAAATTAAGATCCGCTACCTTCAGGTAACAATGCTTTATCTCCTCCATAGACTGTCGTAAGTTATTGGGAATTGAATAGCAAAGTTTATTTCCGGAGAAGTGCTCATTTCTGAACGGGGCTGGTTTTTAAAAGAGAAAACTCTCTTCCCAAATTTGTTCACACATTTGTTCACAAGAGCTAAAGAGGTTTTGCTTAATACCAACGTGAGACTTCTGTGGTCTAGCCAGGGGAAAATGAAACTATTTACAAAAATCTTCTTCCTAACTCTGGGGGTGAAGGGCATAGTGGTAACTACTATTTAGGAAGAAAAGTAAGTTACTTTATGAATTAACACAAGTGAATTTTACTCAAACCACTCACCACTCTCTAAAAAATTTAAGCAGTGTGGCTCTGAGACCAGAAAATTAAGAGTGTAGAACAGAGCTTTGTGTGGAACACAAAACAGCTGACTCGGACACAAAGGTTAAGGGGCTGAGGTCCCCAGTGCGGTGAGAAATTCACATACAATGTAATGGCTGGTCCTCCATATCCACAGCTTCTGCATCGTGGACTCAACCAAGCCACGGATGCGGGTGGGTGAATCCATGAATTATAAACCAGGATAGCAAAGCAGAGTAAGTGTGCCCGCGTGTTTCAAATCCTGTTGTTCATGATCAAGTCCACATGTAAGTTAATCAGATAGATTTTTTTGGAATATATATATAATTCCTTAATATTCAATAGTGAAAAGGTACCTCCTATATTAGACAAAAGGGAAAACAAATTTGCTTTTACAGTAATTTCTGAGCATCTTTCCTCAAGTGTACTGGAGCTCGTATCCAATCCTACAAAGAGGGCATTACACAGGGCTTTTCTTCCTTGATTCTAACTAGTTTAGTTTACTCACACACTCAAATCCTCTCTAATAGCCAAAATAAAATTTTTAGCAAAAACATATACTGCAACAGGAAATACATGTAAGTGGTTCTGTAAATTGTAGTTAAAATAAATAAATGTTCAGAGTATCCACTTTTAAACTACCTAAAAGATAAAAGAGTCCCTGAAAAAGAACAGGAATATCAAGAGGTAAAAAAAAAAAAAAAAAAAAAAAAATCAACTTTCTTAGCATAAGATCTTCCCTATGACTTATGCTTTGCCCCAGTCTCCAAATAAATAAAACAATAGAAAGAAACGTAGAAAGCCTAGTCTACCATATACTTATTTCCCTCATTTCCAAGACAGACGTGTATTCCACCAAAAGTCTTAAATGAGTCTTATTTTATTAGTTCTTAATGGGAAAAGGCACATGGCAGAAAACTACCTTTTGCCAATACTAACAGAAAAGTAAAACCCTTGAACTTAAAATTTTTAAGAGTTCACTTTCTGCTCTGTTCTCCATCAAACTCTAGACAAAGATCAAAGATAAAGAAGTCACATGGATATAGAAGTAAAGTACCTCCTTGTAGTTCGGTTTCATCAAATGGAAACGGTATGTGGATAGTTTCTCCTACCCCATGTAAACCGTGTCCCTAAACACGATCAAACACAAACGGAAGAGTATGAGAAACCCACATTTCCAATAGGTATCCAAACAATAAATGCGCACATGATGGTATATTTCACCATACTCCATCACGGTTTCAACAATTTTCTGTTTCTCTCCAGCAAGCAAAGACATTTATTTGTGTAACAACCTAAAAGGCAAGGTGCCTCAAATTGAGTGTATGAGCAAATTTTCTTTTAAAAAGCAGGGGGCGGCATTCAGTCAGATGCCAGCCAAGTGAAGGCTGAATGAGATCAGGTGCCCCCACACAGGGGCTGGCTGCAGCTCTGAGTGAGGAAGAGTCCCTATCACCTGGTATTCGATGACTAAGAAGGTGAAACACAAAAACTGCCACTAGAATGACATTATTCAAAAGAGAGAGACAGACAGAGACAGAGACGGAGATGGAGACAGAGACTGAGACAGAAAACGGGAACCATACAGGTAGAAGGTGAGGGTGGAATTCAAACATTGCCAGACAAAGGCCAGGCTGAAAGCCTAGTCTGACTCCTTGCATTTCTGCGTCACAATTTCAAATTACTGATCTCTGACTATGACTCAGCAGAAAACTAGACAAATTATGCTTTTATATAAAGACAAAATCAAGTGTTCCAAATAAAGTAACTACCTGAATCAAAACGGCAGAATGTGTTAAAGCATCGTTCAACATGGTGAGCACGTTGGATGTAGGAACTACCCCAGGATCATGACCCCAAGATGTAATTAGTAATCGATCATAACCCTAAGGGGAAAAAAGAGATGAAAGATATAACAGCATTTAGAAATAAGAAAAAAATAAATTTATCTTTAATTCTGGTCAATGTCTATCCACCACAAAAAATAATTTTAAAATAAAAACATAGAGAACAAAATAAAACATTAACAAAAAACACCTTACACAACATACCTGGAATATATCTGGCAGTTTTCGAAGCCTTGTACCTTTGGACAATAAAAGAGAGGGTGGTCCCTGGCCAGTGACATGGTAAATATAGAGTTTAAACCAGACAGAACTGACTTCTGGGATAGCTGGTCCAATGTGCTGCAATTACATAACAGGAGAAAAGCTGTAATACTTATCAAAAGAAGCCAAATCTCACCAGTGACCAGGCACAGTCTTCCAAACAACTAAGCCTCAAAGAAGTGTTAAACTGCTTATGAAAATAAATCTTCGATGCTCCATTGAATTTTAACTTCAATTTTAGTCTGGAATTCAGAAGCACATCTCTATGACTGCAATCAAGAGAGTCAGTCTAATCTGGATTAAACTGGCTTCATCCCCCTCAGTCTTATCAGTTGAGGAAGGTCATTTGTGCTCTGTCTCCTTTTGCTCATCTGTAACTTGGTGAAACATTTACCTCATAAGGAAAGCGCTACGGTTGTTCAAAAAGGTTTGAAACTGTACTTGGCATATAATAAGCTCTAAGTTTGAATTATGATTATTATTAATCACAAGCACTTTTTCACAAAAGGGACTAACTTTCCATCTAGCTTACCAACTTACAGTTCATGGATTCCTGCTATGCTTATGTTAAACAGGAGGAAGTATGTATGGGGGGCTGGCACACAGAATTATAAGAAAAGTAAAGGTCAGTAAATGCGTATATACACTAGGCCTGCCGAACAGAGGACAAAGTGACGGGAGACAGGCTGCACTCGCTGAGACAGTGAGAGCAACACAGGGGCATTAACCCTTGTCTAAGAATCCCTTCCCTTCCTCGACGCCACTCAACCTCGCACAGCTAGGAAGCCGGGCAGGGTGTCGTCCTGCAGGCCAGCAATACAGCTGCCACACTTGGAAAGCGATACCGGCCACAGCATCTTTGCTAAGTACAACACAACTGATTTCTCTTTAAACAGTAAAGAACCGGGCACACCCCTGTGGTGCAGGCAGCTAACTCAGGTGCACGCAGCCAACTCAGGTGCACGCAGCCAACTCAGGTGCACGCAGCCAACTCAGGTGCACGCAGCCAACTCAGGTGCACGCAGCCAACTCAGGTGCACGCAGCCAACTCAGGTGCAGGCCACATCAAGCCAAAGGAAGCAGTTGCGGGGTGAGGGGTGGGGCATGTTGTTAAAGAACCAAAAGTAATTTTCACAAGTGAAATTCAAAACTGGACTAGCCTTCTTCCTTTCAAACACAATGTCTTCCTTACAGCTTATTGAGCATTAAAGTCCCACTTCTAAAATATTTCATTGTTCCCAACTAATCTTATGCCTCGAGGCAGTGCAGTTTCCTTCAAGGAGAATACAAGAGCTTCTCTTGAAAAGACAGCATCTATGACGAAGATTTTAACCCAGTGTGTCTCAAGTCACCAGATGATACATAAATAAAATGGACCAGTCACAGCTCACAAATTAGACAGAACACCTTACAACAACATAAAAACAGAGCTGCGAGTCAGTGATCTTACTATGTGGTTACCTGCAAATTGGGAGGGACACAGTAAAACCGGCAGGCCTGGCCTCTGGTCACCAGGAGGAAGAAGCAATGACAGCACCAGGGACCCCCAAGGGCTTTACCTGCGGGGTGCAGCTGCTGACCGGTCGGATCTCATTGGTGAGAGGAGCCATGGAAACAAGCAGAGTGTAGTTTTTGTTCAGAACTCTGCTGCAGGTTGCACGGTCCAAACCGAGAAGGCTCTCACAGCGTAAGAGGTCCAGCGGGAAACCTGAACCATGATCAACGATACACACAGAATGAAAGACTGACAACGGGAAACCCTGAGACTGAGAAGGAGTGTAATGCAGCAGAATATCGCCATTAAAAGGTGCCCCATTTCCTAGGAGATTACCAAGGCATTTCAAGATTGAAAGCTGACAGACTTTATGCCCAAGTCGAGAAAGATTACTGTCCACTGGTGTTTCTTCAGGCTATCTTCCACTTAAAAAAAAAACAAGTGTTTGCTTTACCTGACTTCCTCTCCATCTCCAGCCACTTCATGCTGGGCAGTGACATATTATGAAAATCCAAGTGCCACAGGAAAGCTGAGTCCTTCCCTAACCCAAGTTCCAATTCCTATGAAGAATCTCACAACCAAGTTCTGAATTTAGCATAGAGACAAGAGTTCCTCATTCAGAAATGTGTGTCTTAACCCTGGTGGCCTACATGAGCTTTAACGGGTGTACTTGTATGACTCAGCCTGCAACAGATTTTAAGTGTTCCTATTCTTTTTTTGAGAAAGGAAGGCAGACAGACAAGGATGAAGGCAAGCAGGAGGCAGGCAGGCAAGAAGAGAATGGAGGAGGAAGAGGCATTTTATTCACTTAGTTGTCCATTTTAGTTGTTCCCTCCACAACCCCTCCCACCCCAGGTCTGGGCCGCGAACCTGGGTCCTTAGAGTATATAGGGACTGCACCCCAGGCATGGGTTTACCACCTGAGAAACCAGGGCATGCCAGCTGTTCCCATTCTTAATTCTTTTGGAAAATGCCTATTCTATTGCTCTCTAAAAAGAGATATTTTAGGTTGAAAGAAATTTTAGAAGATCAAGTTATTAGCCTATTAGCCACCTTGAAGCAAGAACTAATCTAAAAGGACCCAGAAGCATTGAGCATTAAGTTACGTCAGGATCTTAGTCTTTAATACTATTCACCAGTAAAAGAAACCAAGCTCCAAAAAGAAAAGACAATCATGATTCCAGGACTGGAGCAGAAACACAAAATAAGATGAGCAGAAAGATATATGAGAATAAAGTGAGGTAAGTTTTACCAGAAAAAAAGAATTACCACACACACCCAATTTTTTTTTTTAAAGATGAAAGGCATGGTATAAGAGAGGGGAGCTAGCATAAAGGGAATCCCACTGGAAAATCTAAGAGAACTACAGCATAAAAATAAGTAAAAGGCAACTTACTGTATTATATACAGATATACGTTTATTATGATGTGTGCCTAGTTTAGAATGCAATATTCCTTCCTAGTTCTTCAATAAAATCAATTAAAAAAAAAAATAAGATACAGTAATAACTAATTATAGAACATCTAAAAACAGGAATTCATAAATCTATACTGAGAACATAAAAGAATGCCTAGTGGCAACCACTACGTGAGGAAAGAGTGCTGCACATGGAAAAAATGACCAATCTGTAACCATCACAGAATGGTTCAGGCAAGAATTACCAATGGATGCTACATCTAGGAGGTAACATTAACGTGGTTTCTTAGCTATCTTAAAGTGTCTTCCAGAAGACAATTTATATTGCAGGGAGGAGGGTAAATACATGGACAACACACTAAATGGGGGATTAAAGGTGACAAAGGCAATGGGCGTGCAGAGCGAAATCACGCCTCTCCTTCTTAACCTAAGGCCTCTGTAGCCTTAGGAAGACACACGATGGTTTATGTCATCTTCTGAATATGAACGCATAACCTAAACCTAATTGTGAGGAAAGAGCACACACACTCAAGAAACTCAGTAAAACTAACATAAAAGGAACTATATACTTAAAAAATAGGAATGTTGTAAAAGAAGAAAAACGATTATGGATCTGTTTTAGAATAAAGACGATAAAGATATGATAATGAAATATAATACCTGTTGTTAAAGATTCTATACTTGGTGATGGGGAATGCTATTAAGCACATTATTGGACAATCAACAAATCGGAATAACATTGGTAGATTATGGTATCGATACTGAATCTTCTCCAGCTGATGCGAGAAATACACCTTGAGTAATTTAGGAAAGACCATAAGTAACTTGCTCCTAAATTAAAAGCTAAAAGTAATTATGCTATGCTTGTTCTAACATTGTTTCTGAAATTTAAAAGTATTCCAAATAAAATGTTCCCCAAAATCTCGATAAAATGGAAGAGAGTCGCACAAATGTCAGAGGGGCTCCCAGTCCACCCCTGGAGAACCAGGTGCGGGCAAGAGGGTGAAGTCTCTGCAGAACAGTTGTGAGACTTGTCTGGCTGGAGCAGAGGCTGGGGTCCAAGTAATGAGAAAGTCAGCAGGTGGCCAAGAAAAGGAAGGCGGAGAAAGCCTATAAAGACCAGAGAAATTTAAGGGAAAGACAAACACGTCTGATTTAAGAATAAAGCTGAGAAACTATAGAACAGTCACAAGTGTATAAAACAGTCAAGACTGTAAGACAAAAAGTCTCATTCAGAAGAGACTGTATTAAAGGATGATTTCAAAGGGGAGAAGGGACTATTGCCAATAGTGAGAATGCCCTGCTTTATTAGGTCTTCAAGAGTTAGGCCAAACGTCTTTCTTTCATAGAGGAATGAAAAGCTAGAAAGAATCAGCTGTAGGGGAGTAGGAGGAAAGGGCTGGGCACAGGGTAGATGAGAAATGCTTTATATTCTGATGGGCTGTATGGACGTGGGGGTTCAGCTCGGGCTGAAAAAGGGTTGAAGCTCCGCGGCCTGGAAGAAGAGGCCAAGCAAAGTTCGGTTAACAAGCATTTTGTTTCACTTGATCAGTGTGGATAAGCAGTTCAGCTAACTGAGAGAATCTGGAGGTCCGTGTCACCTTGTCTGGGGAGAAGAAGGGGGGCACCTGTGAATCTTAGCTAAGTTATATGGGTAAAGCATGGGTGTTTGTGGTTAAGTCCTTTTCCAAAACACAAAAGGGCAAGAGGATTTCTTAACCTTCCGGTGTAAGTCAACACTGTCAATGCGAAGTATAAAGACTACTGAATGAATACTTGGATAAGAAGGAAGTTTAAAGAGTGGATGGTGTTTAGAATAAAACATTTAAAACTGTGTTTTTTTCTGCAAATGTAGTTTAATTTCTAAATATTTCCACAGTACGAGACTTGCAAGTTACCAGCAGTGGACTTTATGTCTCAAATGTACTAATGCTGGAACAAAGATGTCTTTTTAAAGACAAAGATACCTGGAAAAAAAGACCACATTGCTTTCATTTATGAAATAGTATCCTGGGCTATCTAAAATCAAGAGATTACTAAGAAATGAGTACTTTTCACATGTATCAGAGGTTTGGTTCTACAACAATAACACAAGACTTTTGTGTTACAGTAAATACTAAATAACAGAAGATACATTCAAACTACAAATTATTAGTGACACAGAAAGTAAGTTATTCCTACTAAAAAATGTTTACAATACTAAAACTACAGAACATCTTTCTTGAAAAAAGAATATCAAAAAAGCTAGCACCTACAGAAAGCAACCTTTCTCAAACAGAGTATCAAATCCTAATGCCGTAAGTTATTCTTTGACGGGAATGAATGACCTTCTTTTCAATGCACCTAGAATGGTACTAGCTATGCTCTATCATCAGGAAAGTGAACAGTCACTGAAGTTATTTTCTACAGACTGCTGTTCCAATGAGGAGCCCAGTTTAAAATGACTATTTAAAGGAATGAAACTTTCCAAATAATTATAGCCTTGATCTTACAGGGAGTTAATCACAATTTAATCTTGATTCAATTAGTCCAAGCAATTAAAGCTCCAACTAGTTCCAGAAAGTCAATGGCTACATCTATTAAAGGTTAAAATTATACTCAAACTATTTTCACACAGAATAGGTTTAGATTTACTATTTAACTTACTAGATGGGATGCAGACTATTCTTGGTGAAAAGAACAGTTTAGTTCAGACGACTAAGCAACAGATTATTAAAAAATAAATTCATAAAAAGCTCAGCATTCAGAAGATAACAGAACAATGTAAACAATTTCAGGAGATATGGATTCAAGTCCCACCTCTTCCATTTATGAATCACATGGGCTCTGATGACTAAATGAGCAGGAGATTAAGTCAAGATAAGCTTCAACATTTTCCTCTACGAAATGTGTTACACTGGATGGTTACTAGTGCTCTCCAAAATTCTCAATTTTCTTATAGACTGGAAAGGGTAATATACGTCCAGACAGTTATAACAGAATATTTCAAATATTCTAACCCTTTATCTCTGTAAGTCACTAAAAGTTCCAGAAATCCCAGGACTTTTTTTATCCAAAAGATGTTTTCAAGACTCTGCCACTCAATGTTAAATCACTTACTCTAATATTTAGTGGTCAAACAATGGTGACTATCAACAAATTCTTACCAATAAGTGCTTTCAACTTGTGGCATTTAGTGATTTTACATTCTCAGTATTAACAACTTATGAATAATCTCAAAAAGAACCCCAGCATACGATCATTTGGAATTCTGCCAAAGCCTAAACCCCAAACCAGACATGCAAGGGCTACACGAATGAGTCAGTAGATTCTGAGTGTGTTCAGTCTCACTCAGTGGTACATGAGAAGACAGGAGAAAAGGTAAAATAAGCTAAAACAAAAACAGCTGAAGAGCACAAAGAATTCACAAAACAAACCTCTAGTTATAATTTCAATATGCTCTCTACATAATTTTATTAACTGATGATTAAATAAGTGAGCCTGACCTGTCTAATTTCTCAGAAAGAAGTCCCCTAGGATCCTGTCTTCAAAATCAAGTGTATCGATCATACCATAGTTGGGTTGGTCTGGCTGTGCGCTCTGTGCCACGAGGTCTTTATTATGACGAAGAAACAGTATTGTGTTTCTCAGAGTAAGTGCGTGATCAAAGTATCTCTGAGCTTCTCCTTCACCCGTGCTCTGAACCTAAAACAAGAGAAAATACATTTTGGAACAAGTGCCACTCTTATGCTATTCATTCTAATATATAACCAGAGAGCAAAGATATTAAGACATTAATGGAAATTAAAAAAGCAGGCAGTACTGAAACAAATATTAATCTCAATCGTGGTTCATTTTTCATTTTACTATGTCTGAGAGATGATAGAAATTACTCCAATAAGTAAAACTAACAATTTTACCAACCAAATAATGTAAAATTATACCATTACCTAAGGTGTGTCCTATATACGACTCAAAGAGAGTGCTTAAACACTCTGAGTTCTATGTTCTGCTTTATGTGGAAAAGTGCTTCAACCCACGGTCACCAATTATTCCTCTAATTCTCATTATGCTGTTTATAAATCTTTATCCCCATTTGTAAGGGACACTGGAAAACATGATTCAACAAAGCTATTAACCATTGCTGAACACGGGGCTTAAATTCATTTAACAAGGATTTCTTGAGTTCTTATGCCCGATGCCCTACATTCCTAGGAGGTAAGAATACAGTAGACAAAACCCCTGCTTTCACTTTAATGCATGCTCTTCTGAAACTGAGCCAGTCACCTGTTTTATCTATAAACACACATACATCCCAGAAGCAACAAGAAAATGGTAGACAAATCTACAGGGGGAAATAACTAATTAGATATGCATTAAATTAACCAGATCAACCAATCAGGCTGAATCAAGCTATCATGCTATTTAAAAAATAGCTAAGAAACCATCTAAAAAAATTAAACTTCAGACTGAAAGACTTTCCCAAGAATGGCAGCTGTGGTAAAAATGAATACAGGTAAGTGAATGAGTAAAAGAGAAGTGACCCTCTATTAGTTACACTTTATATAAAAATTCAGAAAAATAAAATTCAGAAAACAGAACAAAAAATGTGCTAGAAGATTGAAAAAAAAAAGGAAAGATGATTCACAATAAGAAATGGGGTTAAGATAATAAAAGGTATTGACAATAATGGAAAAAAAAAGATAAAAGTAAAAATACCATTTAATGACAAGGATTATGTCAAGGATATTTCTGCACAAAAAAAAAGCAAAAAAAAAGAAAAATGTTATGGTAAATCTTTAAGATACAAAGGAACATCAAAATCAGCAAAAATTCTCTAAATAGCAAATATAATACCCCGAGTTCATCAAGGAAGCACAAAAGGTCAGGGAATACGCTGGGCACCCAACTGTTGGCATAAAGAACAGAAGACAGAATAGAATATCCAGGGCATGAAGACACAAACAGAGCAATGAAGACAGGAAAAGTAGGATTGCACTCACAGGGAAAGGGTGGGTAAGAGTACATATGGCTGAGGCCTTCCAGGTGCTAAGAGACAGGGAGAGTGGACATTAGTACACGAGGGACACTAGTCCAGATTTAAGATCAATGGAACAAAAACTTCAAATAAACTGCTTCAGAGATCTTACAATCGTATCCGAAAAAAGGAAAAAAAAATTGAAAGGCCAATTTTTTTAATGTAATTTTTAAAAAATAACACATAAATTAAGACTTCTAAGCCTCGTTTCTTCAATATATCAAATTATGCTGGGATGAGGTAGACAAATCACTTTTAAAATCACAAAATTCACTCATCCACTCAATATGATTAAGTCTAAATGACATGAGTGTAAATGAGATGGATGGGGAATGAGTTAGAAGTGAGAAAGAATAAACCCAATCTATACGGTCATTCAAAAGGCCTAACAGACATTCTGTCAACCAAAAAAAGCTTTCACACGTCCCGACACTCATAATAAGTGACCAAGATTTACCTTTTCCAGTTCTATAAGAAAGCTGTCCAGAGACTCATCTGAGAGTTTGCCAACTTCAAACATTGTGACAGCATGACTTTTCAAGTTCTACATAAAAGAAAAACACAAAAACTAAAATGTACCTTTAGTCCTTGTTATGCAAGTCTATATTCAAGTTCTATTTTTCCCTTTTTACGCTAAACATAACATCCTATATTGCTGTGTTTTCAGGAATAAATTTAGTACTTAACAAAGGAGCACTTATAAAGGCACTAAACTATCTGACATCTAATCGTTATTTTAAACATTTTCAATTCTTGACTTACTGGCGAGAGGTTTCCCATCATTAAAAAGGCAGTAAGAGTAGAGTCAAACAGGAATGCAATGCGCTTCGTGTATCCTGTAGACAAACTCAAACTGCTTACACTGGCAGTGTCAGCTGGGGGGGGGAAAAAGTCACAATTTAAAAACAAGTAAATGAAGATTATTCTTTGCTTATCATTTGGAACAAGAAAGCACTGCTTTATTTAATAAACAGAAAGCACATAGTTAAATATAAACAGTATCATAGTTATAAGAGTGCCCAGTCCTATTGCCAATTCAGAGAAAATTCTAAAAATATTTTAAGACATTCACTTTTGTAGCAAATTTCTTGAAAACCAGGAATGAAAACCAGGATTTGATACTGGTCAGGTTAATATGACTAACTCGCCTGCCCTCTTCCGACACGCCTCCCGGCTCCCGTATCAGCATTGCATGACAGGGTTGGGTGAACTGTTCTCCTCCCCCCTATAACATAAACCCTGGGGAGCCCGCTCATCCACCTGCCTTGATCCTTTTGTGCTGAGTCCATGTTATGGCCTCTCCTCACTCACCAGCTGGTGAGCTTTTTATTCGTTCTTAGTCCAAATAGCACCTTCTCCGTGAAGGCTTCCCAAATCTCTCTAGCCATGAAGGGGTTCTTCCTCTTTGCTCCCCACAAGCACCAAAACACTTCTGACACTGCTGTGCAGCTACACTGCCTTCTCTCTTCCGCCACATAATTCTTAGAAGAAAGGTACCATATTCTTGTCAATTTTGTATCCCGAAGATCTAGCACAGCGCCCACCATCAAGGACTGGACACTGAATGAATGAAATCCAGAACCAAACTATGAAATGACCCTGTGTCTGAAGTTAACTGTGTATGGACATGTAGACATACACCGTCACAACAGACTCTGAACTAAAGTGAGTTACTCTCACCTGGGTCTTCTTGACTATTTGTATCAGTGTCGGTAGCCGACGAGGCTTCTTGTACCGGACTCCTACTTTCTCCGCCGTCCCAGGAGAGGAGCATCTTCTGTGGATCTAAAGTACTCCTGTTAATGAAGAAATCATTCACTTTTGAAAAACCTAAAATTAATGGTCTTATATAAGAATAAGCACTAAAGGCAGTAATTTAAATTATGAACATCTAAGTCCAGTCTTATATTCATAAATGAAATTGAGATGCAGTCCCAAAATGCTTCTACCCACATACAGCAAAGTTCTTGACCGAGGCTCTGGATGAGCTTTAGGGGATTCAAGGACCTTTTAAAATTAAACACAAAATATTTTATATGCTCTCTTGTAATTTTCATCATTCTAACACACAGATTAACAACCACTAACATGTAGGGTTCACCTCAACGGAAAGGTTTAATCATTTTTTAAAGAAACTCTAAATATCTCATACTGAAGAGATGAGTTACTTTAATCTGTTCACAGATGGAACATTCTTCCATGATGAATGAAGCTGATCCAGATTTATTACTTGTCCCTTCTTATGAGCAAAACCCAATCGGCAGTACATTGAAACAGCATTCTAAAAGGAAGAAAAATGGAAGCATTTAAAATAAACCCAACAAAACCCTCATTGAGAAAAAAGTGTCAGACTATGCTTTAGTGCTCATCTATTTCCATCCCGTAACTAGATGAAATCATTTTCAGTTGCTTACTCAGCCTTCAAAGAGGTAGGAGAGGGAATTCTCTGGCCTGGCCCTCCTCATCAACATCCTCGCTGTCCCATAGGCAAAAGTTGTTGATTTACTGACCTCCTCACAGGATGCTGATCAGCCTGTTTCCTGCTCCACACAGAAGTGTGAGGGCTGGTTTTCACTACTGGGATAGAATACTGAGCGAAGGCCTACCCTTCTCTTTTCTCTCTCTACACACACCCTCTGACAGCTAAGGAGAATCTCACTCAATGACTCTCAGGAACCTTTCCAGACAAAAGTCTATTATATAAAACCCAATCAACATTTTCATTATCAGTAAAAAGAATATAAAAATTATATACCTTAACCAGGGATAAATCGATCTCAAGGACATTAGATAGCTGGAAAACAAAATAAAAAATTATTTTACATTCTTAGAATCATCAGCATACTACACAATTGCCACTGACATTTTAATAATAATCAGTAACTTTTAATTATGAATTACTGACTGAATAATTTTTGAAATCATAACTTTCTCTTACCATATTTCTAAGACATTGGATAGGACAAATCCAAGTTGTGACTATAACAATGTAAGATTCCTTACTCTCTTATTTTCCCATTTAAAACAAAGTAATTCCTAGGTCAATCAATAGTTTTACAATTCTTTTAATGTAACATAAGTTATTTACCAAAGCACAAATTATTAACGAAAAAACTGAATATACATATACAGACTGTAACCTAAGAATATAATCTACCCATGTACAAATTCTGAAAACACTGTTAAGTACATCATTAAGTAACTTTACCTACTTCACACACTTTATAATCTGAAATTCTTTCATCAGAAACTGTCACACTTACCTCTGCAACGTTAGTATGCTCATCTATTGAAACAAATATCTTATAGAGGAGAGTTTCAAAATAATCACCTTGCACTCGATTCATTACAAAACCTTCGAGAGGAGGAACTAAAAAAAACAAACAACAAAATAGACTTTTCTCAGTGATATAATTTTAGAAAACAAGAAAGTGTAATCCAAATACCTATTCAAAAAAAAACCCTTTAACTTCAGAACAGAACGCAGTTTTAGATTTATTTTATTCACTCCACAGCAAGCTTTCTCAAACTCTAAAGGTTAGGACTCTACAACCACAGCTGCACAGAAAGGATTCTGATGGGAAAGCACAAATCCTCCAACGAGTAATTTAATCCTCTCCGCATGACTGAGGCAGGGGAAGTACTGGAGGACAGAGACCTGGTAGAAAGGCAAGGAAACTGGGGTTGCTACAGAAAAGAGAGGCCCTAAAGGGTGTTTCCGGTGCCTTTGAGGCAGTACAGTGACTAAAAGAGAAAGAATGGCATGTAGTATGCTGTATGAAATCCAGGATGGGAAGGACTGCTCTGGCCTTTCTCCCATCACCCCACTCCATCCTAAGAAGGGAAATTAATCTGCCTGACTGCCACATCTCCCAGCAGCCACTGGAAGAATGTGCTCTCTGGGGGAATTTCTATTCTGTATCCTCCTTGGTGGCCTCAGAGGGAAGAGAATCAAGACATTCTTCAGCACAGGAGGCAGCCCAGTGCCAGAAGTGATTCATACTCACTTCTCTCCATCTCTTTGGCTTAGATGCTCTAAATCAACTAACTAGAGTGGTCTGCCTAGCTGATAACAAAGGCAAAAATGCTTTTCTTTTCCATTCACTCCTGTGCATGTTCCCCTTAAAAATATCCTAGGTAGGAGTACCCAGCCATAGCAGGATTTGTGTGTTCCTGGGTCCCCTGGTCCTAACGCCATCTAATTGTACTCCAAGCCTAATTATTCCCAACAGAAAGAAATGAGATAAGATTCAAGTGGTCAAAATGAAGACACTGAAAATCCACAATGTGCACTCAGGGTAGGTTATTCACTTTTCAGATCCGACCCATGTCAATTTCTAACTTAGCGCTACCTCTATTTCCAGTCATCTGAATAATTTTTTAAGGATCAAAGGTTTATTTTTAGAAACATTTTGGAAATCCCCAATTTGACATGATTCTTTTCCTACAGTATCCACTGTGTGAATAAAAATAGCAAACAGTTATTGTGCTGGACCACTGCCAAGTACTTTACATGTATAATTTCCTTTAATTCTCTTAACCCCACGAGTCGCACCCCTATTTGAGAGAAAAAGAAACCAAGGCACTAAGAGATTAGACACACACAATTTACCTCTAGGCAAAAAGAATGAGGCTATTCTACAGGAAGAGATATGGAGTAGTCTCCAATATACACTAAGTTGTAAGAAAAAAGTAGGAATTCAAGTATATACCATATGTGTAAAACTAAAACCACACAAAAAAGGATATCTACATATATGTCTATGTCTACAGTATACTTCTGGAAAAATACAGGAGAAACTTTAGGGTGTTGAAAAGAATTTGGGATGACTAGGGACATGAGTGGGAGGCAGGTAAATTTAGAGATTTGTGTCATAATTATTTCCTACTCAAAAACTGTATTATAAAAGTAAATAAATATATAGAAAAGGTGCTAGGAATAACCAAGAAAGTTACTTTAAAAACTGACTCACAAGGAAGGCCTAACCATAACTAAAATAAAGGTTACTCTAACTCTCTGTCACTATAATCAAAACAATGTGGTGCAAGAATAAAAATAAACCAGTGAAGCAAAAAGGATATCAGAACTGCTCCAATATAAAGGGGCATTTAGTGTGTTAGAAAATCCATCCAGTATCAATGGGTTACTGGGAAAAATATTGCTAGCATCTACCCAAATAGAAGAAAGCTTTATTACACATCAAATATGAACCTAAGTTCCAGACTACAAGTTTCAAAAAACGCTTTGACTATTTACATATCCTAGAAGCAGTCCATTAAAATATAACAAAAATCTAGAAGACATAAAACGTGCAAGGACAGAGTCCGATAAGTGGTGCAACAAATACATTTATTATTTAACTAACTCTCTCATGACTATCCCCTTCAGTTGCTTCTCTCCCCATATCTACTTGCTCCACCACTGCAGTGCTCGTTTTGTTGAAGCACTTCTGAAATGTCTCCTCTGACATCGCTGACAGGGGTCTTTTGCGTTGAATTTGATGGCTTCTGTGTCGTCAAACTGCTGCCTTTCCTAGGTTATTCCAGTTTGGGGATTAGTCAGAGGTAACGTGTTGGCAAGGGTGAATCCAGCAACTATAATTCCATAGGTCTGTCTGTCCCACCAAAGATGGCAGATGCTAAGCGAAGCGTGGCAGAACACGTCGTCACTGGAACAGAGCAGTCAGCCATCTGGCCCTTCTCTGACTGCGTGTTTCACATGAACTGAGTGGTAACGTGGGGCAATGTTCAAATTATAGGTCAAAATACACCGAAATAAACTGAAGACCAATCTTTTTAGGTGCATCTCAAATGACTGACATCACCCGACGGAAGAGTAGGGGCTAGAACAACATTTTCCCATTTTCCAGCTGCGATAAAAAAAAATCGCTACCACCTCTGTCTTTCAGAAACCACTTCTTTGTCAAACCTTTCAAACTTTAAAACCAATATTTTATTTGTCTGGGCACGAATTATACACATCAGAATTAGGATTTCATCATGCTACTAGAAATAAAGGTCAGGACACACTAGAGCACGATATCTGATAAGATTCTGACATGAGGGAGTATTTCCATAATAAACCCTCTCACCACTCGATTATTAAGAGTAAGGTCATTTCCTAAAATGCTTTGATACTTTATATATGATTACACATCTTATATGGTAAAAGACAACGCACACAAGAACAGCAGCTAAAAGATATGCTGGAAAACAAATTCAAAACACATAACCTAAATTTAGTGTTTCTACAAATTGGTGAGAAATCTAACCTACAGAAAGAAAGAAATAAGCTCCCTTTTGTGTTCCAGGACGATCATCATGTCACTACTGTAGCAAAAACATAAAAACAAAACCTGGACTAATCTAAATAACTAGCAATAGGGGACTGGTTTAATAAGTTGATAGAGTCCTTAAGTGCAGAAGGAAATATACAGGGTCTCAGTTGTGACTGAACTTGGGGAGATAGGGGCAGGGGGAAGGAAGAAGATAAAGACTTTAAAAGTCTGTAGTAACATAAAAATAAGAGATATGTAGAGTGAAAATGGAGAATATAAAATTCTATGGCAGTACTGAATATACGTAACAACCGTTATGCAATGACCAAGGGTTAAAAGGTGACAGGGACTTATAAAAAAAATCATTTGACTCCAGATTGAGAACTTTATCTCAGATTTCCATTATTTTAATATAATAGGTACAACAAAATAACTTAAAAATGAAAACAAAGAATGTAGGTAAAACTACATGTTACAATGTAACAAAAAAGTTTTTTCTTTGAAAAATTCTAACATTAAAGACCCTATAATAATTTGTATCTAATTTGCTAGGATGACAGTGGTGTCCAGCACCTAGTAGTCATTCAAGAAACACTGAGAAACAGTAACGCACACTTACCTGCTATACAACTGTCATCAGATATTGGGACATCCAGATAAATAAATCCTTTGTTATATAAACCTACAGAAGCAAAAGTACCTTGTTTTAGATGGAATACTAAACATTAGTTGAAAAAAAAAAAAAATAACCAATTTTCAGTAAAGATTCTTAAAACTGAATGTCACGTGAAGAAAGAAGTAACAGAAAAAAGAGAATTACATGAAAGCTTTCGAATGTTCTATACTACAACATTTATGATTCATTTGCATAAGTTTCTAGTGTATGTGACTAATTAAAGTCACACCGAAAACAATGGACTGAAAGTCACATTTCAAACAATAACATGCTTTAGGAAACATTATCATTCTTACCCAAATGATAAGTAATTGCTATTAACTGTTGTTGGTTTAAAATAAGGTTTTATGTTGACAAGTGACCTCTTCTACTAACCACTTACTATGTACGACATTGTAATCTAGGGACCCAGAGAGCTGAGGGCCTGCATCGATGATCTTATCAACAGCACATTTCTCAGGCAAAGTGCATATCTAAGAAAAGCAAAATATTTTCAATTAAGTTCTGTCCAAATTAACTAGGTTATAAGTCTCTTCCAATATGATCATATTTAAACTAATAAGTAATTTGTTTCGTGAACTACTTATTTTTTCATTTATCACTCCAGAATTCAAACAAAAAAGCTATGTACATAACCACCGAGTAAGGTGCCAAAATACACTTCCCACAGAGCTTACAGAACCATGTAAATCTAAGTACCAATACTTGCTGATAAGAAGTAAGTGTCACTAATAAATACCAATATTTACTCATCTTCTTCAGTTGGAATTTGATCGGTTTGCTGATTCTGAAACTCTCAAATCACTTTATTTCAACTACATGATCACTGTAAGTGACAAGAAGTTCACTATCCCATGACACTGTCTGACAGCTCTGTTACGATGCACTTCACTAAAACAAAATTTCTAAGCCTTTTTAACTACTGGACTTAATCTAGCCTCTGGAATAAAATGAAATGCAAACTAAGAAAAATCTACCTGTTCTCTTATATTCCTTCAACTACACAGGAAGCTGACGACCCTCATCTACCAACTCACCACTTTCCTATAAATAAAATCTCTTTTTAATTAAACCCTTCATCCAATATGCTCTCACTACTGGGAATGCCATTTTTCTTGATCATGATGCAATGGCCCCATCGGCGCACCCACCAGTTAATAAGCACAGTGACTAAGAGAGCAGGTTTCAGAGCAAACACCTTTCCTACTACAAAGACTTGGGCCCCCCCACTTCGCCTCTTTGTGCTCACTGTCCTTGAACATGAAATGAAGTACAAAGAATGCGACCTCTGGGGTCATATGAGAACCAAAGGAGACACATGAAAAGTGATGGAATAGTGTCTGGCATCTCTGGCACAGTCAGACCTCAAAAAGTCTTAGCCAACATTGTTGCTGGCAGCTGGGGCACTGTGACACTTTACAGGCAACTTCTGTCTAATTAAAATACCCAGATGGAAGAGGCGTGGTGCTAACCAGGTCAAAGAGCCAATGACGAGGTGAAGGCGAGAACTAGACTGCTGGTAGTAAACTAATGTGTTACATGTGATGCAGATTTACAATGAGGCACAACTTAAACCTTCATAATGTTATGATGCAATGCTGCTTCAATAAAAAAATATTCCCAGATTACTTTGCATGAACTAAGTCAAGTCTCCCTCATCAGTCAAGAGCATCTTTGAAACACATCAATATTCTAGTCTATTCAGATCATTTATAATTTTGAATTCATTTTAATTTTCTTCAGGAAAACCAAACAATGCTGCTTTTGAAATTATAGAACTATAAATAAAATTATAAAATAATTTTTAATATAAAAATGTAATGTTTAACTCTTAAGGAAATCTACCTTTATGTCATCTTCTGTGATATATCCAGACTGCACAACCCACCACGCCTCTATGGCAATTTCCACTGGTTTTACTGGTAGAAGATCACGGGCTGTTTTCCTTCTGAAAAATTTCTACAATGGTACAACATTTGAGAATTTGTAATCGACCTAAAATTACTTCTGTCCTTTCTATTAATCAAATAATAAGACTCTATCAGACTAAATACAGCTCTTTAAAGTTACATGTTTTAAAATCTAAAGCATTCTAGATACATTAAATGGAAAAAGTCACTCTCGAATTATTTCCAAATAAATTATTTTAAGATACCAATCATTAACTCTGAATCTAAATCCAAAAACTCAAAAAGACCCAGAAGGGAAAAGTGTATTTGGAAAATGTATACTTATTCCATCCAGTAAGTGAACCCTGGAAATGGAATGAGCAAATTAAAAGACCAAGAGAACAAAATTAACTTTTAAAAATTAAATGTTTTACCGATTAAATATGTTTAATTCAAAAAGCAAACTATAATAGAGAATGCTCAACTGTTTTTGCGTTCTGCTTAAGCATATTTTATTTGATCTAAGAAATTATAATTCATATTTCCACCACTTAAAATTATGGTGCACCCTGGTGGAGTAACAGGAGGGTCAATCGCCTCGAAAGGATGGGCCAGGGGAGGGCGTGGGGTGGGGTGGGGACCGACCAATGTGAACTAATTGAAAAATAAAGTGCTTCTTCCTCCTATTTTGTCCTGCCTGCTTGCCTACTACTGCCTTCAATCCTGCATGCACCTTTCCTTTAAAAAAAAATCAGACTATATAAGGAGGACAAGGAATGAGAAATAAAGGAAATGATTAACTTACTTTTGATGATCTACACTGATTCATCAGATCAATGTACTGGTTCCTTCCTATGCCAAGAAGCCTTAGACCTGAAAGAAAGAACCTTTCCTTTAAAAACATTTAAGACCAGACATCTTGAAAAATCAGTACACTCAGAAGTCTCAGGAAAAACCCATGGCTCTTGTTCATCTTTTGACTATTAATTAACAACATCAAGTTAAAAGGAATTCTTCAAGCAAAATATAAAAGAAAGCCCTACTGAGAGATTAGTTCAAGCTGGCAGTTTTGACAATGCAAAAAAGGAAAAATTTTCAAAAGCAGAAGTACACCCAATTTCAGGAAGTCAAAGTGCACTTCTCAGCGAAAGTATTTTCTTATCCCCCCGAGAAACATGCCATGTTCCAAATACGTGCTCTAACAACACAAGCTGAATCAAACCCCAGCAAGTTAGGCTAGTAGCCACCGTGCCCATCGTGATGCAAAAATCCTGTGACACACGTTCCTTTCCTCACTCGGCACCCACCAGAGCTCAAGTATTCCAACCTGAATCTCTAAAATCTACATACTAGTCCCACTTTCCCGACTCCACCACTCCAAGTCATTCCTCTGCAAGTACACTTCAGCTGAATCATAAAGTTAACTTGTTCAGCGGTAAAACTCCCACCGCCAATGAGGCCTGCCGCTCTCCTCTTTCACCGAGTCAAACATTCACCTGTTAGCATAATCAAATACTCACAGTCAGCCGCAGTAAAATTGGGCAATGAATCATAACTTTTCTCACTGTTCATAATGTCCTTTTAAAAAGAAAAAAGAAATATTTTAAATGTAAAAATGTCCTTACATGAAAACATGTATATAAACATGCATTACTACAGGCAAAGAGAATAACGGTAATTTTCACGCGAGGCACTGACGTCAGCTGGCAAGCGCACACGCACACATACCACATGTGGCACGTACCACAGGCTCCCAATCTAGTGACTGAAAACCAGACTTTCAGGCCTGGGTTTCTCACAGCACTCCCTACTCTCTCTGAATCCCAGACAGTTGCCCCGTACGCTGCTCCGTGAAAGCCATACAAGGACAGCTCCAGCAGAGCGCAGAGTCCCAGCCTCTCGCATGGCACACCTGGTCATGGTTCTGAGGCTGAGAGAAGCCCACAGTGCATCACAGCTCCATCAACGCGCATCAAGGACGTGCGCTGCCAACATAGGTTTTAACCATAGTGCCCTTGGCTCCTACAAACCCCAATCAGCAGCAGAGTTCATGAACTCAGTAACCAGCTTCCTCTCACCCTCATCTGTTTCTCCAAAAATAAACACTGACTGTGGGGGAAAGACCCATCTTAAACCCAGGTGCCATACCCAGTGGCATAATAACAGAAATGAGAGCAGAAGAAACACAGATGTCACTTAAAGCTGGTAAAGGCCACAAAATCTCCCTCTATTATCTCCCCTAAACCTGTGGACACAACAAAAAACAAAGAGAAAGCAACTAGTCTTCTACACTGATTAGGTGCCACCTTCATTCTGCTGCCCTGGTTCTAGGAAAAAGGGGCTGGCAGAAAGCTGGGCTGTCAGGACTCAGGATGGACTCTAGCATTTCCTCCAAAGCAGACACATGGGAGACACGGGACTGCGGACATGCCCATGAAACAGGGGTTTCAGGAGAAAAGTAAAGGGATCTCTTGTAAAGGAAGCTAATCCCATTGTCACAGCAGACTCCCAACTCTATTTCTCCACCTCTCTCGGCTCTTAAATTGGAGAGTGAGCCCACAGATAACAGCAGAAAAATGGAGAATAAGTCCATAGAAAATAGTAGCACTCAAACATAAATAACAAATGAACACTAGACAAGAACTGTCAATCTATGCAAAGCTCAATCTAAAACAGCATAGAACTAGAATTTAAAGTTATTCCACAGAGGACTAAAAACTGCCTTTGGAAAAAGGCTAGCACCTAAAAGTTCATCATCACAGAGATTAGCAGCCAGGATTATTAATACTTTCTTTTTCTGATACGTGCATTACATGGTACTCTTTCTGCAGTTGTCGAATAGTTGAATACACTCTCTGAGCTTCATGTCAACTCTGTCACCCACATTTTCAACCTTAATCGTGTATTAAAAGCAATCCATTCTATACAGACTCTGATAACACAAATGTCTGATCGATGCTACAAGAGCACAAAGGTCAACAACGCCTCCAAGAACACAAATTACAACTGACACTTGTCCACTGGGAAGCAAGGATAATGACCAACTTTACTCGCACAGGCATGAATGAAACAGGTAACTTGTAATCAAAAGTCCTTTTTATGCTATCTACGAAGAAACTACATCCATGTGCCACAGAGCTGCAGAGCTGGTTGTCACCTTGAAAGTGTCCCCGACACGCAATCCCACGCCATTTCCAATGGTTCATCCCACTGTAAACTCACCTCCATAATTCCGGTGTAGTAGGAAAATGGGGTGACCCGCAAGCCCTTTACAATGATGTCTGATAAATGGTAGGGGTACAGCATGAGATGATCACGACTGTACTTTAGCAGTTCCTCATAGTATTTGCGTTCATCTTTCTTGACATGTTTAACTAGGGAAAGAGAGAAATGCTCCAGTTTTTGTGTCAGGTGTCTTATGCATATCATTATAAATGCAGCAATAAATACTTTATAAGCCACCATCTAAAAAAAGCACATAAATTGGAAGAGAACAAATGAAATTACCTAAGTTGGATCAAAGAACAACTGTCTTACAAGAAATAGAATTCACAGTATAGATAGAAATGAAATGTCTAACAGGACAGGTAAGTAGAGAAACGATTCTTAACCAAATCAGCAAGCAACAAAAGCAGGAATGAACTGTCTTCCAAAAAGGCACAAAATGTAAGTTATCACTCATCAAGTCCCTCACTATATTACAAGATAGTCAAACTGAATGGTAGTTTTGAATGAAGTCGTCTATATTTTAAAAACAGTTACTGGGTTTTGTTTTGTCGATGTAAAAGGACCTGTGACTACCAAGGAATATATTTAAATGGAAAAACTACCTCAGAAATAGTATTTTTAAAATAAGAATAATACAACATGGGAGGGAAGACTAGCACAGTAATAGAACTAACTAATCAAAGTCATCTAACAAATAAAAAGCAATTTTTTTAAAAAGAGAGTTAAAAAAGCCAGGGGACCAAGTATGTTACATGTTTCACTATAGAAAGAACTTTCATTATAGTTATATTATTTGGAAAATTTAGAGACAAAAACAAAACTCAAGGTAAAACTTATTAAAAACTAATAAACTTCTTTTTCTGGAATATGTTCTGATCTAAAGCAAAAAAAGGATATTTGAATCAAGATAATATTCTATATGTAAAACAAATCTACAGACAATATTCTAAAAAATAATTTTCATACGAATTAGAAAGAAATGTCTACTTGCTAATGCAAACTGTTATTAGGTGGGATGGGTCAACAGTTTCTAAAAGTCTATATTAGAATAATATGATAAGGTAGGATTTATGAGAATGATAAATTGACAAGTCATTTCCATCTCGCTGTAAACACGTTTCTACTTACCTAAGTTATTTCTGTATCGTAACTGATTGCGGATACTATACAGGACAACCTGTTTTTCATATTCTCTCTGTGAATTTCCAAGACTCTGAAAATAAAAAAATTCAAGTAAATTATAAAATAGTTTTTCTGCCCCAAAACATTTCAAAATCATTCTCCTTAATTTTATCCTGGCTTTTCTAATTTCCAGAACTGAATAAGGATGATTTTTCTTAAATCTTATACTAATTTTCCTTCCATGGCATTAGAGCAAAAATTCAAAATGTTTTTTCTCCATCTTCCTTTTCTAAAAGGGCCTACTGGAATTATCTAAAGTATTTAATGGCAAGTAAAAAGAGCATTCTGAGAGCATCATTTCACTTAACAGAAACATAATCCTACTTACAAAGATTTCCTTCCTGACTGTCCCCACTTGTGTATGTTGGATTGATGGAGAGAAGAATGGTTTCCTGCACCTCCCACTTATTTCAATTTAAGGGTGACTCCTCTGTGGGTCAGCAACTAAGACACAGGCTATGAAACCACAAACCTGGGTTCCAGATCCACGCAAGGGTGGAAGATGGTTAAGAATGGGAACTAAGGAAAGAGCTTCATTTGATCATTATTTGTAGCCAAGGATTATGAACATTAAAAAAATAAGATTTCTGAAAAATGTACATTTCAAATGTACCTGGAAATGATAAGATTACTATGTAATGCCATCATTCTCTTATGACCTCGCTAGAAAACACTTAAACAATTGGGAATGCTGATATATTCTTTAATGAGTAAAAATGTTCTAGCTATGTATTTAGTGTTTTAAGTTCAAAACTGGGTTCTCATAAAAACAAAATGGTTTGCCTGATTATAGTCAACTTAGATTTCAATGTGTTATCATAAACTTAATATATGACTGCAATACCCCTTCTAATTATTAGTCATTCTAACACATGCTATAAAATAAGACACTTAAGAAATTAACAACTAAAGATGACAGGATTCAGATCATACTTTACTCAGGGGTTTTTGAAAGTCAAGGTAAAAGCCCATACAGAATACTTTCACTTAAGGCAATCCTCACAAGACAGATGAAACTGACATCTAAATAATCTGGTACATACTGGACCCACTGGTGGGTAGAATTTTAAGGAAAAAAAGAGTCATGATATGAGAAAATGAAATACCTTTCACCTACACCTAGATTAATTTTATCACAGATTACATCTCAAATCACACTACTGTCAAAATGTATGTATATTATATTTCATCTATTTTAACATCACAGGTAATTAGGAATAAAGTTCACTGTAAAGAAACCATCATACAAAGCCAGGGTCCCATACTGAAGGCATTTAGAGGATTCAAAATTTATTAGGCTTTCTCTAAAAACTTTTAAAGGGTTTCCTCTAGCTCAACTGAAATAAGTCTCTTCCTCAAGGAACACAAAAACACACACGCACTCACACAGCACACCATTTTGCTAAAATCCTTTTTCTTTTTAAAGGAAGGGTACAGGCAGGAAGAGAAAGGAAGAACCATTCCGTTTCATTGTTATGTAGGTGTTCACACTGATTGTCCCCGCTCTGTCCGCCCTCAGACTCAAACCTGGGTCCTTGGGATGTACATGGACTCCGCTCCTCTAGAGGTGGCCGACCCAACTGCTACTACACCAGGGTACACCAATTTCGCTAAACTCTTACCAACTTCTAAACTTGAAGTTTGGCTCCTCTGCTTCAAAGAAAGTCCCTTAATTTATCCTAACATAACCATTTTCTCCCTTTCAAACTTCATTTCAGATAACTCCCAAATAAAAAGCATAAATCAAGTCACTCATACAAAACAGAGGGTCTTTTACTTGTAAGCTAATTCAACAATGCAATAATTAAACATCTAACCGTTTGTGTTAGGTCTTAATGACAGGTCCTGAACAATCAATATGCATGTGCGCACCTATATCAAAAAAGTACAACATAAAATGATTTTATTCTCTACTACTCACATACATAAAATTGAATTGCTTGTTTCACAAAGATTCTTTGACTTCTCTCCTACTCTTACCCCAAATTTCTCTGCATTCACATTTTAAAACACTGCTGCCACCAAAGAAAGTTCAGTTTACTCTGAGGCAGTGCTGACAGCAGAACTCCTGACAATGCCTGACAGATGAAGACGGACTGCATGATGTAAAAGGAACTGTGACAGATGAGAGGTTAAGTACCTGTGGTAAAAAACCCGTTGTACATCAGATTCAGCTAAAAGGGAAAGAATTTTTTTTTTTTCTGAAGCCTTTGCACCAACAAAATTACATCTACAATGTGTACACCTCCCTCCAAATATTTACTTCTTAAAACTGACCCTTCTTGGATTATAGAGAATCTCATGATAAGAGTTCTCCTAACAATAAAGCTATGGATTGCTTTGAACAATGAATACAACAAACTGACAAGACTCTAGAAAAAACCTGAAATAATGGTTCAATCCACAACTTTTTAATGTACTGAAGGCTAGCATAGCCTATATCACATAAAAAACATTTCATCTCATCCCCATAAAAAAAATATTGGCTTGAAATGTGGGGGTTTTTGTTTTTGTTTTTCATGAGTCACCTTTCCCTAGCTTTCAGAACTGAGAAATGAGTCATTTCCAAATTAAACTCATCAAAACTTACCGGAAATTCTATCAAACAACTATCAAGAATGCCAAAAGAAATTATTTCCATGCAAGGAATATTTGCCATTTTTAAATTGATCTTTAACTGCCCTGGAAATACCTCAGACTGATGCCTCTTTCCACTCCAAAGATAACCACTAAAAGCTAACTATGTGCTAGGTGCTCGAGACACAAAATCAAAACAAATGTTGCCATAAAATGCAACACAATGGGATAAGCAGTAGGATGGTAAAAAACAAAAGCTGTGCGAAATAAAAAGCTGTGCCACATATTTGAGGGTCAACTGCTCCAGACTGAGAAGGTCGGGGCAACCTTCCTAGAGGAGTGAATATCTGAGATTCGAAAAAGAAGCTACAAGTAATTTCTAAGACACAGGTAATCCCAGGATTGGGTCTGTATTTTAGAAATCTCACCCCAGTGTAGTGTGAAGAATGGATCAGAGGGTCCTGTTGAGAGGGAAAGAGACCAGAGAAAAGCTGACAGAATAACTAAGGAGTCTGACCTGGAAAAAGTGATAAAGCTAGATAACGTCCAATGAAGTAACTTTTATAGATGGGCTTTGTAACAGCTTCTACAAGTGACAGCTTATCCTAAACTAAAACACCTATTCCTTTAAGTGATCTAACTAGAAAAAATTAATCTAATCTCACAGTTGGACCAAGCAACACTGGTTCTGTGATTATGTTTAATAGTCATGACTAGGATTTAGAAACACTTTTGCCAATACTAATTAAGATCAATTATTCATGGTGGAGATACCAAGCCATCCATCTTTCTTCCATTTATGCTACATTTATTTTTGTGAAAGGAAGAGCAGAGAATAAATGGAAACAAAGGAGTGCTACTTCCTCCAGTTGTCTTCCATATGCCACAACCCCTGAGAAACAAGTGTCCAAAGTCTTCCTTCAAGCTAAACAAGAGAAACATGTTGCTTCAGGTTTAGTGCTGTTCTTTCAGTTCAAGATAAATGCCACAGAGGCAGCCCCTGACACCCAAGAATTCTAAGTTCCTTCAGTATTTCTTTCCATTTTGGAAGAGTTTTGGGGGGCACCTTAACATGAAAGCACTTTCTCTGCCCTGACAGATCACCAGAACTTAAGCTGGGAAGGGGGTGCAAATGAATAATCCTTATCCCATCACCACCACCATCCCAAGCTTTCCAAACACACCACTACCCGGCCGAGAATTTCACTCTTCACCCAAGCGGAATGGAGCAACATGAAGGTAGGCCCAAAGAAACAGCGCCTTTCACATGGGGGGCACCTATCACAACGTCCTATGATTTAGCTCCACCTGCCACGTTACGTGTTTATTCACTATCTTTATTAAAAAGTAAGTTCCAAGTCCACTTAGTGACTTGGTGGAGGGCATGTTGTGTTAACATATATCTAAGGAATGGGGAACCTATACATAGGAAGTTATTTTGATGAGTGGAACAATTACTACAATAAAAAAAAAAAAAAAAGGAAGCTCCAAGAAGGCCGGATCTTGTTCTTGATGAGCTGCAAAGTACCTGCACCTAGAACAAGGCATAATGCACTGTCAGGATTCAATAAAACGCTTGTTACACTGAGTGAAAATGACACTCAAGCATTTGCGCATTAATGCCATTCTCGAGCCATTCTCTTGTTGAAACATCGCTCAACTCGTCTTGTCGAGAGGATAAAGTTCAACAAAACAGAGCACGAAAGCACCTTCAAAATCTGGCCCTGATTGCACCCGCATTTGGTACAGCCTCAGGCACGCACAAAGTCCCACCACCAAAGAATGCATCTGCCCCTCAAAACTCCTGAGAAATCAAGTCGCTGGCCACACGCTTTCCCTCAAACGACGCTGGGTTACACGCCTTTCCCTCCCCCTGGAAAATATTCCCTCGTATCTCCCTTTCGTCCCTTCGGGCCCGATTGACAAGCCTCCTGCACACGTCCTCCCGACACTCCCTTCCTCGGGTCGCCACAACGACTGCCCTGGAGGGGCATAAACTGCTCTCACCTTGAAACACACTTACTTCTCGCCCCTTCCCCGCCATCCTGAAGTTCTGCAGGACAAGGGTGGTGTTTTAAAGGCTTCGCCGGCGCCCGGATCAGTGCCTGAACGCAGGCTGCGGGCAAAGGCGCCCGTCGAGTCCGGCGACACCATCCCACCCCGGGGAGCAGCGGCCCAATCCGCCCCGGGGGCCTCAGAGCCCTGACCTCCTCGCTCCCCAGCAGCGGGTCGTTTTCCCGAGACCAGTCAGCCGAGACGCGCCAGCCGCGGCCCCGCGGGTGAGGCGAACAGGTGACCCCGGGCTGCGGCCGTACCTGCCTCACGTTGGCCGGCAACTTGCTCCAGGGGTAGTTGTGCCGGATGTGGAACTCCACGTCTATGTTCATGACGCCGGGAGCCCGGGCTGGCAGCGCCAGCCACCACCGCGGCTGCAATGCCGCCCCCTGTCCGCCCGCCTCGGCCTGGCAGCGAAGCCCGCGGGAGGCCTGACGCCTCAGGCCACGCAAGGCCCGGGACGCCCCATGGCCAGGGCTCCCGACAGGTCGGCGCGGCCCGGGCCACGGGGCGCAGGAGCGGCAGCGATGCGCAGCAGAGGCACCTCGGCGGCTCCAAGTTTCTTCCTAGTTTCGGCACGCCGGAAATAGCTTTGGGCGTGCGTCACTTCCGGCCGCTGGCACCAGGCTGGCCTCCTGCCCCGCCCTCTGCGCTGGGTGGGCGGAGCCACGAGGTGCTCCGGGCAGGTACCGGATACCTGTCCCTTGCCTGCAGGCCTTCAGTCTCTGGATGGATGCAGAAAGGCTCCTGCGTTTGCATTGCTATCCTTGGGTGACCCGCTGTCCCCCATATGTGAACGTGGTGTCCCACGAGCAGAAAGTTGCAGACGCTGAGGTCGGTTGTCTGAGAAGGAGCCACTTGGGAGGGAAATCATTGCTGACTTCAAACAGTGGGAGAGCCTAACTTATTTTCAATTCTATTGAGAAAGTCTTTGGAAACAATTTCTTCCGAAATCTGTTAACATTGACATAGCGAACCCATGACCATGGTTACTGGCAGTAACCAGAAACAACTTCTATGTTCTGGCAACTATTTTTCAGTTTTAACCAAAGGTTTTAAATAATGGCTCCTTACATACTGACAGATGTCGACACATAACTTTTTACAAGATGCCTCTGCACACCTCAGTAATTGACCAATCTGACACACAGTAGAATACAGGTTGAATCTGATAAACTGATGAAAAATGATCTACATGATGCTTCCATAGGCATATTGGACTCATGATATTCAACTATAAGAGTCCATAACTGTACTTTGAATCCTATGTTTGCAGGCCCTTGTCACCATACCTATAAAGTTAACAGAAATCTAACCATGAGATGAGTATTCAACAAATATCGATTGCCTGCTGCCTACTTAGGGAGACTTTCATGTGTGGCTTATTATTATTCCTCACAACCTAGTGAAAGGATCCCAGTTACTACCTTGCTTTAATAGAGGAGGAAATCAAGGCTGAGCAAGGCTGTCTGACTTGATCACCCAGGTGGTAATGTCAGAATCCAACTACAGCCCAAGGCTGCTCAGGCCAGAGCCATCCATCCCTTGATTCAGGCGCTCACTCACTGAGTCAAAAGTTATGTGCAGATTTTCAACTGCATTGGAGAAGGGGGTGGAATGAGGGGGGCCACCTTTAACCTCTATGTTATTCAAGGGACAACCTTATAGAAGAACCCAAATTCTTCCAAAGCCTAACTTCAGTTTAATGTAAGTAACAATGAATGTTAAAGTCAACATGGTTTTTAAATGCCATCGACTATTAATTTAACCAATTATGGCAGTGAGACAAGTGAGTTCCTGCGATTTTTTTTTAATCAATAAAGAATATCATATGGAAACATCAAAAACTATGAAAGTAAGCAAAGGAGAGATTGAGAATGTATCAGCACTAAGTAAGTTTAAGGTCTTTGAAAAATTGACCATGGTGAAGAGAAAAGATTCTAACTCAATAGCTAAGAAAAGCAGAAATGTGACGGAGGAAATAGGAGTAAGTTAAAACTGTGCATGGGGAAGAACTCAAATAATTGACCCTTTAGAGTAGGAACTGGCAAGAGAGTTTGGCTTATAAAATACAGGGTGCCAATCAAAGCAGTACACTGTACTGATCTGCCTTATTTCCTCCAAAATGACCGGTCTTTGACCAGACTTGAAAGCAGCCGTTGAGAGAGACCTTTGGTTACCCCCACATTGCTCAATTGCCCTCTCTGCTGGCAAGTTTGAGAATAGCGCTTCCCCTGTTTTTCTTCATAGCATTTGTCATCTATTTAATCATTTATTTGTTTTTAAGATTACCTCGTTAAACTGGAATCATCTGAAAAGTAGAGGCATTTGCCTCTTTTGTTCTCTGGCTTCAAATAGCACCTGTTAGGCACTCCATGTTAAATGGTGTCATAGATGTTGCATTTGGAGTAAAATTCTTGCAAACATTCAGATTCGGGGATGCTCTTGAAAATATGGGCAATTCCACAGCATTAGACCACGTTTCCCACATTCAGGCCACATTCCCCACTACTCCCCACTACTCCTCTCTGTTATGGAGGTCGTCGGTTGTGAAAATCATCCATTTGCATGTTGTTTATTTTGGGATGGAGAAACATTTCTGTGACCTTGTCTCTGTTGAAAGAGAAGGAGATGAAAGTGAGATCGCAAGGTCCACTGTCCATCCTCTCTCGTGTTTTATGCTTCAGAAATACTAAGACATTTGCAACCCTTTGCCCTCTGACATATAGAATACCCCTCTCTGGAATGCTCTCCTTCTCTACCTGGAAAATTCATCCTGACACTGAATGGGAGCCTCAGGAATCGGGAGGTGAGGACAGAGAGGCAGGAAGGTGCAAGATCAGGTGGGACCATCTTTCTCTAAGGAGTTTCTAGAATTCTCTTCTGAAAATGATGGCCTACAACTGGAGAAGCTCTTCCACAGAACCCGTGAAAGATGAATACTCTCTATGAATGTACAGTCTGGAAAATGGGCTGTTTCCACCACCTGGAGTCAATCTCTGTGTGGAACATTTGTGGTCTGAGGTGGAAATGAACATTTCAATATCCAGCCAGGTCACCTCAGCTCAAATGCTGAAGGATTGTAATAGCTGAGGTGCCCACTAGGGGAGGGTCTGACACAACATTTCTAGCCCTGAAGCCTCCCTATTCTTTACTTCCCCATGGCTGACAGTTGACTTTTATACACATAACTCTGTCACACCCTTAAGTCCTTGACATTCTTTCTCTAATTTGTCCCCAGTATCTAATAGCACCACCTCCTATCTATTTTCCCTTGAATATCATTGCTGTTAATCCTGCGGAGTCATGGTCCTACTGAAGTTTGTATAATCTCAGGGTCATCAGTGGGCCCCTTGGTAGGTCAGGTAGAGAAGGTCAGCCAGTCAGCAACAATGCATATATTTATCCTTAATTTAAAATATTACCACAGTATCATCAGTGAGGATCCTTTTTTGAATGAGGAGAATTTGAGAATTCTGTAGTTGGTATTCAGAGGTCAAAGGGATGAGGTCATGAAAGCCTATAAAAGTGAGGAGTCGTCATCTGGAGTACTCTTCTCAGTTTTCCTCCCATTACTTTATCAAATTAGTTGACTTAGGTAAGTGGATAAGATACAGAATAATAATTTTAAAACCAAAAAAAATTTTTTTTGAAAACTTTGAGGAGAAAGGGTAGATCTAGGAGCATGAGAATCACCTGAGAAGTTTCTTAAACTACAAATATCCAGGCCTCACTTCAGATTAATTTTGTCAGAATTTCTGCTGGGAGCCCAGTTACTACATATTTTTAAACTATTCCCAGGTGATTCAGTGCACAGCAAGGGCTGACAAACACTTCTCATCTATTTTGATTCAGGTACTCAAAAAGCATTTGTTGAGATGAATCTATAACAAGAGGAGATTAAACTATTGTCCATTCTAATGCTATAATTTAATAATTCTATGGCCAACTACATTTTTGCATCGGTACC
Source organism: Solenodon paradoxus (assembly GCA_004363575.1). Lineage (NCBI taxonomy): Eukaryota > Metazoa > Chordata > Mammalia > Eulipotyphla > Solenodontidae > Solenodon > Solenodon paradoxus. Next base: position 228,818 of record RJWH01001749.1, read on the forward strand.
ATAATGTCCCCCAATCTAGTCTTTTTCATATGAGAAACAAACAGGCGTTCTATTCAAGGTTTTGAAGACCCAGGAAGTAACTTCTCCACACCTTGATAACAGTTGAGTCATGAGATAAAGCAGTATATACTATTGAACTAACATGGAAATTATCTGAGTTTGTGTCACATACATGGCATTTGTCCAGCACACATCTTTATGGTTTATTTCAGTATATTGTCATAGTGACTTCAAACTTGGATGAAATGAAATATTTTTTTGTTTCCTTCTACATTATGTTCTTCAAACTTTATACCTTTAGCAACACGTAATCTCTTTCTTACTTGACTAGCAAGAAATACAAGTTTGTCTGCTAATGTCAACTGTGATCAAGAATCAAGTTTGAGTCAGATTGTTTCATGACCTTGATTAATGAAATCTGAGTGAGAGATAGGACATTTTCTTGGCTACAGCTAATCCCAGGAAAATGTAAACGGATTATTTCTTGACCCAGATCTATGTAAGCATTTGCACTTTCACTTTAGAAAAACTTGAAATATCTTTCTTTTAAAATTTACAAAGATTTTGTTCAGTGTCGTAGTACCATATCTTGACAGCATCTGCATAGCCTTATGCATAGCAATTTTCTTTCTTCTTTCCTTCTCACTTTTAAAAGGTATAGAAAACCAACTGGATTATATATTTGTTAAAGGTAGGCCCAGGAAAGCAAAAGCCAGGAAAAAAGCAATCAATAAGCCAGTATTATCCCCTTACCCGTGAGAAGATAAGGATTATTATAAAGAAAGGCAAAGAGGAAGACAAAGTCTATCTTTTGAAGAAAAATAAAGTAAAAAAGAGGATTTTTTTTCCGTTTTCTCCAGACCATAGTCTTGAAGCCATACTTTGTTGAGAAAATGTTGTCTGAATTATTTTAGTTCCCACTGTCATTTCTTGAGAAATGGGAGGAAGATGAAATTCACAGCTGAGCACTTGCTGAATAGCAGTGTCCCAATGAGATGATTATTTAAACAGAAGAGGCTGATTTAACAGTATCTTTATTGATAGATTCAAGAACCCACCCACTCCCATACTACTCAGAGAGTGAGAGAGTGAGGACAATTTGGTTAAAAATGAAGCAGCAGGTGCGCCCTGGTGGAGCAGCAGTTAGGTCAATTGCCTCCGAAGGAGCAAGGCATATACCCCTCAGTTGAAGTCCCGGGTTTGGGCAGAGACAATCAGTATAAATAACTAAATAAAAATAAAGATGCTTCTTCCTCCACTCTCTTCCTGCCTGCCTACACACCTTCATTCCTGTCTGCACCTTTCCTTAAAAAAAAAGGAAGCAGCAGGTGTGCCCTGGTGGCCTAACAGTTTAGTCCACCAATTGAAGTCCACACACATCCTAAGATCCCTGGTTCAAGACAGTTCAAGACCTGGGACCCGGGAAGACAACCAACATGAAAAACTAAATTAAACAAAACACTTCTTCCTCTTCTCTCTTCCTGCCTGCCTACTTGCCTTCATTCCTGCTGCACATTTTCTTTAAAAAAATTTTAAATAAAACAGGTATTTTTTGTCTTTGTGAACAGTCATGTCTGATTATTTTCAATCCCAAAACCAATGCCAGCTTTCATCTGGGCTAAGACTTCTTTTCTGCACCTAGGATCCAAGGAGCAAGACAGACCTGGAGAGACAGTCCTTCACTATGTACCTTCTAGGAGAGCGTCATTTTTCACACATTCAAATCCCTGGGTCACAAACAGCAGCAAGCCCTGGAGTGAGGCAAGTCCCAGGGGTCCCTAGAAAGAGGAATGACTGAGAAGCTCTCATGACAACTTTCCAAAGGGTCTGTTTCTAAAGGAAACGGAATCCTCTGAAGAATTATAGTTTCCATGGGAATTTTCAGGGCAGATGGCTCTGACCTGGATGACAGGAGGACGAGACAAGATAGCTGCATGAGCCCATCAGTGAAATGAACTCAGAAGACTACACTGCATTCCCAGATGCAAAAGAAACACACAGCACTTGACACCTGGGATGAGAGGACAGCCCAGAGGGGAATCTCTCGCTCTGTGACTAAGGGAAGATCGTGAGAAGACTCCACGCCTGGATTTGTCCACATTCCTGATCCCTGCAACCCAGCAACAGAAAGAGTTAGCAAGTGATTTTGTCCCACTGCCAAGTATTGATTTCTGGTTCTGGAGAAAGATTCCTTTAACAAAAAGATACATTTTTTTCCACTAAAATTGCACAAGTGGTTTCTATTTGTAAGATACTCCATTTAGAATTTGAGAGAGTACAGAGATGAATAAAGCCTGGTCCTTCCCCTTAAATAATTTGCAGTGTAAGAGGATGGAGAACCCAGGTACGTCATTTGATGGACCATAAAGTAAAATACTGTGGTGGGTACAAGATGACAGGTAGGTCTAGAGAAGGAAGTGACACTCTGATGAGAGATTCTGGATGCAGTCGTGAAGGAGGTGAGTTATTTTGCTGGAGTTTAATGCTTGAATAAATCCAAAGGGATTGGAGGGGCAGGAGTCTCAACTGGCAGGGATGTAGGGGAGATGCCGTGAAGGCCAGGACTCACTGAAATAAGAAGAATTGAGTGATGTTCTTGCCAGACTCAAGTGTCAATGATTGAATGACCCGAAAGTCCCACGTGAGAGATGATGTGCCCTTTTCTTAGTTTTCCCAAATTTTCTGATACATTAATATATCATTAGGATAATACTGATCATTCTATTAAAATCCTAACAAACATATTCAAATATGGAGAATGGGCCTATCTTATAATCTATCCTACTTTTACATAAAACTCCCCCCAGATTCTTGATACGTCCAAACAAGTCCAAAAAATACATAGATTGTCTTAAATATTGAAGAGGTTGAATTCATGCCAAATAAACAGTCACTAGATTTGAGAGACTAAGAAGCTGATTGTTCATTTTTATTAGTAAACCACAAAGTTAAATATTCACCACGTATTGCATTAAAAATCCATAGCTGGTACCAGGTGGCACCATGTATTTATTCCTGATATGAGAAACTGGACACACCTGCCATTAACAAATAATGACATGATACTGTAAAAGAACACTCGGGAACACATACCAGGACTGCTGAGTCACCCGCTTTCCTCAGGCTCAGAGCTTTGCCGACACCTCAGGATTCTCCAGCAGTTCTCACCTGGAGCACTCCTGGCAATGTCTGCAGGCATTTTTAGGTGTCACAAATGGATAAGATGTAACTGGCCTCAAGTAGGTCAAGGCCAGAGAGGCTGTCCTGGAATGCATAGGACAGCCCCCACCCCACTACAGAAAAGAGTGACCCATCCCCAAGTGTCTTAGTGCTGAGGCAGAAAAGGCTTCTCTACTACAACCCACCTGGCCTGAAGATGAGTATTCTAAAAACACTCTCCCCAAATTTCTGACTCTGAATCCCAGATTAGTTCTGAAGATTTGGGGCAGGGGGTCCAGCATTGTACAGGAATCCACATTCCCCCTACTGGTGCAGGTGTAGACATCTGAATAGAGACATTTGAATCCAAACCCTCATTTAACTATTGACTGGGTGACCCCTGGTCCTTTCGCCACTTTGGGCCTTGAATTCCCCATCAAGTGGGGAATATACTAGTCAGTGTCTCATAAAGTGGATACGTGTGTAAGTAAACAGCGAAAAGTGCTTTCAACAGGGTCTGACGCATAGCTCTGCTAAAGGCAAGTGCATATGTGTTGTTTCACTTCTGTTGTAGCAGTTGCTATTGTCTTTTATTGGCCCGAAGAGAGATTTAAAGATTTACATGGATCTAGACCAGTTTCCAAAAGTTCAGTCATTTGAATAATGAATTTACTATTTCCAACTGTCATCTAAATCACTCGAGATTTTTCTTTTAAGTTGTCACACCTCACACTCCTATAAACTTACTTACAGTGTGATGTCTTTGTTGTGTTTCCCCCTAATACAGGACACATCACATAATGCAATGACAGCAAAGCTACAGAAAATTAGCTCATGTGCCCCACTGGTAGACTCAGGTCCCAGTTAGATAGCCAGTGCCTCCTAGTAGACTTTTATCACTCATTTGGTTCCTCGACATGTAAACATCTTGACTCTTGCTCTGAGGAAGGGTTCATCGCTCATAAAGCCAGAAATGCCACAAGTCTCTCTCCCAGCTGCCTTTGCAGCTAAGGCTTGAATCTGTGACTTTCATTTCACCCCTGGGACATGCTGGTGCCTGATTCAGAATCAGGCTGGTGACCAAGAAAAGCAGGCATTCTGTCAGCCTGCCCAGTTCCAGCAATGGGAGCTCCTACAGTGGCAATGCAGCCCCAGGGGACTGAGATGACAGAGAGCTTCTCACTGCTCCAGATTGCACATTACTGAGTGGGTGTCCAGGACTCCAAACTCAAGGCAAGAAGGAAGAGGCAGGAAATGGACACAGGAGATGGAGTCAGTCAGTGGCAACGTGGGCCCTCGGAGCACCCCTCTCCTCTCGGGGGGCACCCTCCACTCAATTCCCACCCATTTGTTTTGCAGAGAGAAGCACTGTCCAACCAAGAGATTTGTTTTTTTAAAGAGAAAAAAGAATTTTGAAGTTTATGTCAAATTGATGGGTAACCGATTCAAACAACCAAACACAATCCACGGGGTGGGGGCAATATTGATGGGTACCTGCCTGTGGGTAAGCTTCAGTCCTCAGGCCCCCGAGATGCCACCTCCAGGGGGTCCCTAAACCTTCTCAGCTCTCAGCTCTCAGCTCCTCCTCAGTGGGGTTTAACTGAGAAGCTGAAGGAGCCTTTTTCTACCCCTGAATATTAGTGAGACTTCAAAACCAATGCTATTACAGCTAAGAACTGAAAGTTACCTAAGTGCCCACATCAGATGAATGGATAAAGAAGATACGGTACATATATGCAATGGAACACTACACAGCCCTGAGAAGAGATGAAGCCCTGTCATGTGAACCAACATGGATGGAACTAGAGGGGATGATGCTAAGTGAAATAAGTCGAAAGAAGGAAGATAGATACCAGATGACCTTACACATAGGAGGAATGTGAACAGACAAAACAAAGGAACAGATGAAACAGGACCAACCCTGAACATTTGCAAAAGAACTGAGGTGACCAGTAGGGAATGGGGTAAATGGTGGTGGAGCCCACTGGACAGTGGGGAAGACACTTGGTGATGTGGTGGAGGGCAGGGTGTGGTGACATATATCTAAGGAATGGAGAACTAATACATAGGGAATTATTTTAATGTGTAGAATATTTACCACAATAAAAATAAATTTTAAAATAAGGCTATTAGGTAGTAATTTCATTTATAATAATATGACTAAGCAATGATGTTGCATTAACATTATTGCTTATTAATATTATTGTTATTTATAGTAAGTAACTAAGGTATTAGCAAGACTTCCACCTTTTCTACCAATCTTCCAAATAAAACTCTTATTCCCTGAATATATCACAGTTCATGTCTATATTCTGTTTATGGTGCTGCATCTTCCTGTATCTGCTGCACTTGGCCCAACTACATCCTTCCTTTCTAAGCTCAGTCAAGAGTCACCTCCTTCAGGAAGCCTTTCTTGATTTCCTCTCCCTCCCCCTTCTCGCCTTAGGTTAGATTCCCCATAGCACCTAAGCAGAATATTCCAAACATTTTAAACTATATTGTCTTAGTCTCTGTTTTCTGGAAAAGAGATGAAGAAATCTTATATGCTAACACTTTGTCAGAGGGTACAAGAGTGGACCATACCCTATCCCAGGACAGCAAGCATGAGGGGGAAACAATATGAGGAAGGAAAGAACAAAATTAGATATAAGATATTCTATTCCAGTCTTGCATAATTTTTGTCATATATACTTAAAGCTACTGTTATGAATACTATAGTTGTATTTTAAAATAGCATTCTAATGATATTTTAATTAAAGTAGTTTAAAAGATATTATGTTCCTGCATAGGCATAGCCTTCTGTTTGACCAACTGTGTGGGCATCTCTTAGCCCCATCAAGTTGACACATAGAAGGAACCATCACATAACCCAAAGTCACTGCCTTCTGGCCTTCCTTTCATTCCAACCCCGCTCTCAGGCACCTAGATTCTCTTCAGGTGCCACAGAGAGCTTTACCTTGAGTGACTGCATGAGACAAGATTCCACCAAATTTTGAATTCTGCATGGTTTATAATCTCTATAACCAAGAACCTGGGGCTTCCATTTTGTTGATGTTGAGTGATGTTTGCATGCTCACACAATGCAGTGGGTTTTCTACAAGGTTTCTGTGTATCTTTCCAAATAAAAATGTTCCTTGAAATGGTCTTTATTGTATGGGGTTTACACACGTGCTCCAGTAGGGGTCCCCTCCACCCCCAGCATTCGCCTATGATACTAAATCAACACTAAGTGGGCATTTTTATACAGAAAAGGAATCCCCATTCATCTGGGATGTTTCCTGTTTGCTAGAGAGGAAAATACCTTTTTCGATTCTTATCACTCTTCCTTTTATGCATCCACTTAACACATCATTACTTTTTGCCTGAGTGCTTTCTCAGCTGTCTACTAAACATCTTCATACATAGCACTGGACTCGATCTCTTCATTCACCGACAATTTAGAAGATTCATGTTTTCTAGCTGCTTAACAAAGACCCAAAAAGCAAAACGCAGAACTTTCAATGTGCTCTTCTCACAGGGTCAACAGCATAAAAGCAGAGATTAAAAATTTTTTTTGGAAATAAAGAGTCATTGTATCAAACTTGCCAGTTCAAATCTGGGTAAGGCTGGGTGCCACCTATCATGTTAAGAGTTCTGTCTTGACCACCGGGAAAGATTAGGAAACTTAGTCATGACTATCTGTTAAAAAGTGATGTGAAACCTTCATCTTTTCACCCTTTGGCAATAAAATCTTCTAGGCCACACAGTCACCAGGCAATTTATTAGCTTCCTGTTCAGTTAATTATTATCTGTTATCACCATGCATGACTCCTGTTACCATTTTCTACAGCCTTTACTTAAAGATCGTTTGGGAATCCTGAGACCTGAAACTCAGGCTGAAAACAGTATTTTAATGGAACTGAATTCCGTGGTCTACCTTTTGCCATATGCAGGGCATCAAATAAAGCTTAATCAGATGCCGGGCAGAGCCCACACATGCTGTGGGCCTGGGAGATCAGGGGTCTCAGAACAAAGCACTTGCAGTGCGCACCTTCTCTACAGGAAGTTGAGCTCTTGAAGTGCGCCAGTGACACAGAGCAAAAGGGGGGTGGCGGGGGGAGTTCAAAAGGCAAGGGACTCTTATCTGAGGCATCTTAGACAGACTGTACCCTTATAAAGCAACACTTAATTCAAAGCACAGAACAAGCCTTCAGACGTCACAAAAGCAATAGTCTGAAAATGGGCATCTTGCTACTGCTCATGCTCCCCTGCCCAGAATCAGGACATGAAAAGTCTGAAATAAAAACATTCTTTTGCACGTTAACACAGGAATTGCTGATTGCCGGCAAGTTTTTGGAACATCAACAAAAAAAGGGTTTTTTGTTGATGTTAATAGATCTGAATGAGTCCACATAAATGATCCTAAGCTGGAAACTTAGAATCCAAGCAGTAGGCTTACAATGGAAGGGAATTTACACGGTCCAACGCTTCCACTTTAGTTATAAAAATGGAAGCACATCAAAAGAAAGTCGCTTGCTCACGGACTTCAGCTGAGGACAGAGAAACAGGCTACACAGAGCGGTGGGAGAGGGGCCAGGGAGCCCTCTCTCAGGCTGACCAATTAACTGCACACAAATTCAGTTACATAGCTTCACTTAAATACACATACGAGCAATTAGTAATTAAAATTATCCAAGTAGAGATTGCTTCTGTTCCTGTTAACACAGATGTTCCTGAAAACCTGTAAGATTCATATTCACAAATAAGATAACTTTTAGGTGGTTTGATCTCTCATATTGCTTTCTGGTGTGTTCAGCCTCATTGTCTACTTCCCTTCTAGAAACACATGTTCGCCTCGCTTTTCAAGACACCACAGTTTTCCAGGTTCCTCTGCACATACTGCTCCTCCATTGCCTCCTCTACCCACAGGGAAGCCTTAGATGCTGGGCTTTCTCCCCTTCGCTCCCCTCCCCACTCCACTAGTGACCTCAAGCAGGTTTTGATTTACATATATACCTCCAGAGACATCTCTAACGCAGGGTTCATTCCTACTCCATGTGAGGGACGGGGGCTTCTTTCCTGCACGTGTCCAGGTTCAAGTTGCGAAGGTGGGGACCTTGATCTTTGGAGTCTTTGCTCTTAGAAGCCTAAGGTTTTGCCTGTTATTTTTCTACTCATACATCTGCATACTGTCCTATAGATGTTAAGCTTTGCTGTCCCCACATCAGTCACTTTCCTCAAAAATTCTATACTGATCTCGTAATTCTCTACAAATAGGCTACAAATCCCTCACCAGAGCCTACAACAGCCTCCCCATCTGCTTCTGCCTTCTCTCCCTTCTGTCCCTTCTGTCCCACTCTCCCTGACCGCAGCTGCTGCACCGACATCTTTTCTGTTATTCAAAGGTACCGAAGCCCAGGACTTCTTTTCTCTTCTTCAAACACTGGTCTGTTAGGTCTCAGCCCCACAACTGGCCTCTCCCCTTCCTGCTCCCATTTCTTTCACCTTTGAATTGCCCTGTTTATTTCAGTCACATAAACCCACTTTAAGAATCTGTAATTACGTCATCTGTGTCTTTGATGCTTCTTTATGCTCCCTCAAAACAATGAACTCTCTACCAGGCCCCAGGGTCTAGCAGAGCACCTGGCTCATAACAGATACTCAACAAATGACCTGTTTAATTCATTAAGTATAGATGAAAATGCACTAATGAATCTCCTTTACAAGAATGATAATGGGAAGCAATTGAATAATTAGAGAATGACACCTATTCGCTCATCATTGGATGTGTAGGTGAGAATCCCAGGTGTCCTAACCTTCATCAGTTTCCAGTCAGAAAACCTATACACACATATGCACACCCACACTTTTTCCAGTTAAATGATCCTTTTATTTTTTTGTTTTGAGAGAAGGAAGAGAAAGGAGAAAGTAGGCTTTTTAATGAAAAAAAGAGGAGAAGCACTTTTATTTGTGTTTATTTTGATTGTTCCTCTCAGCCCCAGGTCCTTGGACTTTTACGTGGTCCACACCCCAGTCATTGATTTAACACCAGAGCCACCAGGGCCCCCCCCCCCAAATTATCCATTCATTTAAGGAATATTTGTATGAGTGAAATTTCTGCTCAACAATTTTTTAGGTATCTTGCAGGTGGTCTTAACAAAATCTGACCTGTGAAGGACAGCTTTCTAAAGATTTCATTTGTCTCATTCACTCACTCAACAAAGACATGTTATAAGCCAGCTGCTGTTATTTCCATGTGACAAGTGCCACACCAGTCTCCGGATATAGAAAGGTGGAGAGGTGGAGAGAAGGAAAAAATCAGAGAGTGAAACATAAAAACCACACAGGTGTGGGGCTGACCTTCATCCCACAGTGCTAGTTACTCCTTTGTTTTAATTTACTTTGGTTTTATCACTTTCTCTGATGGTCTCTTTCTTAGCACCTTTCCACTCTGCTTTCCAGCCACCCACACCCCCAAGCCCCCGGCCTTCTGTTACCTTTCTGCCTCCCCTGCTTGGTCCATCTCTGAGCTCTAAGGTCCGCTGTGCGGATGACTCCCTGATGGGCCCAGCAGCTCTTCCCCAACCTGCCTCCTGGACTCTTCCTTTGGGAACAAGATCTTCGGCACCTCCGTTCCCATGTCTCCCTCTGAGAGAAGCGCCTTCCTGGACGGGCGGCCCCATTGTTGAGGATATCAGCACTGAATCCCAGCCATCGCTTGCAATCGTGGATTCTCTTGGATAGCTTCCCCTTTGCCACTCTTCAAGTCCAGGCATTTTCCTACCAGACTCCTCGACTCTACCCACTAACACACTACACTCCTGGGAGCCTGCTGCTCACTCCTGCCCGGCACTCAGCACTTCCCCGGCCCACCAGGCGCTTCCCCACACCTCTTTCAGATTCTTGAAGTTCCGCAATTCCCAGAGAGAGGCCCCTGCTCCAAGTCTTCCTCACCCCTCCAGGCCAGCATCCCTTCTTCCACTTCTGTTTCACACCTTGCCTGCCGGCTCCCAATTGCACCTTTTAAGATCTTCTTCCCTACAAGTAAATATTACTTTCTTGGAGATCCAGCAGCCTGCTTTGTACCTTCCTTTCTCCTGCCCCCGATGGCCAGCATGGAGCTAACACTCCTCGCTGTGCCATCGCCACGTGCTAATGAGTAGCTCCAGCTTCTGAAATCGCACAAAACTCGGCCCAAACTGCGTGTCCATCTTCATGGAGGGACTGACCAGGAAGCCCCGCCCACCAGCAGCCCGGAAGCAAAGCTCATCCTGGCTCAGAGCCCAGAACCCAGAGGTCAGAAAAGCTCCGGACACCACAGCCAGGCCAGTCCCCAAGGACACTCCAAGGGAAGCCACTTCCCTGTGGCTCCCTGTCAGTCTTCAGTCTCTGAGTCCTTCCAGAATACTGCTATCTGGAGCTGCTCTCTGCTCCTCCTCTTCCCATCCTCATGATCTTTAGAGAGGACACCAGTCTACCATCCCCTCACCCTCCTTTCATTAAGAGCACCCCAATTTTCTCGGGGCACCAACCACTTCCATAGTCTTAGACCACATGGTTTGGGTGGTGTCAGCTGCAGAGGTGACAGGAAACCCAGTCCTCATAACTTCCCTCCAGCAAGATTGGTCGGTTCACAGAGAAGCATTTGAGTCTCCATTGAAACTAGAGAATCATTTCAGGGTGTATATTCAAGTGAGGAGGGGGCACAGGTAAGGAAAGCTGTGACTCTGTGGGCAGCTATCTCACCTTGGAGCAGAGGGATTTCCTCTGAGAGGGGAGAGAGCCCTCTTGAGCAAGAGTGCAGTGGATTCTGGGGGTGTGTTTTGAGTAGCTGGGCTCCAGCTGTACCTGAAGATCATGCCTTCTTCCAATTATGGGAACCAATGACTTTGGTTATTGTCACTCACTTTTTTAGTCACCTGCAGCTAAGAGTCCCAATTGTTTTCTTCCTAAGTCCAATTGTGTGTAGTATTTTAGGTCTGGAGGTAAATGTAGAGATGAACTCCCACTCTTAGATTTGCCTGGTAGAAACCCAAGGTCTGGAGAGGGTGTGACTGGGCTAGGGTCACACTCCTCCTGTAGCAGACACCAGCCTAAAACCCAGGTCTTTGTTCTCCCGGTGCTATTTTTTTCTTTCAAAAATGTTATACTAAATAAAGGTGCTTTGTATTAGATATTTTACTTTCCTATCTAGAGCATAAGCATCTGAGAGGGTAGGGGTGAAAGCCATGTCCTAGATTTTTCTAAGCTCTCTAGTATTGTACCTTGTATATAGCAAATATGCAATAAGTACTTGTTAATTAGTTAGCAAGTATAGAAGGCATTTTGGTCTGTGGGTTTTTTTATGCTTGCAGGATGAAATATTTACTTTCAGGGTTTTTACTCATAGAAAAGCAGAGGAATATAGGGAACTCAGTTGTCTCTAGCAATTATGATCATCCCTATAGATTTCAGAGGTTTTTTTTTTTTGGTTTCACCAGGAAGTAACTTTTGTTGAGTAGTTATTGTATGCGGATACTATAGAGATTTGTCAAACAATAAGTCTGTCTCTGCTCTTAGTCAGATCAAAAGGGAAAACACCTGTAAACAGAGAGGACAAAAATGCTGATATTGTGGCCTTTATTTTTAAAGGGAGAAAATATTAATCAACTATAATTTTGGGGTTCTATCTTAATCACACTAAATAATAAAGTACTATTATTTCTCCCTGATGAGCTCGATGTTAGACAAGTGTTTAGCTTGACAGTTACCTTTAGAAAATTGGTAACTGTGTGTTTTTCTCATTTTAATGAATACTATATGGCTACAAAAGAATTTGAAATACTTATGGTCTTATGATCATATAATAAGAGATTTTCCCAAAGTATTTCTAAATGGAAATGTTATTAAAAACAAATTACGTTGTATAATAGGTTCTTTGAGGTTCTTTGATTTTTTAGATGTTGAATTTGTTTCCCAGGACTGTTGGAACAAAGTACCACAAGTTGGGTGGCTGAAGACAGCAGGGGATTGTCTCAGAGTTGTGGAGGCTAGATGTCTAAAATCAAGGTATTGGTAGGGCCATCTCACTTTGAAACCTGTGAGGAGAATCCTTCCTCCCCTCTTCCTGGTTCTGGTGGCAATCATCTATTGTTGGTTCCCCTAGGCTTGTAGCTAAATCACTCCCATATCTCTTTCCATCATCACGTGGTCTTATCCCTGTGTGTCTGTGAGTTCACATGCATTTTTCTCTTTTTAGAAGGACACCAATTCTAATGTGTTTAAGTCCACCCTAGTGACCTCATTTTAATTTGATTACAGCTGCAAAGAACCTATTTCCAAATAATTTCCACATTCACAAGTCCCAAGGTTTGGGATCTCAGGTTGGTGTCTTTTGAAGGGATATAATTTAATTCATAGCACATGCATAATTGACACTGTTTGAGAAGAGCTAGAAACTTCATCTTGGTGGGCCATTTGATAACAGTGTATTTGATAACAGTGATTTATAATTTGCTATTAAGACTCATAGATCAGAAGATTTGAACTTCAGTTGGCATCACCAATTTGAGAACCACCAAAAATACAAGAGATATAAATAAGCAGGCCCAGATAGTAGAGGAAAATATTATACCACGCCCACAATAATTTAGAGTCACTAATTACTTATAATGATATAAAAATCAAACTATCCCTTCAGTCTTCTTGTGCTCACTCTCCCTGATATAATGTTCTCTTTTCTTTCCCAACTGGTGCCTTGACTTCTTCATTCTGGGTCTCCACCCATGATTCCCTCCCAGAAATGGCCTGATGTCTCAGAATTCCACTTCCTTTCCCCTGGTACTTAGAATTTATCCCAGCCACCTCTTTACCCACTGAGCCGCAAAAGAGGACAAGAAGGAGATGATACTGGGAAGAGTTCTGTTTCAGTCAAATCCAAACTTGACTATGGGCACATTAAATAATCAAGAGGTGACTAGAGTGGTAGAAATATAGAAAAATAAAAATGCATACCCATTTCTTACATTTCTCTAAGCTTTCTATCTTTCACTTCCAGAAACTATAAATGACATCTCCTCCTTTTTTTTTTTTTTTTTTTTTTTTGAGAGAAAAAGGCCAAAGAAGAACTTTATTTATTTGCATTTAGTTTTTGACATGGTTGTTCCCCCCAGTTCCAGGTCTTGAACCTGGGACCTTAGGATGTATGTGAACTGCATCTGGTACACTAAACCCCTAGGCCACCAGAGCTCACCCTACATCTCCTCTTTAACTACCCACATCCTGTGCTCTGTCACCTGGTTCACTGGAATAGAACTTATCTGCCCATCAAGTTGCCTAGTTCCTCCTGAACTTTGAGCTTCAACAGCGTGGGGTGGGAATGGGAGGGAGAGAGGCAAATGTCTCAGAAATCTTTGACCAAGGGCTCTAGGAGGGGTTAGTGACACAGAGATTGGTTCCAAAGCCAATGCTGAGAGGTGGGGCAGGGAGGACCTAGCCCTTAGAAGTCTGGGACTGGGAGCAGGAGCTGGTTCTGGTGGCTATCATCTAACTACATCTAACTTAATATCTAACTACAGATATTAAGTTAGACACTGAACACAAAATAATAATGAATAGGTAAGTTAGACATGAAAGATAAACTACTACAGAATGGTCAAGGTGTTAGTTGTTAAATTCCACCTCCTAGTCTTCTCCTCACTCTGCTGTCAGTTGCTAGAGGAAGATTTGGGTTTGTTCTCCACTCCATCACAGTCCTCAGCATTTGCCTGGCACACAGGGCACTATAGTCTTCTTCGTCCTCTTTTATTTCCTCCCATTTGCCAAGCTTTTTCCTATTTTTGAGCCTTGGCATAAGCCAAAAACATGTGATTTGGGCTGCTTTCTTTTTATAAATGAGGGGTTCCTTCTCATTCTTCAGTTAAATGTCAGCACCTTGAGGAACTCTTATCTCTGAAGAATTTTACACACATATACACACACATACTAGTCTCTAGTACAACATCCTGTTGATTTTCATTATAAACCATGCAATAATTTGTAATTATTTATTTCTTGTATGGCTCCTCTGTTTGGTGGTAAGTTCCAGGAAGAGAAATGTCATACCCATCTTGTTCATTTTACAAATAATGCATTCAATCAGAATTTAGTAAACCTATCAGACTTTTCATACCATGCTATATGGGAAGCTGGCATAAAATAAAGATGGTGTCTTAGACCAGAAGAGAAACGCTGAATTATTTAATAATTATCTACGATCATTTGAATAACCAAAACTAAAGTTGAATCAGTTTCTTCCTCTATATCAAGATCAATTCCAAACGCATCAAAGATCTAAGCCTTAAAAATGGAGCTGTTAAAAAAAACTTGAATAAAAATACACATTTTAGCTATCTTTATGTAGACATTTTTTCTAAGCAAGCCAAAGAAGAAACTATTGATATATTTAAATACATAACATCTAACACTTTCATTTCACACACAACCTTACTCAAAACATAGAGTCAAAGACATAAAAACTGGGGGATATAATCATTACACTTGAGGAAGTCCTAGATTTTATCTGAATTACAGTGAATTACAGTGAATGAAATGTCTAGTAAAATAAAAGTAAAGGACATAAATGGGCAGAACTTGGAAAATTTCACACACATGGCATTTCCAGAATGGGGTATATATCATGTTAAGGATATTAAAGGAAACAAATATGAATTAAACAGTGAGATTTTTATCTTTGAAGTTGGAAGAAATGAAAACTTTTGAAAATGTGTAATGTTGGCCAGTAATTTGGACGTGACCGGCGTAGTTCCAGTTGACCCTTGAACTATAAAGATTTGAACTATGCAGTCACTTAGGTTCAGCATTCCTGGATTCAAACAACCCTGGATTTGGATGCTTGGATCCAATATGGCGGAACCTGTAGATATGGCGGACTGGGCATCTTCAGATTTTGGTATGAGGTGGGGCGGCAGGTAGTGTCCTGAAGGAACGCACACCTGTGGAGGGTGTAACCATCTTTGGATTTGGCTATGGGGAGGGGTCCCTGAAAGCAATTCCCCACTGGGTACCCTGGGAGGATGACAGTTAAGTTTCAGGGGAACCAAAAGTTCCATGTGGGGTTTGGACTCTGCAGGGATTGGTGCCCCCAACCCCACATCATTCAAGGGTGGACAGTGTTTTGTCTGTGGAAGGTCTTGGACCATCTGGTTTCTGACACCAGCAGTTCATCTGTTTCCTGTTTCTGCAGAGGGCAACTTGGCAACATCTGCAATTTTAGACGCACATACTCTGACCAGGATTTTATTCTACAAACACACACACACATACACAAAGGTGCATACATGAAGACATCTGTGCAAAAAAATCACAAGCCCAAATTACCTTAATGGTGGGCTGATGGAATAGGTTTGGGTCCTAGCACTAACACGTGGTCACTAAAAAATGCCGTGTGCCTCTTTAGTGCATGACACATACAGGCATAGTACAGAATGCATTATAGAAACTCATTTGTTGAGAAAAACTCAGGTGGTAGTTGGATGGATGGATGGATGACTAGATATATGGATAGATAGATAGATAGACACATAGATAGATGATAGATGACAGAGAAACAGATAGACATGACTGTGTATGTGTACCATTACATCTGCCACTTCTAAAAGGATTCGCAAGAAAGGTAGGTAGAAAGGAGCTAGGAGGTCAGTAGGCTTATTTTTCATGGGACCTTTTCAAATTATTAGAAACCAATTTACCATATTGCACATATTACCTTTTTCATTAAAAAAAAACTAGCTAAATTACAAAAATGATGCTAGTGTAACTCAATGTAGCTTTCAAAAAGACTTACTATATTAGTGCTAGTATATTATCAACATAGTATTGAACTGTGCGGTCACTTAGATTCAGCATTCCTGGAATCAAACAAACATTCAAAACATAGCATTACTATATTATTAATATAGCAAGTTCGTTCAATCTTGCTTGACTGATGCTTTTATTATTACAAGGTATAAACATTTAAAAGAACTCCCAGATTATAAAAGAATAACTCAGTGATGCAGAAGTAGACGGGGTTAGCGTCTTGCTGTGAATAAGTTACTCAGTTCTAAAAGGCTATACTTACTTTATTAATAGATATTTTATTTGAAAAGATGACCTACCGGTCAGCTTGGGCAATTTAAGGTCCTTGGTAGCTGTGAGCACTCCCGACCCATCCCCTACAACGTATTCATATTCAGTGCCAAAGTTACTTATTAAGCTCAAGAGATATTATACCCTGGGGAAACCAGAAACCCTTGGCCTGTAGCAGAACTGATCTCTTAATGAAATAAGAACAGCAGTTTCAGAGAAACGATGGGCAATCGTCACGTAAGTCTTTATTGCCTTTGGTAATCAAGTGAAGTTTTCATTTGGGTTAGCATGTGGAGAAATTTAAACTCTGAAATCATGATTGATACTTTTTTTCCTTTATCATTGTGATTACCCTTTATTGTTGATTTTCACAGCAGCATACTTTTAAAAGGTACCTGAACCATTTTGTTTTGTTTTTTCCACTCCACTAGTTCAGTGTCTTTGAGGAGGGGCCAAAGGGAAGTGTTTAAAACAAAGCGGTCAGCAGTGACTTGCTGTATTTGTGGCATGCCTGATGAAAGTTGTTAGTTTGCAGCAAAGTGGCACAAAATTTCAGACACAGTACCCGTCAGAGTTTTATGGGGAAGACAGGTTCGTGCTGCAATAAGCGGTAGACCGAGGTGAAAATCTACATCCTATCACCTGGAGAGAAAGGTGAAACTGTTCCAGGATCATTTCTAAATAACATCAAACATCCAGATATGTGCAAATCTCCATGGGATGGGCTGAGTAATTCGCTTTTCTCCTGTAATGATGAGGTTCACATTGTAGCTAGCATGTCCTTAAACTGCTCATGACTAAGAGCTGACTTGAAAAACCATTTGCCATTTGGAATCAACAATGTACAAAGCAAGTCAGAGTTAAATCTTCATGCTTTTACCTTGAAAAATGTACATCAAATGCTGTTGCTAGAAGAATCATGGTAAGATTTTGTGGCACCTGCTGCTGCGTCCCAAGGCAAGAATGATTTATTGTGTGTAAACTAGACCCCAAAGAATCCGACTTGCGAATGGTCTGCGTGCTGTAACTTTATCAGATTTTTTTCCTTTGCTATAAATTAAACCTGCACTCAGATAGTTGTGGGCTTACAAATATTTTCTTTGGAGAGGTGTTATTGTAAAAACCCTCTGTAAACATTTTCATACTAGTTAAGACTATGAGCCTGGATGTACGTCTTTCAGAGAAACAGACACCTACTTCCTAATTGGATTGAAAGAACATTGCATCTTAGCATTCTGTAGGTGTGAGGTGTGCATCCCTTTAAATTGACATCGGTGTACTTCTGGCAGGTGCTAGGGACCCCAGGAATAACAATGGCTTCTGCATTTGCTGTCTAGGAGGGTCGTTTAATCACTTGAATGTCAACCCTGTGGGGTAGCTGGCTCTTGTGAGTAGACTAGCATTTTTATCTATTTCTTTTCTGCATCCTCAGAGCCAGTCTTACCGCCTCTCAGAAGGCAGCCATCAGTTGCCCAAAGGGGAGATTCAGCCCTCAGCAGTCGTGCAGCCCCCCAGACATCTGTCAGGGAGTGGAGAGCCAGAGACCCACCAGCCTGTAAGCACTTTCTTTTCCCTCCACATCATATCTAACCAAGTTCTCTCAGGGCCTCCTATGACTCACCCATCTTGTCATAGTGGAGCCTCAGCAATCTTGCAGATGGAAAATGTCACCATGGGGCATTGCCTCCAAGCAGGGAAATTTTCCCCTGGGCAATTTTTGCTTCAATATTTGCAACTAATGTAAGCATGCAAAG
This sequence comes from Solenodon paradoxus, assembly GCA_004363575.1. Lineage (NCBI taxonomy): Eukaryota > Metazoa > Chordata > Mammalia > Eulipotyphla > Solenodontidae > Solenodon > Solenodon paradoxus. The sequence goes on from RJWH01001749.1 coordinate 246,817, forward strand.
TCGGAGCTCACCGTCCGCTCCCAATAGAATCCCCTTTGCATAGCCTGAGAATGGAGCATAAGCTGTTGCAGGGACATCTCAGAAATTGCCAACAGAATTCAACATGTGCACAGTAATGAGCCCGTTCAAAGGCTGTGTTTCTTTCTCTTTTTTCCTGTTATTGGGATTTATTTTTAAATTGGTGTTATTGCAGGAATATTGCACTTGAACATTAATGTGCCTTGAGGTATACATAATAGCAAATTTGCATCCACACATAGCAGTTTATTTCCTTTTTTCCCCCTTTACTTTACAATTAATCCCTTTTACCCTATTTCTTCCCTTCCCTCCCCCATCTCTTCTGTACCCTTTGATTTACCCTTCCCCCACCACCACCACTAAGAATCTATTGCTTTTTGGATTAGTTCTATAAATTAAACAATACTAGTATTTAAAGCTGTGCTTCTAAATAAGTAAATGCAAACTTTTTTTAAAGGACAAAAATGGTCTCAGTAATGACTTAAATGATTTGCAGAGAAAGTGACTTGAAGATGTAGAACCTTAAGCCTATAACACTTGTGGCTTTGAGGCAACTACACAATCTCAGCAAAGTTACTAATAAATGCAAGCTAATGATGTGCGAATGTGTGTTATTGATTTAGTACCAGAGCAATGTTATTTTGTTTGGATTAAATGGTGGTGCTCAGTGTAAAAGTGATTCTGGTTATGATCATGTGATTTCTTTTGTATCTCAAGTATGTGGTGTGTGACTTCCTAAATTCTCCTATCATGTCTGTCTCCATAGAACTGAGAAAACTTTGCTTGTAAGACTCGCTGTAATTCAATTGGATGGTCTCCTGGCTCAAATGCATAATTTTTATATTAAACCTCCCTCGGTTCACTGTTCTTTTTCTCTCATTAGCCTGTATGACCACTGAGCTTATAGTCAGTCATAAACACAAATCCAAATACAGGCACTGAGATAATGTGCTCGTCGTACTTGATCAGCCTGATGGCCCCATTTATGTTCTATTAATTTTAAGTTATGATCAGCAATGCATACACTATTTTAAAAGCTTCCCAGGAAAATTTTGAATCCCCAAGAACATATCCAGAGACCCAATTCCACAGGTAACTGTTTGATAAACATCGCTCCAAAACCAACAGAATGTTGACTAGGAAACTACATTTTCCCAGGTACCGTGATACAGAATCCCAGCCAATTCTGAAAACTGAAAATTACTTCTTTGCGTTGGGCTTTACCCATTCCCTTTGCTGTCATTAATGCTTTTCTTTTAACTGAAGACCTAGTATTTGTGACCAACCTATTTTGAGCAGTAATAACCTAGATACTGGGTTACTGCCATTCATTAAATCACACACTATTTAAAGAATTTGCTTGGCCTGGGGCATATATCCTTGTACACAATGAGCTTTGTGCACAGAGAGAAAAATAAGACCCACAAAAAAAAAATCTGCTTGGGTTTAGCCTGGTGATTTTTCTGCTCTACTGTGTGTTGTTTAAAAAGGAATCACTACCTGGAGGAAAATAAAAAATTGAGATCAATATTGAGATGATTTTGTCACGGAGTGTGGTTCTGGGCTGAGGCCAGAGCAATAAGACAAGAAGTAAGATTTAGGAGCCATTGATAAGTGTGGAAAAATCATAAACTCGAGAGGACGAATGGTTTCCCAAGTCAGTTCCAAAGTCTTGAAGTAGGAAGGCATTTTTCAAGGCACTAGAAAGGGCCAGAGGCTTGCTACTCTAAGTGTGGTCCCTGGACTAATACTAGCAGCCATGTTGCCTGGGCAATTACTAAAACACAAAATCTCAGGTCCACTCTGGCCAAGTGAGTCAGAATCTGCATTTTAACAAGATCCTCAAATGGGTCTGTGTTAAAGCCTGAGCATTCCAAGACTGGGGAACACGTTCTTCAACTTGGCTGTACATTGGAAATACGTGGGGAGTTCTCAAAAGGACCTATGACTGAGCCCCACGCCCAGACAGTCGGCGCCATTCCTGGGGTGGTGTTGGCCCGGGCACTGGGACTTGTCAGTGCCCTCCAGGGGATGGTAAGGTACAGCTCAGTCTGAGAACACACCACTCTCCTTCCGGAACACTTGGCACACTGTACTGAAAGGAGGTATCACTGTGACTGCCCATAAATGACAACCACCTTGCCCGTGAACATCTGCTCAGCCATCAGCCATGTGTTTGTGAACACACATTTTATGACATGCTTATGCCAATATTTAGCAACATAAATAAATGGAGAGCAATTTGGGACTAGTGGCAGGTGAACACGAGGTGAGCTCAGATAAAGTTGAATCAGAAGTATCTAGAAACTACTCGATGGGTGGGGAATAGGTCCTGACTCCTGAGAAAGGTAGCCTCTGGAGGCAGGCAATAATATGACTGGGAATTTGGGATAAAAGTAAGTTTGATTTCACCTGCGAGTGGGCATAAACTGTGATCAGCAAACCCAAAGGATCAGAGTGAATCCTCAAGAAACTCACCTAGACCACGCAGTCACACCTCTTTTATCAGAAAACCCCTTATCCTAGAAGGCCGGTCCCCCAGAAAACCACCATGAGCATAAGGAAAAACAGAGGGGGCCTCAGATGTCAAAACTTGACATGCACTACAGCGCCCTTCTTTATTTAAAGACAAGGCCCTTCAAAGTCTAGCTTCATTTTAGACACAATCATACAGTCTTGGCCTTGTGGACTCTTATCTTTGGTAGATAAAAAGAAGTCAGTTAAAGAGGTGGGGGAAAGCTGCCAAGAATAAACACACTGACAGAAGGAAGAACATACAAACTGGAAAAAGGACCCTGAAGCTCTAAACCCCAGGAGCCTGGAGCCTCTCAAGTAGGGGATGGAGTTTAGTATATTCATGGTGCCGGCATGTTGACACTACCACACAGAAACAAGAACCAAACTCCCAGCGAGGATGGGTATAGCTGGAGGCTTGCAGGGGCTTTTCTGAAATGACTGTGATGCTAACTGGCATTTATCAGGTGCTTAGTAGACGGTAAGCTGTTCTGAGGGCAGAGACTGAGATCTGTGAATGTAAGTCCTTCCTTCCACTAAGAACTCCACATATGCTAGATCATTTGTTCTCACAACCATTCTACAAGGGGGATACTATTTGACTCTTAAATGTTGGGGAAATGAAGTAGAGATCAGGTAATTCATCCAAGTTTGTGTACTTAGTAAGAGGTGAAGCATGGATTGGGATTCAGGTAGAAGTTCTTCACACTATGCCCTGACTTTAAAGAAAAATGTTTATGTTATAGCATATAGAAGCTAATCAATTGGGATTTCTAAAACTACTGAACTGTGTCATCACTTCATCTTGTCCTCTTTACCCTCATCCCTCAGCCTCCACCTTACCGAGATCAGGTAGATTAGGTGAGCTACACTTGCTGCTTCTACCAGATGCTGCGTATAACTCCATTATTCTTCTCTCGTGTGAATTTAGAAGTGTTTACACATCTGCTCTCTGCTGGACTGATGGCTCTCTAGGGTTAAGACGGTGTCTTCTTCTCCTTTACATTCCCATGACTGACACAATATCGGGCACACAGCAAAAACTCAAAGTTGGACGAAGTCAGCAGTATAACACATTTTCTAAATGAGCCTCAATGGGTAAGCTCAGTTGAAGTCCAAATCACTATACCCACTCACACCTCCAGACCAAGGTACAGGTAAGGTCCTGGCACCTGTAAATTCCCCAAGTAATTCTAATGCATCCAAAGTTGAAAACCAGGGGTCTAATGTCAGGTATTTATCTAGGGCAATGGCTCTCAGTTGGGGGTCCTCAGGCCAGCATCAGTGGTATTGCTAGAATTTTGCTTGAACTGCAGATCGCTGGACCCCACCAGAGTTACTGAAGCAGATATGCTGGGGGTGGGCCCCAGCAAGTGCGTCTGAACAGGCCTCTGTGTCATGTTCACTGGAGTCTGGGAACCAATGCTGAAGCAAAAGCCTGTCATAGGCTAGAGCAATGCCCCAGCTTTGACCATGAACCACTCTCTCCCACTCCACATGCAGGGATACCCGTACGGTGGCATTTAAAGCCTGCTTACCCCCTGCACCCTCCTCCTTCATGAGTGCTCCTTCTATCGTTTAATGGCCCCAAACAGAAGGAGAATAAGACTTGAAGATCAGATAGAAGAAAGTAAAAAAATTCACCTTTCCAGTGATGGTGTTTGGATGCCTGTGGTGGGAAAGAAAAAGAAGATAAAAACATTTTTAAAGAAATAATGAACAATTTGGATCCAAAGCTTATTTCCTCTCTCTCTCTCTAAGAAAAAGAATAACAGTCATTGTTCTCATTCTGATTGAGACAGAAATGTGCTCAAAGCAAAGTTAGGTATTTCACCTTATTTCCTTTTCATCAAATCTGAACTTGTTCACACGTTATTGGCTACACCCCACTACACAGCCCCATTCAATGCTGTGACAGCCCGGTCGCCCAGTTCAGTCCCGGATATTTTCTCTTCTCAATTCCATCTGCCCACTTATCATTGACTCTTGAGGATCTGAGCACACAGGCTTCTTTTTTCCCTGCAAGCAATGAATCTCAAGTTTGCACTCTTATTAAATTGGAGAGAAAAAAAAAAAAAAAAAAAAAAAAAAAAAAAAAAAAAAAACAGCCTTTGGCAATAGAAGAAGGAAATGGATAATTCTTTTCTAATGAGAAAAGTGCTTCATTTTTCATGACTCTTGAAGGCATGGTTCCTTTCATGCTTGAGAAATAACCATCATCACCCCACAAGCACCCTCTCCTCCAGGTTCCTTTTTGTTGATACAATACAGCAGTAATTGGATATCTGGAAGTTTAACACTCTTCAGAGGTCTCTCCTTCCCCAAACAATCTGTGGGCAAGTTCAGAGCAGACAGTTATTTTCCCCAGGACACAAACTCTCATTTCTAGACAATGCCTGTTATTAAGCTGCTACCTGAAGCTCCACGTTCTCCTGGCCAGCGCAGCATGAGCAGGTCTCTAAGGTGATCACCAAAGAGGCTGTGATTCACCGCAAGAGCAATGCAGACAAAGAAGCATGGGGGTGGTGATGACAGGCGTCTCACTTTGGACCGACTTTAACGCATAAACCCTTCTTTTTACTTGCCTGATCCCAATGCTCGTCTTTCAGATTTGTCATCTAGATTACTTTGCAAAAAAAAAAAAACATTAAAGAAGGAAAGACATCATGGTCTGCTTCTCATCTCCCTTTTATGTAGCCACAGCAATCTGCCCTGTGACGGGAACCTTGCTTTAAGCAGTACCTACTTGCCGATTGCCACCAGAAGCTCAGATTTCTCAAACCTTTTTAAGTAACATGTTCATAGGATTGTGATGACCAGCAGGCCAGGGCTGCAAACCTTCACTCAGTCGATCATGGCATTATTGACATCTGAGGCCAGATCATTCTTCGTTGTAAGGGGCTGTCCTTTGCCTTATGGGGTGTTTGTAAGACTCTCTCTGTCTCTGTGACAAGCTATCAGTAGTACCCCCCCCAATTAAAAATATCTTTAGATATTGCCAAAATACTCCCAGGAAGACAAAAATCTTTCCTGGTTGTTTGAGAACCACTTCATTAGAAACAGCCCTTAGAAGGGAAAGCAAGACCAAGGATGGGACGGGGATGGTCTATAATGTCTTGATCTGACTGAATTTCCACCAGCAACCATCATTCCTCATCATTCCCACCCCCGGCTCAGGCATTCCCTCATATGGATTGCTTCTCTTATCACAGGGTGAAAGCCAACTCATTTGAAGATTGACCTTTGTCCACTTCTGATGACCAGGGTAAAAAGTACACCTTGCAGGAAACACCCGGGACAGACTGTGAGCCACAGAGGCTGTTTTCCTGCCTCTATGAGCAGTGCTACCTGGAAAGACATTTACCGAAATAATCAGGAGCTGATTTGCTCATCTCTTCTCTGAGTGCAGCACCCAAGGGGCTGACTACTCAGTCCCCCTATACCAGAGCTAAGCCCAGAATGATCCTACCACAGTGCTTCCACTTCCAGTACACTGTCCGTACCTTCAGGAACCATGTGTCCATGACCTTAGCTTGCTACGTGCTACCAAGTCTTAAAGTCAGGTCTCCTTAAAGCCAGGCCCCAACCCTGCAGTCACCTTTGATAGGCAAAGATTTGTATCAGTGATATTCGCCAAAGAGCACAGCCTAAGAGAGTTTGTCTTTCTGGAAGGTGACACATCTATACCAACTTTCATTATTTTTTTTTTCTTACAATGCCAACATAGAAATAATCCCAAATTTAGGAGAGAAGTCCTTTTCTAATCTTAAAAAGTTTCACTCCTTTTTCAGAATATACAGGTAGCATATGTAAGGAAATCGTACTGAGGTCTGTTCCAGGTGTGCTTTGTTTTGCTGTCTTATTTGCCCAGTGATACAAATATTTCCATCTAGTTAGAGTGATGGCCACGCACGAGTCTACATGTCACTTTAAAACTGCAGCTCTAAAAAGATGGACTGATAACAGCAAAGAACCCTGTGTGCTCTCAGCCCCCTCTGAAAGTTAAACAAAGCCCCAGCTTCCCCCCACATTTTCCAAGCTATCTTGTTAAACTATCTTTTAGTTTAACAGATTTCTTAAGGGGGTCTCGGCTGCATGAGGGCTTAAGAATAGAAGAATCAGTTTTACTCTTAGTTAATATGACCGTGGAGATTCTTAATTAAAATGGAGCAGTAGCTACATGGGGAAATACCAAATAATCTTATAAATTTGATTTCTATTTTGTAGTTTTACTTTTTGCTCTAACGAACATGTAAGTTGATTTTAATTTAACACCAAAAAAAAAAAAAAAAAAAAAAGACTTTGAATCAAATTTATTGCCTCCAAGGAAACTGTGTCCAAGAAATAACATAATGAAACCATCGGCCATTAATCACCTAAGACTCGTGTTTAAACAGGTGAACAGCGCCTCTGCTGTCTTTCAAATCACCCATCAATGTCTACTCGATGGGTCTGCGGAAATGACATCATGATATTTTACTACTCTAAATTCATGACCTTTAGTAGTACGATACTTTGCATTTTTATGGATTACAGTACAGATGATTAACCAGTCAAAGGTCAGAACATTGACCTGAGCTAGAGAAAAGTCCAGGTGTTTCCACAGCAAGCAAGTGACCCTCGGCAATTGACTTAGCAGCCAGGTCTCACTTTTATCTATTTAATGAAGGATTGGGTCAGTCTATGCTTCCTATACTTTAGATGTAGGTATAACCTTCATGAATGCTCCAAATAAATGTGTCACCTGTTCTGCTAATAGTCCTATTTAATTATTTTCTTTAAATTCACTCATTTTGACACAAACTTATATTTAAAAGAAACCTTCTATTAGTGCCATAAATAGGAAACCAATGCCATCTGACATACACATTTCTGTCAACTGATGAAAACAAAAAGAATGTGTGAAATTCTAATGGAATACTATTGCCAGCATCTGAAGGTTCAGATCTTGTCCACCTGTTTTCTGATTTTAAAAAAAGACCTATTTGTATGAAATTAAAGAAGAGATTGAGGCTTTGTGGGTCACACGACCTCTACTGTAACTATTCAACTTTGACATTATAGTGTGACCATGGCAGCCATAACCAGTTATGGGTTGTATCGGTTCCATTCCAATAGAACTTTATCAACAGAAATATGTGATGAGCCAGATTTAGCCTACAAGCTGTCATTTGCCAACACCTGGACTGGAAGACATACTATTAGCAGATAAAGACTAACTCCATCAGAAGGATTAAAAAATAATTTTAAGAGGAATTCCTTTCCTAGTTGGAAGTCCAGCGGGCTTTAATATCTTCAGTGTCCCATGACACCATTTTGAAAAACCGTGGGTTGAATTTCTAAACCCTCAGAATCTGTGATAGACCTCGTCCCTTTATCTCTGGCTTCTTGGATAAAGTCTAGGATTTCTAACTTGTGTATACCCTCAGCATATATTTAAATTAGCTTGTCATTTTGGGGATGCCAATGGAAAGTTTCTAATTTTGTCACACCAATGGTTCTCAACATTAGACTTATCTGGACAATAGACTTATCTGGAGAGGTTTTGTTTGGGTTTGCTTTGTTGTTGTTTTTAAGTGCCTATACCTAGAATCCTATCTCAGAGATTCTAACTTACTAGGACCAAGATGGGACTCATCCATTTGCATATTTTTAAATATTTATAAAGATTCTGATGTACATTCAGTTACTTATCTGTGTTTACCCAGAGTCCATTATTTCCTTCAGAGATATACATTTTTAAATCCCCAAACTAATCAGCTCTAACTCTTCCATATCTGAATGTCTTAAGTCTTCACTTTCATTTGTGTTTCCTGTTTTTCCTCCCAGTGAGGTCTGATTGAACTCTCCCAGATGTACTGATGAAGTTTTTTGTTCCTCTTTTTTTCTCTCTGCTTTATGATCCTAGAAAGTTTGACATCATTCTCAGCATAAGATGTCCAACTGGATACATTTTCTCTCCCTCTCCTCTGTTCCCACTCTTGCTACTGACCCCTGACATTGACATAAACTGGATGAGGCCAGAATGCCAAGGGAAGAGGATGCAATATATTCTGAAACATACAAAGGTAAAAAAGACTCCTTCTCCTCCTCTGGAAGAGAAATGCCTTTCATCTGCAGAGATGAGTTGTTTCATCATTTCAAGTGACCTATCATTAATAAATAAACTTTACTCAGTGCCTATCATGTGCCAGGTAGGCATTGTGATAGGTGTTGGGGATGTCACAATGAATATGACATGATTCTTGGCCCCAACAGTTTTCATTAAAGGGAGATAGACCAATGAATAAGAGAATCTGATAGAAGTCTCTAGAGTGTACTGTGCATACAAAGGAGATTGGAGTGCAGGGCAATAGCTCACGGCCAGCTTTCTGGGAGAAAAATAAACCTAATTTATGTCATTTGCCAATTTCCATGAAGTAAATACTTCCACAATGGCTGATGCCAAGTTACCAGCATGATCTCACTGAGCAGAGTGGGGAAGAGAAGTGCCTAATTGGCTCTGACCAGACTGTAGAGTCAGCTCCAGTGAAGGTACCCTGCTGCAACATGGGGCTTTATAAGAAATGTATATTCCATTCAGGTGACCAAAATATATTTCTCATATATATTTGGTTTTGACCACAGTTGCTGCCTTCTTGCTCTCCAAACATTTGGACTTGCCTCAGTGTTGAGAGCGGTCAAGATATCTTTCGTTATGCAAACTGGGTGACTTTCAGAAACACCGAAGGTTGAGAGCTGGCTGCCAGTAGAGTCAACCAAGTGATTAGAGGGTTGTAATTTCCTGTCCCTCTCCCAGACCTCCTGAGAGAGCAGAAGCTAGAGACTCAGTTCAATTGCCAGTGATCAGTGAGTTAATCGATCCTGCCCATGTAAGTGAAGCTTTCATAAAAACCCAGAACAGGGGATTCTGACAACTCCCAGGTTGGTGGGCACATGAAGATTTGGGGGAACGGTGCATGTGGAGAGGACATGGAAGGTCCACACTCTTTCCCCATAGTTGGCTCCATGCATCACCTCCAACTGGCCGTTCATGAGTAATATCCTTTGTAATATATCAGTCATCTAGTGAGTACATGGGTTTCCTCTGTGCTGTGACTCACTCTTACAAATTAATTGATCCTGAGGAGGAGGTCATAGGTACCTCTGATTTACAGTGAGCCGATCAGAAACACGGGCAGTAACCTGGGCTTGCATCCGGCATCTGAAGTCTAAGAAGGGAGTGTTGGGCACCTCTAATCTGTATTCATTTTGTCAGAAGCCCTAGTGCCAACCTGGGCTGACTGGCATCCAAAGTGGAGGGTGGTTTTAGGAGACTGAGTTCTTCACCTGTGGGTCCTGATGTTCCAGGTAGATGATGTCAGGTTTGAGCTGAATGCAATTGAACTCTCAGGCACTCTGCTGGTATCTGAGAATGGCTTGTTGGTGTCGAGAAGCCTTCACACACATCACCACTGGAACTGGTTTCAGGAATCATCCTGGGTTACCTGAAACTGTCCCAGCTTTCACACCAGATGTCCCAGATCCCCAGGAAACTCTCAGTCATGGACAAGCAAGCCATCATTCACCTGGGCTCCTGCACACCTTGGGCAGAAGGACCTCCCTTCTTTCTGAGAGGGTCAGGAATATTTCATTTCAAAGAGGAGATGGGGCTTCCACAGAGTCCTTTAAACAGATTTTCCACTTTTGCCAATGAAACGAATGACAGATGACAGGCATTAAAAAAAATGGAGGTACATGAGAATCAGCACTGTCCGTCTCCAAGCTTCTGGGACCCACATTTCTGGGACCCACTGACAATGTGGGGAGTTACAGTGAGGAATCCTCTGGTGGCATCTCTCTCATCTCCCGCTACCCTCACGGATGGGATCCTTGCTAATAAGACCAGTCTGCCATCGATTTTGCATGGATTGTGTTAGGTAGAGAGAAGTAGCATTTTACCTATGAAAATGTGTGACCGATTATCAGGCTGGAAAGCAGACACCCAAAAGAAATAAACTTATTGGAAACCTTGATCAGTCTGCTGGCCTCAGAATTCTCACATTGTCTCTTCTTTGCAGCCTTATTGAGATACAATTGACAAATAACAGTGTGTAAGTTTAAGGTGTACTAGTGTTGACTCGATACACGTGTATTTGTAAGATGACCACCATCCTAGCATCAGCTAACACCTGCATCACCAAGTGTTAGATCTACTCTCTTGGCAACTTGTAAGTAAATAATGGAGTATCATTAACTAAAATCACTATGCTGTGTATTACAGCCCCAGAAGTGAAAGTCTGACTCTGACACATCATCCTTATGTCCCCCTACCGCCCAGTCCCTGAAGCTACCATTTTGTTCTGATGAGAAACAGAAATGTGATTCTATTTGACTTGGAAGGACTACTGGGAGCAGAATTTGACAATGATACCTCTGCTGCACACACACTTTGTCCGCAGGACAATGGCTGTCACTTTGCCTTACAGACAGTGCTGGCTGACCCACAACTTTCCTGGGCAGCAGACAGGTTGCTGGTTTTAAGGGGTGTTTCTGTAAAAGACCAGCATTCTAAGACTCAAACTGAGCCTTTCCACCAGTCAATTTTTCTCAATAATAGTTTTGACTGGGCCCCCCCAAATTAGTTAGTGATGGCAGCGAGAGTAATGGTAACACTTCTGGGTCCAGATGGGCTAGGTTTGAATTCCAGCACTTGCTAGAGGCATGACTTTGGGCAAGTGATTGACCTTTCTGTGTTCTGGTTTTTCTCTTTTGCAAAATAAGAGCTACTATCTAGTTCATAGAATTATAGTGATGATAAAATGAATTATGTTGTGTAAATTAATTTGACAAGTCCCTAGCACTTAGTAAGTACTTTCTATTTTTCTGTCAGTCTCAATTTTAAATGCTTTCCCCATATAGTTCTCATAACCTCTTAGCCCCTGATATATACTCATCTATAAACAGATGAGATGGTGTCTGATTTAAGACAGATCATGTCATCAGTTATTTTAAAGGTGCCATACAAAGCACCATGTGAGAATCTCACTCAACACTCAACAGGAATCAGGTTAAGATGGAAGGAAGTAATAATAACATCACATACCTGCCATGCACCAAACATCCTGCCAAGTGCTTTTGATACACAGCCTTAAAATAACCTTATTATTATCATCTTTCAGATGGGAAAAGAGTCCTAGAAAGATGATACAAATAATGTCATGCCAGGTTCAAAGGCAGATATCTCAGGGAAAGGGGGCTATGTAACCAAGCATAGCTCTTTCCCAAGCTTGATTCAATTTCTCCAACTCAGTAATGATCTTAAAAGGCACACAGGGTGGCGCGCCCTGGTGGCCTGGCAGATAGGTCCACCACCTCTGGCTGGTGTAGTCCACATACATTCAGGGTCCTGGGTTCACAGCCCAGGTTCAGGGGGAGCAACCCGGATGAACAACTAAATAAAATGAAGTGCTTCTTCCTCCTCACTTTCTGCCTGCTTCTGCTCTCCTTCACTCCTGCATCACCTTTCCTTTAAAAAAAATCCATGCCAGGTTAAGTTTAGCCCACACTGACAACACCGGCTCGACGCACGTCGGCTCGCCCCATGGTAATGTCACTGCTGAGCCGAAAGCAGGGGTATCCGAGGCTGTCCCCAGACAACCTTCACCTGCCTCAGTTTTGCTCCCTTTTCATAAGCCCAGGCCCCAGCCTGGTCCTAACCCTGGCTCTCATTTTAACCTTCCCATACAGCTCAAACATCCGCACATAACAAGCCCTCTGCCCTTAACACCTCCCCGGAGCACTCCTGTCTCAGCCTGGATACCAAGCAACCACTTTCAAATATTCACCTAGCTGCCCACAGCAAACCAGAGCTTCCGCACTGGAAAGAGCAAACGATCCCAGTCCCCACCCATGATATTTGATCATCCTTCCGAGTTGACAGAGGACCCTCACATCTGAGGTCATGCATCATCCCACCTCCTACGTGCCACCAGCCCAGTGCTTGCTGTAATCGGGCATGTGCTGCTGTGTCTCAAGCACGATTCCAGGGCCATCTCCACTTTGACGACAGACAGCAAAGCTCAGAGGCGGAGCAGAGCCAGCTGAGCACCGCGAGTCTGACTCCCAGGCCTACACTGTGTGATTATGTCAGCATGAGGCCTCTGTTCTGCAGTAGCTCAGTGACCCGTCGCAGTAAGCATACCTGTACTCACATCCAAAAAGCATCATGCTGCAGTCTGTCCCTGGAATGTCCTAATGTCCTTCCCCATCTCCACCCCTTCTTTTCCTCTCCTTCCCTCCTTCCTTCCTTCCTTCCTCCTTTCCTTCCTTTCTCCCTCCTCCCCTCCCCTCCTCTCCTCTCCTCCATCCCTTTTTCTTTTGCTTTCCCAACCCCTACCCATCTTTCAAGAACCAGCACAAATATCAACTCCTCTATAAAAACTCCCTTTTCTCGTCTCAGCTAGTCTCACCCCACTGCTCATCATATCCCAGTGCAATTGTCATTGGTTTATTTCCATGTTTATTTCTCAAGCAACAAAGACTGCATTTCATAGATGGAGTCCCCCTCACCTGAGATAAGGCTTGCAGTAGACTTTAAATACTTGTCCGTTGAAAGAAAGAGAGGAGGGAAGGGAGTGGGGCAAAGAAAAGGGAAGAAGGAAGGAGAAACAGAGAAGGGAAGAGAGGAAACAGGGAGAGGTGGAGGAACTATTCAGAGAAAAGTCTCATTTCCCTGCTGAATAATGCTTTTTAATTAAACCACATGTCTCTCCAGAAACAGTATATTTTACTTCCCATTCTTGATGCTATCCAAAGAAAAGTTCAGATCACCAGGACTGACAAACAGGAGTATAGTTAAATATGAGCGTACTTAAAGCAGGGTTCTGAAATATCCTGTTTCTGTATAATACACAGGACAATCAGTTTGCAAGCCGCATCCCTCAGCTAACTCCACCCTCCAGCTTTTGCTGCAAGCTACAGAAATATTTTCTTTTCATTCCCTTTCCACCGTAAGAGTTAAAACTTCCTGGGATTGAACTGAAACAGAAGCCTTCAATCAACTGTTTCTGCATTTACGCCCTTCCTGCTAGGGGTATCACGATGTGACACAAACGCCAGCCTTCCTCCAGGACATTGGTGCTGAAGCTGGCATGTTCCTAAGTCACTTCAGAGCAGGTGTTTTCAGTTTTCTTTCTGCCCAGAGGCACTGCTTCTGAAAGCCCATGGAATCCCAGTTTATTTTCTATTCCTCCTCCCTCCAGAAAGCAGGTCACTCATTTTCTTGTTAGAGAAACATGAGCAGAGGGACATGAGAGTGACATGTAGACTCTCTGGAAGGAATTTAAAACCAAGTCCCAGGTTCTTGTGCTCAGGTAGTAAGTACACTTCGTAGATTCCTTGCTGAGCCTGACACACAGGTGTGATAGCAAGCAGCTCACCAGGGCAGATCTCAGTGAGATCCTCATGTCCACATCCATGAGGTGCAAACATTCACACTTGTCGAATGAGACAATGAAAAACATGTGATGCTGAAGTGTCAGCCCAGGTCACCCAGACTCCACAACCTGAATTCTCAGTCACTCGACTGCCCTGTGTGAAAGGACACACAGGAACTGCAGATGTCGGTTGCAGGTGGTCAATGAAAATTTGATCCTCAGGCACCTCTGGTGGCTTACCAGTTAAATCAGTGGGGACTCTGCTGGCGCAGTCCACATATGTCCCAAAGACCCAGGTTCATGACCCGGTACTGGTGGCAGCAACTAAGATGGACTAAATAAAATAAATAAATGCTTCTTCCTCTTCTCTCTTCCATCTGCCTACCTATTCATCTTCATTCCTGTCTGCACCTTTCTTTAAAAAATTTGTTTTGATCTTTAGAGTCGCATTCATAAGGTAAAGAACCCTCAACCAGAAAAGTGCTTTGAAATGTTCTGGAAAGTTCCTTGCTGATCTGTCTCCAACATATTTCTTATTTACATTTATTAAGCACATGCCATCTGTTAGGCGTTATTTTAGATGCTTTGCATGAATGACTTCATTTATCTTCTCACAAAAGACCTACAAAGTAAGTACTATGAGTATGCCCCATCTTTACTATGGAGAAACCACAGCACAGAGAGGTTCCAAAATTTGCCCAGGGTCATACAGGTAATAAGCAGTTATGATGGGTTCAAATGCACTCTAACTAGGAAAACCACGTTCTCAAACTTGACTACGTCCTCAATAGCCATTTATTATAAATGATGCAATGATATTGTTCAGAGTGTGGTGAAATACAAATACAGACATAGATCTTTAGAGAGAGAGAGAGATCTTGATATCTAGAGTTATATAGATTTAGATATATGGAAGATATCTAGGTACAGATATCTCTCTATATCGATATCTTCTAAACTTACCAAATCAAAATATGTAGAACCGAGCATTCACATATCACTACAAGACAAAAGTCAAGAGATAGTTCAAAAAAGCAGGAGGATGAATGTTTGGTGGTTCCCTTGTATGTCTCGCTCTTGAAATGTGATCTCATGTAACCCTCAACGTTTGCAAGACTACCCCCGGTTTACAGATGGGGGGTGGCTTACTGGCCAGTGGTTTACATTCACAGGGTTGCAGGGTGAAGAGCCGCACTCACACTTGGATTCCTGTAACTCAAAGCCCAGATTTCAGAATCATTTTTATTGCAGTAACTTTGATTTTATACAGTAAAATAAACTCATATGTGTAGGTTCCCCACAAGTACAGTTTCCTCATTCCTCAGACATATGTCAACATACACTGCCCTCCACCACATCGCCAAGTGTTCTTCCCCATTGCCCAGTGAGCTCCGCCACCACTTGTCCCCCCACTCTCCCCACCCCGTCCCATTCCCTATAGGTAACCTCAGTTTGTTGCAAGTGTCCAAGGGTTGGTTTCGTTTTATCTGTTCCTTTGTTGTTGTTGATGTTTTATGTTCATATTCCACCTATGAGCAAGATCATCTGGTATTTATCTTTCTTCTTTTGGGCTTGTTTCACTTAGCATCATCCCCTCTAGTACCTCCATGTTGATTCACATGACAAGATTTCATCTTTTCTAGGGGCTGTGTAGTGTTCCATTGTGTTTATAGACCATATCTTCTTTATCCATTCATCTGACGTTGGATACTTAGGTAATTTCCAGTTCTTAGTTATTATGAATAGGGCTGCAATAAACATGAGAGTGCATAAATCTCTGAAGATGAGTGTTTTTGTTTATTTGTTTGTTTGTTTGGGTAAACACCCAGAAGTGGGATGGCAGGGTCATATGGAATATCCATCTTCAACTTTTTGAGGCGTCTCCATACCATTTTCCATAAAGGTTACACCAATTGGCACTCCCACCAACAGTGTAAATGTGTCCCCTTTTTTCAACATTCTTGCCAGCATTTGTTGTTTCCAAGCTTTTGGAGAATAGCCAGTCTCTCAGGTGTAAGGTGGTATTTCATTGTTGTTTTGATTTGCATTTCCCTGATAGCCGGCAAGTAAGAACACCTTTTCATGTGCTTGTTAGCCATCTGTATGTCCTCTTCAGAAAAGTGTCTCTCCAAATTCTCTCCCCATTTTCTGAATGGAGTGTCTGTTTTCCTGTTATTAAGTTTTATGAGTTCTTTGTTTTTTTGGGATATTAAGCCCTTGTCAGAAATACTGAACACATATATCTTCTCCCAGTTAGAAGGTTGTCTTTTTGTTTTGGTGATGTTTTCTTTCACTGTGAAGAAGTTTTCTCAGTGAGTAGTCCCAGTTGTTTATTTTTCTTTTTGTTTCCCTTGATGCTGGAATTGAGTCCCCGAAGACCTCTCTTAAGGGTGATGTCATGGAAGGTCTTTCCTGTGTTTTCTTCCAAGAATGTTATTGTTTCCGGTGTTATTTCCAAGTCTCTAGTTCATTTCGAGTTTATTTTTGTGAATGGTGTTAGAGAGTGGTCTAGCTTCATTCTTTTTCATGGGACTCTTCAGTTTTCCTAACACCATTTATTGAAGAAACGCCTGTCTCCATCGTATGCTTTTGGCTCCTTTATCATAGATTAATTGTACGTGAGTCAGTCAGTTTCTGGTGATTCAGGTCTATTCCACTGATAGGTGCATCTATTACTATTCCAGTACCATAGTGTTTTGATCACTATAGCTTTGTAACATAGCTCACTATCTGGGAGTGTGATCCCTCCAGATTTGTTCTTTTTTTCTAATAATTGCATTGGCTATTTGGGGTCTTTTGTTATTTCATACAAATTTTAATATTTTTTCTGTCCTATTTCCTGGAAATAAGCCTGTGGAATTTTAGTGGGGATTGTATTAAATCTGTATATTGCTTTGGGTAAGACGACCATTTCAGTGATACTGATTCTTCCCAACCACAAGATTTCTGAATCATTTTTATTAGCACTTGCCTCTTTTACATGGCTCCTGACTTTCCATGTACATGCTGTTAAAAAGCAAACAAATCAAAACACAGCAAAAAAGGAATATTGATCTACCTCAGTTATACCTCCGGGTTGAAAGCAAGCGGAATATCTCTGTAGTTGCCTAAACCCTCACAAACGTGTCTCCCCACTCCAGAGTCTCCTGTACACCCACTTTATGCCTGACATACATTCTTACAGATCAGCTTTATGTGAAAGTTTTGCTCTCAATCTCTTGATTAACAAATCAGCCCAAGACTGCTAAGTCAGCTGCCTGCCCCACTGACAATGAACAATGGATGTGGAATGTACGCTCCCTATAGATTCTGGAGGGGTACGCTGCCTGGCTTCATCAGAACAAGCCAAGGACACCCCTTGCACCAACACTGGGCTTCGCTGATGAAAATGCCCATTGTCAAGAAGGCTCAGTCATGCAGAGGAGAAAATTCCAAAGAGAATGTTTTCTTTTTCTCTTAAAAAAAAGGAGAACTCACATCACATGTTTCTTTCCATCCGATATCAAATGTCCTGCTGTTTTCAGGAACAAGACCGAATTCTCTCTGGAGCAGATTGGGAAAGATAACCAAGAGGGCACACACTGACTTCTAGAAGGAGCTGGGGATGACTTCTATAGACCACTGAGGGCCATGCATCTGATGGTGGCTTTGACAATGCACCATTTGTTAAGCACAAAAGAAAAAGAATTTAGTCATAATGTCGTCTTTATTCCTAACAGGGGGCTCCACACTCTTCTGATACACCGCCCCCCGAGGTGTAGTGATATTTTGGACTAAGCGATACTTATTTGCTCCTTTCTCAGCTTTGATAAACAACCTGGATGGGTTCCGGGGGTTCTTTTCCCATCCTGCTGCCCCTGTGATTCTGTGATATTTGGGAACCCCTTCCTAAAATAGCAAAGGACGAGGCGCAGAAATGTCATTTCCTCCTGACTGTCCCGTTCCAGCTCTGGCTCCCTCTCAGCCACCGTCTGACCAGGACATTTCACACAAGTCTCTGTGGCTTCTGCAAACCGCGGCAGCATCTGCGCACATGAGGAAAAAGTGTGCGTCGGGGGAGAAACAGCTGTGCCCACACAGGGCCTGGCCAGTGTCACACGGCTGGACTCCAGCCTCCACGCCGCTGGCCGGTCCCCGAGGCACCATCTGCACAACCATTCACAGAGCCCTGGTCTGTGCCATGTGTGGGGTGTAAAGTGGGAGAGATTAGGTCTCACCGATGGGGCCAATGACATATAAATGAGCTTAAGGTCACCTGTTAGTAGATTTCTGCTGCCCGGGTTCAGTTCTACCTCACTGCCCGCACCTTCCATCACACTTGTAGTGAAAAGCAGACACACCACGTACACTGTGAAACGGCTACTTCCCACACGCACACCCAGAGAGCCACCCCTTTCAGAACGTGATCAACAAGCTGGGTGAGATTCCCAAGAGTCCGACTTGTGCACCCGCACAGGGTCCCACACTCAGAGAGGCCCGCTCGGGGTTTAACGCTCTGACACCCCATCTTGACATTCTTACACCTTTGTGAACAAGGAGTCATACATTTTGACTTTGTGTCGACCACCCTAAATTATGTCACTGGTGCTGCCAATAAGCCTTCAGAAGCACCAGACAGGTTTCTAACGCCCCACAGGAGGCTTGGAAAGGACAACGTCGTATCACCTCTCTGCTGAGGAACGTGAAGGCCCAGGTCATAAGCAGAGGGTCAGACAGGATCTAAGAGCATGGACGTTAGGTGACAAACTGAGCCGCATGCAATCTGCATTCTGCAGGACCTCAGACATATTCCCTAATCTGTCTGCACCCCGCTTTCCTCCCCTGCGCAGCAGACCACGCATGCCCTCTACTCCCTGTTAACAATGAAGAAAGGTCTGGAAATGAAGAAAATGGCACATGACTGAAACTTGACAAGTACATGTTCCCGTCCCCACTTGTTTCAGAAGCAATTCTTCAGGACAGGCCATACACACATTCCCAAAGGCAGCAGGGTGATAGGTGACCTTGAAGATCCTTTTGGCTCCAGGATTAGATGGATTTCCATTAACCATGGCTTAGAAGTCAACTCTCCTCCAGTGCAGGAATATTTGTCAGGACGCTTTTGGTTGCAAGCTCAGAAATCCAACTCATAGTAACTTAAGAGAAAGTGGTACTGCCTTAATGACATTGGGAAATACAAGATAATGGCACCATTGTCTCTGAGGATTTGTACAATGTTACCTATTCTCCATCTCTCTCTCTCCCTCCCTCTCTCTCTCTCTCTCTCTCCCTCCCTCTCTCCCTCTCTCTCTCTCTCTCTCTCTCTCTCTCTCTCTCTCTCTCTCTCTCTCCCTCTCTCGCTCCCTCCCTCTCTCCCTCCCTCCCTCTCTCTCCCTGTCTCCCTCTCTGTCTCTCTCTCTGTCTCTCTCTCTGTCTCTCTCTCTAACTCTTGTCTCTGCTTCATTCTGAATTCAAGCTCCTTCACCTAGTGACAAGACAGCCACCAACAGTCCAGACTCGTGCTCTCAGTTTAGCAAGCCCAGTAGAGAGAGGGACATGTATCTCTTCCAATATCCACGTATCAACCAAGAGAAGATTCTAATTGATTCTGCTTGGATTCTGTCCCCACATTCTGAACCAATCATGAAGCCAGAGGCACAAGATATATGCCCATCTGACGGAGGGCAAGACCATGGGGCTCTAACCTCATGAGTGACAGTCCCAAAGAGAACACCTGAATCAGAGGAGAAGACCCCAAAGGAAACAGGAAGTCAGATCAGTAAAGTCAGTATGTCAGTATGTCCTCTGCACATTATGTGGTCAACAGTTCATTCCTAGTAGGTGACAAAGGAAATGAAGGGAAGGAAAAGGAACTGAGATGGTGTAGACTGTAGCACTTTAACCAGCTTTCACTGAAGGATGAGAAATCAGCGACACAGTCACCCAAGAGAATCTCTATGAGGAAAGACAAAGAGCTGAGAGAATGTGGGGTATGTGCAAGGGTACTAGTTATATAACTTCACATTTTTACATGTTTGATAGTAAGGCTATGTTTTCTACTTTTGCCTTTTATTTAGGTAGGTGATACTCCTTGGAGCCAGCCAAGAAGTGTGAGCCCATCTTTTCTCAAGGACCATCAGCCTGGTCAAACTTAGGATGAGTGATTTTCATAGCATTCCATATCCTATGGGAAGTTTTCCATTTTATTGCTAGCAGAAACTTTCCTTTTCAAAATAAGTAAAAACAAAGTAGGTCCACTGGCAAAAACATAACAAGCAAATACTGACATAGACTTGGGTAGCTGTGGACAAATGGATGCAGGAATTATGTTAATGCTTGAGATACGGAAAACATCAGCGTCAGTGTACGGCAGAACCTCTCTCCTCAAGGAGTGGTAAAAACTAACCGTGCTATTGCTAGTGTCTGTGCTACCTCTGACAAACGAAATATCACATCTTTCATTGTGTTGATAATAAAGCTTTAGCCCAGCTCATCAATGGATCTGTAATAAAAGCCTAGAAACCTCGGTTTCTGATTGGAATGTGGCTCATGACAAATGGGGAGAAGCAGCACTCAGGACACTGGCCCACTGTCTGACTCTCTTTCAGAGACAGACACACAAAGGTGGGGTTGACTCCAAAAACACTCATCCTGGAATTGACCAGGCCGATTGTCCTTGAGAACAGGGGGTCCATTCTCTGTCATCATCCAAGGCCATCTGGTCCCAAGGAGTACCAGCCATCTCTCTGGGGCAAGCGTTTTCCCAGCTGGCGTCTGTGTGCATCCATGTGTAGAGTGGCAGCTGCTCCCTCTTTTGGATGACCACTGCCAATGTCAGCCAGAGATCACTGAATAATGCCTAGATGGCCCACCCACCTTTTCAATTCTTTTCTCCAGGCCAAAGCAAGAAGTCATCAGCGTTTTGATGTGGACCGAGATGCCAAGCAACTGAACAAAGCCTGCAAAGGAATGGGTATGACCGATATTCTGTTTGCTAATTTACTCTTGAAGTTGATTAAACTTAATTCCATATCCAACTTTCCCACAATCTTCAGAATGACCACCCACTTATCTTGTATATTTCATGCTAAATTGCTCACTTCTAAGATTCTCTTTATAGAACGTTCCCAAATTATAATCAGATCCTACTACTTTTCAAAACGTATTGTCTCTAGAAATTGGATCTTAGGACATTTAATGTGACCTGGAAGTGGAAGAAATTTTATGAGCAGTAATCCTAATGTCATCTAAACCCCCATTCCTTTCATGAAAGGAGACAGGGAGTCAGATCTGATGAGAGGTGGCTTAGGGACCTGGGAGCTGCATCTAGAGCACATCAAATGAAAATAAAACTGTGGTCAAAAGTCAAGGGTGAGAACTGAAAAAGCCTCAGGGTACATCCGAGAATGAGAAATGAAGCAAGATCAGGAGTGAGATAAACAAGGGAACAAGTTGGTGAGGATGAAGGAGAGAGCCTCTAGGATTGGAGTCATGAAGAGAAACCCTGGGACCCCAGCAAGTCACTGATGAAACAAGATTGTAGTTCCAGGACCCTGGAAGAGGGTGGAAACCAGAACAGATAATCTGGCTTCTCACTCACCGAGCAATGCACAAGCCTCTCCAGCTTTCTCTCCTACCACACCCATGACCGTATCTATTCCTGGTCTCAACCTCACTTCCTTCCCACCCCGCCACCCTCTCACTCCCAGGCCATCACTTGAGGAACATCACAGCCAGGCCATCTCAGCCTCACAGTTGTGTACTGGAGGAGGTGGGGGCAGGTCTGAGGAGACACGACTTCCTGCCATTAACCTCTGTAGGAGCAATCGGAGCACACAGGATGTTTTTTTGAATGATTGTTTTTCTCACTATGAACTAATTCACCTATCATAGCATTTACTCTTTTGCAACATACACTACAATAGGTTTTAGTATATTCACCAGATTATGTAACCATCAACTCTGATTTCAGGGTTTTTTCGTCACCCACAACAGAAATTCTATGTTCATTACAAGCCACTTCTCCTTCCCCTTAGGGTCAGGCAACCACTAATCTCCTTTCTGTCTCTATGGATAGGACTATTGAGGACATTTCCTAAAAATGGAATCAGGAAAGGCATAACCTTTTGTGTCTGGCTTTTTTCACTTGGCAGAATATTTTGCAAAAACAAGCGCCAGATTTTTGCTTAGTAGTAAACGAGTGGATGTCTGCTTTCCTAAGGATGGATATTGTGGTAGAACCAATCTGACTGCAGATTCTGTGACTTCAGAGAAAGGAACTGAGATCCGTGGTGGAAATTCGAAGAAGACATATTTTCCTTCTGTACAAGGAACCATCTAACTATAGAATAGTCTGCCTTGCCCCAGAAATGTTGGAGAAGTTCCAAAGGAGTTGCAGAAAATCTGCAGGGAAGTGATAGAAGGAATTTCTATGCATGTATTCTTGGAGAGAGGGGGCGGGGGAAGAGAGAGAGAAGGAGAAGGAGAGAGAGAGGAGAGAAAGAGAGAGGGAAGGATCGAGAGAGGTGGAGAGAGAGAGAAAGAGAACAACTGGGCTCCTTGGTTTGAGGGACATCAGACGAAAAGCTAGATCTCCTAACAGTGAAGAGGACTCGCTCCTCACCCTCCTGAGGTGGCAAATGGCAAACCTTGTATTTGGACAACAGCTGTCAGAAGACATGTGTGCCTGGAAGTGGCGGGATGCTTATAGTTCTGAGTTTTGCTGAGTGGCTGAACTGGCAATGCAGGGGCTTCCCTGCTGCCTCTCCATGAGGCCCTGACTCCTGGATGTGGGCTGGAGGCAGAGCTGGAGTGTGGGAATGCCTCGGCGGCTGTGATGATAAATAACCCTCACCTTCTAAACCACCACCGAGGTCAGTGAGCACATGGAGAGCAGCTATTGAAGAGCAAACCCGCATAGCGTTTGTCCTCTTCCATCTTCTGGATGTGGTCACCGGTGGGACCACTGAGGACTGGCAGCTGTCCTGGAGCGCCTCCTGTGTGCCAGGTGCTAAACTGGTACTGCACACACATCAGCTCCTCGAATCCTCAGCTGCCCTGTACAGTTGAATTATTACAGTGACTTAGTAGATGAGATCCCTGAGTCTCAGCGGTTAAATATCTTTCCCAAGGTCAAAGGGTTATGAAATGAGGGTGAAGTGATTGGAAGCAGGGGCATTTTGGAGAGCTGCGAATTTGGTAGAAGGCCTAGAATTTTTAATCTCTATTAAAAAGTCCAAAGTCATAGCCAAACTATATCACTGGCAAAATTTATCAGTGAGACCATGCACTCATCCCATACCAACCCTGCCAGGGACTGAAGTGTCGAGTGCCACGCTGCCTAACAGCTACAAAGGTGAGCCATATAGGTAATTTTTTAATTTGAGAATAAAAATATTATATTATCATTAATAATTATTCTTACTATTAACATATTAATAATAATGTATTCACATGTGTTATATATTAATGTCATATCCAATTTATCAATAATTAATATACATTGTATCAATTGTACATTTTCATATAATTATATATTTATATTTATATATAATTATGTTGCTTATATAAATATAGTTTATGTAAATTATATTTATATAACAAATAACATATTATTACTGTAGTATATATAATATTAATATGCATTATATCAATAATATATTATTGTTTATATTATTAATATTAATATATTGTTATTGAAGAATAATAAAGCAGATGAATATAATTTTAATAATATGCATTTGCAAGTGCAGTCTTACCAAAAATAGCATGTCAACAGGACACCAACACAAAAATTATTAATGAGATATTGTGCGTCCTTTTTCATCCACATTAGATCTTCTCCATTTGATAGGTGTTCTACACTTACAGAACATTTCAGCATGGACAAGGCACACTGCACGTCCCAACAGCACATGTGGCCACTGGCTTCTGTGTCCGCTCGAACAGGTCTAGAGGCCCCTATACATTTACAAACATTTTGTATAGTCCCCACCCAGTCACCAGCTATGCACCACAATAGGAATGTCACACCATGCAATCATACGTTATGTTTCTAACTGACGCAAAAGCTAGATTCCCTGTTTTCTTTGCTACCCCTGCTTTCTGGATGCTTGACATGTGCTTGGGCTGGGTGTTGGTTAACCGAGAATCATCCTTTTCCCTCTCTGCAATGCTCATCAATTCCTCTCGTGGCCCCATGTCCCTCTGCTGCCTCCAGTCACCTCACCTGCAGGCTCTGCCCAGGTCTCCTCCTGTCCCCAGCAGGGCCCTTCTGTACTCAGTGCCTTAGTCCTGACAGGGTCCGGTCTCCAACCTCCATAACCCTCTGACTCACAGAAGGAGGTGGTTTGTTATTCTCCCTCCCAGAATTGCAGAAAGAGGCTCTTGGGGGAATGTTGCTATGGAAATGATCTAGTGCACAGCTTCTCTAGCAAATTCCTAGGTGATATTTATGCTGCAAGTCCTGGGGTCACATGTTAGGTAGGGACCAAGTTCTAGTTCACCTAAGATCCACAGAGGAGAAGCAATGCGGCTCAAGCCGCAGGAAGCAGAGCCAGGCCTGAAACTCTGCTTCCGATCTCTTTCCACTCATCCGGGTTTGAGCCCTAGGACTGCTGATTTCTGATGTCATGACCTTAGTTTTCTCATCTACAAAATGGGGCTAATAATGTCCCCTTCCTGGGACAAGATGAGGATAAAGGAATTAGCACAGGGCCAGACACTCACTGACCCCCGGTTTTGCTAATCTCCTTTGGAACAATCGGCTCACGTCCAAAATCCACACCAAGACAATGGGCTCAGTCTGAAGAATGAGCAGTCTCACCCATGAGTGGTCTCTGTTCTCCGTCACGGAGGGTGTCCCTGGTTGGAAAATGGTCCTGTCCAGAGATTTGTCCACTGAGAGCCTGTGGATGGGAACTTTTTGGAAAGAGGGTCTCTGACAACATGATAACGTTAAGGACCTTGACAAGAGATCCTCCTGGATGATCTGAGTGGGCTCTAAATCCACTGACAAGCATCCTTAAATGAGACAGAAAAGACAGGCATGAGGAAGGGATTGTGAAGACAGAGACAGACTGGGGTGATGCAGTCACAAACCATGGGGTGCAAAGGCTTGCCAGCAGCCACTGAAGTTGGAAGCAGCAAGGAACAGATCCCACCCACGCTGCTGGAGGGAGTGAGGCCCCCACCAGCACCATGGTTCCAGACTTCCAGCCTCCAGAATCGTGCAGGAATTAGCTGCTGTTGTTTTTAGTCACCCAGCTTGTGATATCATTGACACAGCAGCCTCAGGAAGTGAAATGAAAACAAAGGCATGTGAAATTCAAAGACTGTCCCAGCAGGCAGACTCAACCCCCTATGTGACATCCTCTATCTTCCTGCATTTCCAGAGGCGAAACCTAGGGACTAGGAGACCCACAGGTATTAGCAGGAGAGACTGGCCTCAGACTCCAAGGCTGCACTAGACCCAGGAAACGGGCTGTGGTTGTAGGCTGAGCATATTTTCTTCAGACAAAAACGGGACGTTGGGATGCCACCAAACAGGACTGAGTGATGTGCTGGTGACTCAGGGGAGGGGAGGAGGCAGAGCTATCCAAGCAGAGCAGAGCAGATATGCAGCAGCAGGTGAGTGCTACATGATGCTGATCTTTGGTGATTGTGTAGTAACGACGTGTGACAGGATTTCATTTAAACAGCCAGGTCCAGCGCAAGGAATTTTGGCACCTTAGGCAAAAAACAAATTTGGCGCCCCTATAAGCCCTACTCTAAATATCCTGCCTAAAACACGTGCTGCTTTAACCATCCCTGTGCCAGAAATGCACAATAAGCCCCACAGTGCCAGAGATAACCCTCATAGTACTTACCTGTGGCTTGACCCTGCTGCTACGGTGTTTTGCTTACTACCTTTGAAGAAGCAGGCTCACACTGGTGGTGGGGAATTCTCTTCTCACAGTTCCTGTTTCCTCACAGGGGGCGGGAACAGCAGCAGCATCCCGAGCCCGCCGCAGTCAGCGCCAGCAAGGGCCGCCTTTAACATGGGGGGCAGAGGGGTCGCTGATTCTGGATCCCCTCAACAGACTGAGCTCGGCACAACTCAACTGCCCCTTTTACCCAATTAAAAGACAGTCTTGATTTATTAAAAAGGGTAAAAAAAATTAACATTTATATTCAAACAACAGGACAGTCAGGAAATATGGAAAAAAACAGTAGTGTCCCATTTAAAATGATACATATGGTCAGCCTATATGGTTGGCGTTTGGAGCCTTTGGGAAAAGCCACCTCCCACACGCTGCACTGTTCCCACCAGTCCTCAGGCGCAGACGCCCCTGGTGTGAGGCGGAAAGCAGTGCAGACCCAGCCTCCATCCTGCTGAAACTCAGCTCCGTATCTTCCCAGGAACCGCTGGGCAAGCAAAGCCAGGCCGTCCCAGCTCCCCAGGCTGACTCTCACCCCGGTGTGACCTCTCTGAGTAATTACACTCCTGTGTCCGCTGCACAGTGGGGGCTGAGGTGCCTTCTTCCCTTATTTGTGAAGTCTTTCCCAGAACCACTGGGGACTGGTCCCACCGCTCAGACCATTATAAATGTTTATGGGAAATGGCTCAGCTGCACAAACTGCTTCAGTGACAGGCTTGTTGTGAAATGTAAAATGAGGTCACTGCTCAGTCGCCTCTTGCTCCGGTAGTGGGAACAGCTCCCGAGATAAACCTGAGACCTGAACTCCAAGGAATTGAGGAAATCCAGCCATTTCCACGCTGGTCCCCTGCCTCCAGGCTGTTGCTGAGCCCTCCCAGGACTGCTTAGCTCTCTGATTTATTTTAAAGCATTCCAGGGAGGAAAGTCTAAAAAAAACACACTTGTGTGGCATTAACACATGATTTTCCTGAATGTTAGAGCATCAGAGTAGAGGATTCTCTGCTGGTCTTGTCACACACAATCCACTGGCGCAGCACATGCAGTTCACACCAGAGCAAAGACAAGGCTCTGGCCTCCCTTCACTCATTCATTCATTCATTCATTCACATATGCATGTGTTTAAGCCCTCATTCATCCAGCAAGTGCAATAAATATCAAGAGCTTTCCACGGTGACAGAGCAGTAGGGTAACTTGCAGTGTGACGTGGCAGAGACAAGACAGAGAAGGCGAGCAGACAATGTGAGGGACAGAGAGGCACCACTTGTGTGAAGACCTTCTTCTCACAGCTCAAGGGCTTCACGGGCTGAAGTGGGAAGCCCCGGCAGACGGGTCTGGAGGGACAAGACTTGGAGAGGCAGGTAGGGCCACCCCCAAAGCCCTCTTCGGCCCCAGTAAAGAGGGGGAGAAGTCACCTGAATTTGAAGAGGCTTTTATTGAAAGGTTTGAAGCAGACATGTGACCAGGCTATTCTGCACATCAGAAAGGCCATTTTGAGGACAGTGTGCTGATTGGACAAGACAGGAGGGAGGCAGGACCTGTGTCGGGAGGTGACGGCAGCTCTGCTGAGTGATGTGGAAGAGACGAGGATGGAGAGAGGTGAGGATGGAGAGAGATGAGTAGCTCTGAGAGACACTAGGAAGGTGGACTTAAGAGGACTTGGTGGCAACTAATTGGATGTGGGGTGATGAGGGAAGAGAGGGAGTCGGGAATGAACCTTGATTCCTGGCTGGTACAATACAGCAACTGGGAGTCTTGCGGGGCCTGGAGGACAGGAAGACTCCTTCCAGTGGTGACAACCCTAAGAATCCAGGACTGAGAAGCAGAGGCCCTAGACCCAGACAGAAGCAGCCCGCAGGGAAATAAAGAGGTGGATTCAAGAGACCTTTATGAGAAAAAGAAATCTCTTCTGAGGTGGGATTTCTGACACTCAGAAGTTAAAAGAAGGAATGTCACAGAGGAAACAGTTGGACATCCTTGACGTAAGTGAGGCTGTAGGAGCGGATGAAGACGCACGATGTAACCGACAGTGTGGGAACTGAACCAGAACGAGGCAGGCGATTAACAACTGCTCTTGAGTGAGCCCATTCTAGCATTTTCTGCTTCTCTAATTGGTACCAAAGCACTCGCTTTTCCCAGAATGATAAAGGTGGAACTAATCCCTGAGTGGGACTAAATGAACAGTCCAAGGACACAAAGCGAGGGCTTGAGCTAGGCGCAGACACTCCAACCTCCAGTGAGAGCTCTTTCTAAGTCCCGGCACTGGTTTTCCAAACAGGGCTCTGGGGGCTGGGAGGACGCGTAAACACCCTTTTCGGCATCCCCATTTCGTCCCGTCCCCATCTCCAGCCTGATCCCTCTCCATCCCTCTCCTCACACTTGCCCAGATCCCTCCTGCTCCCAACACTCTACCAGAATGCATCCACCACGCCTCTCCGTCTTTCAGGGTCCTGATCTCACAGCTTGGTAGGAACCAATGCACGAGCTCAGCTAATTTAGTTCCATTCAGAAATAACCAAGCACTGTGCTCTTCACAGGTGGCAGCCTGGAGGGTAGGACTTAGAGCAGGCTGATGCAGGAATCTCCAGTCTTTTGGCTACAAAAAGATTTTTTTTTTTTTTATTTGGTCTCCTTTTTGAAGTCTTGAGCTATTGCTGAAGATAGTGGTGTGTTCATTTCCATAACAAAAGGCCACCGAGTAAGTGGCAAGCAACAGACATGGGTGTCTCACTGCCCTAGAGACCAGAAGTCCAAAAGCCAGGTCTCACAGAGCAGAAAGAGAAAGAGAACTTGCTCTTTCTGAAGGTGCTGGCAAGGGCCTGTTCCAGGCTTCTCTCCCAGCCACTGGTGGCCTCAGATATGCCTGGCCTCGAAGATGCATTGCTCCGCTCCTCACTGGGTTTAATGACTTCGTTATTTAGATATACAGATATTCACCCTAAGATAAACACATAACTGCAAAAATGTAAATGGCCACATAAAGACTTTCCAAAATCTTCTTGCATTCCTCTTAGGGTTCCCTGTTCTGGGCCTCCTGATGAACGGAATCATGCACAGTCCTGGGTAGCTTAATGCTAGGAATAAACGTTGAGAAATGTGTCATCAGGCAGTTTTGACATTGTGTGACCATCTTAGAATGTCACTATACAAACCTAGATGGTAAAACCTGCTGGACACCGAGCTCTAAGGTAAAGACTATGGGGTCACTGTTCCATATACCATCTGCCATTGACCAAAATGCCATTCGTTATATGATGCATGACTGTCCTTCATTCTGGTTTTTTGGCCAAATAATATTCTGTTGTATGCACCTGCCACATTTTGTTTATCCATTTGTCCACTGATGAGCATTCAGGTTTTCCACTTCTGGGCTATTCTGAACAGTGCCGCTGTCACCATTCATGCACAAGTTTTGTGCAGACGCGTGATTTCATCTCTCTTGAATATGTATGCCTCGAGTGACATTAAGGAACAAGTCATTCTCCTTTGTCTTTCAGTGACAATGCCTGGCACTGCATGAGGCATGAGGCCTCAACAGATAGTTGTGGAGTAAGTGAAGGTATAGTTCTCAGCCCAAGGCATTAAAAATAAAGAATCCAGCCACGTTCCACCGAAGCTTCTGATCACCACCCGGGCATCCGTAGACTTGGTTAAAATCAGCCTCCATTGTGTTTCTTCTTCACTGTGATTTTGTTTCTCTCTCCTCTTCTTTAGGAACTGATGAATCAATCATCATTGAAATCTTATCAAGAAGGACATCAGATGAGAGACAACAAATAAAGCAAAAGTACAAGGCAACATATGGCAAGGTGATCCCCAGGGTCCTTGGCACGCATGCACACAGCTGTGGCCTTACTGTCCCTGCTCCCTAGCAAGACAGTAGGGAATACCTGTAAAGTTCTATAGAGTTAGTCCAAGAGAAAAAAATGAGACCATTCTTTAAAACTTTAATTGACTTTGGAAAAACAAATTGCTTTGTTAACTTAATAGCCTATAAAATCAATGTTCTTTAACTCATGTTTTAAATTGACTTCATTTTTCTATTAATTCCTTAGTCATTTTTCTCCTCACTTGAACTAGTTCCACATATTAACTTACAGATAGGCCAGTGATTGAAAATCATTTTTCACAAGTGGGATTTTATACAGGAATTCTTCATTTATTCAGTCATCTTCAAGAATTATGTAGTCTTCATAAGTGATTCATTGTTACAGAAACTAAACAAAAAACCACCTCCAATTTGTTTAAGTATTGATCCATTTTTTCTTTGTTTCTGTTCTTCCATTCTTTTTGTTGTGATGCTCTTACATATAGAAGTCTCTAAGTTTGCATTAGACTTCTATTTTCTTTACTATATAATGAATATAATTTAACCTTTTCTTTAGTATCATTAGAATGATCATTATGCAAAATGAATATGAATTCTTATGCTGTATTCTAATCTGCATTTGTAAAACCTTTGCCATTTCAATCGCTCTATGTAGAGTAGATACAATGACAGATTTTCTCACTTATTTGACATGGGCCAGGCAGCAAGCTCTTTAGGCTGGTTATCCCCACATATAGAAAGAAAATGATAAGTTACATCCCTTGTCAGGTTGTTGGGGGAGTCAAGTAGGACAACCCAGCACTAACCAGAAAGGGCAGCTATGAGGCCATGACTGTTTCCATTGCACACGGAGGAATAGTGGAGCTCGTGCATTTTAATGACTTATGCAAAGTCACTCATTGAGTAAGAACCAGAACTTAAATCCAAGTCTTCTGATTCCAGGACCAACGATACACACACACACACACACACACACGCATATACTAAAGGACCCAGATGCCTGTGCTGTGCTTATTTTTAGACTTTCTGCTTCTCTCCTCACTATTAAGCTTACCAATTTCATTCACTGATGACTGATGAAAAGAAATGAATCTTCAAGTCAGCTGCATTTAGTTGAATCGTCGTCTTTGCTATGCCGTGCCGCTGAGTAGCCAGACCCGCCTAGGCTGTGATTTGGATCCCTGAAACACTAGTCGGCCCATGGGCCTCCAGCGTGACACCCACTGGCCCGCTGCATGAAGGTCCCACTGTGAGGTCCTCCATTTAAGTTGGACGTTGCCAATTCTCCTTAGACTAAGCCCATTCTGACCCTCCCGCATTAAACCATATGGTCAGGATACAGGCAGAAGCAGACAGTTCATTTCTAAGAAGACAGCACTTGGCCGAAAAAGCATCCATGAAGATGAAGGTTTGCCAGAAACAAGGTGCCCTGGGAATTTCATGAAGCCCTCACGTCCTTCCTGCGTTTTTTCCCACATGTGGTCCTTGCAGGACTCAACAAGAGAACCAAAGTGACTTCGCATCTGCTTGGCCCAGGGCAGCCCTGTTTATTCTCGGTGCAATTATTAAGATGATGCTCCCTTTCATTTCAAAAATCACCCCAATTTGAATGACAAATGAGCTGAGCCCCACCTGGAGATAACAAACCTGTATTTCAGCCCTTTCTAGCCAAGGATGTGGGAGCCAGGCTTTACCTTTTTGAAGTTCAGTTAATGGAGATAATGCCAGTACTTCTCCTGCCAGGATTATTTGGGGGTTAGTGAAAGCTTTCTGAACCTTAAAAGGTTGTTTTGTAATGCATCTTTGGGACTCCAGTCCTCAGCAGGGGCTCCTCCCCACTGCCTCTCTACAGGCCTTAGAGGAAGGGGAGAGGCAGTCCTGTGACCAGGGTCTGGCAGAGCCAGTCACCCATGCCTGTGTCACTGTGTCACTGTGTCCCCGTGTCACTGGCAGGTTTCCTGTTAGCCCTGACTCCATGAAGTGGCGGAGCAGACACTGGTCCCTCTCCTCTCAGGCATTCTCAGTCAGGCTTCCTGTGTCATCCCACAGGACCTGGAGGAGGTACTCAAGAGTGAGCTGAGTGGAAGTCTTGAGAAGACAGCCCTGGCCCTGCTGGACCGCCCCAGCGAGTACGACGCCAGGAAGTTGCAGAAGGCCATGAAGGGTCTGGGCACAGACGAGGAGGTGCTGATCGAGATCTTGTGCACAAGAACCAATAAGGTCAGTCCCAGCCGAGCCCTTGGACTTGGCCCAGACAGGACAGACACGTCTTTCAATCTTCCTGCACCAGTCTTGTGCTGCCCCTGGCTTAACAGAAGACATCCTTCCAGAGGAGTGTCATGCAGCTTTTGTCGCAGCTTTTTTCTAAGCAGATGCACAGTTTCATCTGCAGGTGGCAGATGCTGCATCTCCCTCCTGTCTGCAAGTCTTCTGGTGTGAATAACGTCATAAGCCGTCTAAGGACGCTTATGTTGCTGCCTCGTCCAAGGTCGTCCTCTAGTGCAGGTATAAAAGGAGACTCCAGGCAGACCTCATTTTTGTGTGCTTTGTCTTCCGGCGCTTCACACATACTGGGCTTCTTACAATTAAGGTTTGTGGCAGCCCTGTCCCGAGCCGATCTGTGGGCACCGTTTTTTCCAGCAGCTCACATGATGACCAGCCAGCTTTTTAGCAGTAATGAATTTTTAATCAGGTATGTTCATCTTCAAAGACCTAATGCCACTGCACACTTTCTAGACCGCAAGTTAGTCTAAACAGAACGCTTATGTGCACGGAGTAGCTAAGTTGTGTGGCCCTTATTTGCTTTATTGAGGTTGTCTGGAACGGAATCTACGACACTCCTGAGATGTCCCCACCTCAGCGTAAACACCCCACGGCTGCCAGCATGTCTCCAGAGGCTCTGTGACCTTCCGTCAGGAGCCCTCTCCCTTGTCCTGTGGGCACCTGCCCCCACTTTAGACCCTGTAAAAGACATTTGTTAAAGCCCCAGCGGAAGCCCGTTGACTTGTCTTTGGTTTCAAAACCAGAGAGCTAAGAAGAAAGATTTGATCATCATTTTTAAGCCTTATTTGATCACATGCGACTCTCCTTTAGGTTCTGGCCTCACATTACAAGCAAAGATATTGAAGTCACACTTCAGAAATGCAGATAGCAATACAAACAAGGTGATAATAAAACTATTTAAAAATAGTAGTAGAAAAGAATTTTAAAAAACAGACAAGAGGTTATAAAATTTAAGGCACTGCTAGAATTGTGGTAATGTTTTTCTTTTTTTCTAGTCTTCAGGACTTAATTATGTATAATTCTGTTTACATAATTTTGTACTAGTTTTCATATTTCTTTTTCAATGTTCTATATTATTCCCTCTCTGTGCGAGTTCTATCACTCTGGAAGAATAATCCTAATTCTCTACTTTTTCTACCATTATGCGTATGTTGCCTGTAGAAACAGATGTTAAATGATGTTGAGTTAGTGGCTGGACTAGTCAATACAAGACTAGACAAGAAAAAAAGGAAGCAAGGCCTTTCTTTTTATATTTCAACCAGGTAGATCTGATGGTAACAAAAAGAAAGCCTGGCGTGGGAGAGCAGGTCTGGGTTCAGGACAATCCTGGGAGGGGGTTGGAAGGAGAAGTGGGGTGATCTGCACAAACATAAAAAAGATCAGCCCCCACAGCCTTCTACCTCCTCCCCACCAAAGCACAGAGGTCAGCTTCTCACTTCTATAGCCCCCACCACCTTCACCTGTCCCCTACTTGCACAGCTTGCAGGCAAAACTAGAAGATGCCTTCTCTTATACGCTGCTCGGTCAGCTTGGAAATATATAACAATACGTAACTTGGAAATATATAACAAGTCTTCCCAGTACACATCTTAGAGAGAAACTTGCCCTCCTGCCTGCAAGCAGTACATTGTTTACTGAATGAAGCTTAGTTTGATAGAGAGAAAAATTGGAAATCACCTAAAATTTCATCAATAGGAGGCTGGCTAAATTAATTGTGTCTTATTGTAGGGTAAGCTAGTTCATATCCATTTTAAAACACTAGGTAACTATCTATGTATAAGCATAGCAAGATCTCCAAGACACAGCAAGTGAAAAAATAAGTCAGAGAATGGTATGTACAGTTTTCTGCTTTTTAAACACACACAGAAAACAATTCTGTATGTTTTCGGTAACACCTGCACAGGTATACAAACGCAAAGACAAATCCTTGGAAAGGCATGCACTGAATTTCTAATGCGGGCTTCCTGGGTGGGGATGGGGCATGGGATGGAGTGAAGATGCTAGCTGAGCTGTAATATTCTCACTTTTAACTAAGGAGGACAGAGGCGTATGTTGTGGGTGTGCTTTGAAATATTAGCACAGAAGGGGCTCCTTCATACCTTCAGGGACCCGCTCTGGGGCTAGGGGCTGACCCATAGTGTTGGCTCTCTGCAGAGGTCATCACAAGGACATCTTATGTCCACAGACAGCCTTCTGCCTTTCCCTCTGTCTGCCCCTGTGTCCCTAACTAATACATCTCACCTTGGAGTGCTGACTGTTTTTTATCATCTCTCCTAGGAAATCATCGCTATTAAAGAGGCCTACCAAAGACGTAAGTGACCTTTTGTTCTGACTTTGCATAAAGAATGTTCCTTTCACAATACCTCTGGGAAAATAAACTACTGCTTTCTCCCCATCCCTTTTTCTTCCTCAAAAGTATTTGACAAGAGCCTTGAAGCAGATGTCAAAGATGATACAAGTGGAAACCTAAAAAAAATTCTGGTGTCCTTACTGCAGGTAAGAGATCTCACTGAGTTGATGATGCTTCATGGCACCCTGGTGAGAAAGGCAATGAAGATAAACATCCCCTTTTATTAAAGATGCTGTTGAAAAGGAACCATTGTTTTATAATCTATTTAATACAAATTATATAAATGTCAATTGAGGGCATTAACTTTCATTCAGATAAGTACAGAGGCTTGTTCTCTTCCCAATCTTTTTAAATGTTCGATTCAAATAGTATTTCTAAAACCCAGTGGAGATGAGGAGGGGACAATGTCAGGATTTTGAAATAGGTGTTTCCTGTCCTTGTACCTTTACCACAGCCTTCATCATAGCAAGTTGTCATTTGGTTTTAGAGGCCTGCTTGCACTGCGAGTAAAACTTAGAGGTTTCATTGTCTTTTCGAGGTAGTTAGATTAAACTAGCTTGAACCGTCAGCAAAGGACAGCTTTAAAGAATGCCAATGATTAGCATGAATTTGCCAACAATGCAAGTATTTGGTACATCTCCTCTTCCCTAAGAGTCCAGTGGGTGCTTGAACTTAGAAAATACCTGTGTGTTCTGTCCCTGGAAAATGCTAGATGTATTTAATGGCATCATGATATTCAAGAATAAAGACTCGCATGCAGAAAAAATAAATAAACATAGTGCTATTGCGGGATGATCAACCCCGGCTCCATTGGCTCCATGGAAATGACTCAATTGGCATTTTCCCTACAATAATAATCCTCATGAGTGACGGCAATCCTTTTGTTCACGAATATCTCATTAAGTATTTTGCTCAATGCATTCGGGGAATCTCACGTCCAGAGAGGACAGGTAACCTGCTCAGGTTTGCACCGCCAGTCAGACATAGCCCGGGAGCAAGAAGCAGACCACAGGCCCCCAAACACGGCCTTTTCACAGCACAACCCTCGGGGATTCGCCCCGAGTGCAGGCCTGTAAGAACTGTGCCGGGGAAGTGGGCTTTCAGAAACTGGTCCTATGGGGACACAGCCTGGGTGCTCTCATCAACACAGCCATTTGTATGAGCTGTGAGCATTTCCAGTTTCTTTCTCTCAATGTGAATAGACTGCAGCAGAGAGCACAGCGTTGCTTCGACTGGAGCAGGAAGAATGGATAAGTTTTCTCTCACTGTCGTGACAAAGTGCCACACTTAGGAATTCAAAACAACACAGCCTAGGGTCTCACAGTTTCCATGGGTCAGGAATCTGGGCACAGGGTAGGTCACTAGACTGAAATCAAGCAATTGGCCAGGTGCGTGAGCTCATCTGAGACCTGGGATCCTTTTCCAGGCACACTGGTTTTTGGCAGATGTCAGTTCTGTTTTCTTGGTAGCTATCACCAGAGATGACTACCAGCTTCTAAAAGCCAGCTGCAGTTCCCTGTCTGGTACCCCACCAATGAGACAGTCAAAGCAGGAGGCTAGCTAACAAGAACTCATCCTTCTGACTTCTGTCTCTGGCCTTTTAAGATCTTACCTGATTGTATCTGGCCCACCCAAGATATTATCCCATTTGATTAACTCAACAAATCAGGGCCTTTAATTACCTCTGCAAGCATACGCTTTGCCATGGTAACAGTCGAACCACAGGGGTGATGTCTCATCTCATTCATAGGTCTTGCCCACACACAAGGGGAGAAAATCATGTAAGAATATGGGCCATTGGAGGTCATCTTAGAATTCTGCCTGCCACTTAGTAGGCCTTAGGTTAGATTTCTAACATCTTCCTTCACCGACACTCTGGCTTCTTCAGCAGTGAGGTTCTGAGAGATGCCATTTAATATTTTGGAAGGAAGACTACTCATTCTCTAATGGACTCACTCTAGAGGATACTTACCAGATTGCTTTCAATCTTCTTAGATGTCAGTGGGATTTTTTGACCCTGGTCTCTACCCGGCCCAAAAAAAGGGAAAAACAAGTGTTGTCTTGGAAGCGATGGTGACAGTTGTGTCCAAAAGATGGCAGCAAAGAGTAGCATTGATGCTTTGCAGGCTGACACTCCAGGCCACCCCTCCGGATCACCCTGGTCTTCCAGGCTTTCCCTTTTTGTTTTTTTGTGATGGAGCAGGAGCTGAAGTTAATAGCAATGCATTGATTTTTGTAGGCTACTCGTGATGAAGGCGATGATGTGGACAAAGATCTGGCTGGTCAGGATGCCAAAGACCTATATGATGTGAGTGTATGAGACACACAGTCTCAGCAATTCTTTTAAAAACGTATTAGAATTATTTTCAACACCTGTTTATTTCATGAGAATGGGAATTACTTGGAGAAAAAGGAGGACCTTTAAAATATTTTTCATATATACGGTCTTCATGAACCTGAAAGAATTGTTTCTCATCTTATCGTCTGGGGTCAACTGCCTCAGATCTGTTTCGGAACAAGGGAAGGTATAAATAATATACATACATCTGTGAAGTGTATTCGTGAGCTGGAGCTTCAAGTTCTTAGTTAAAGGTATGGCCGCTATTCAGGGCACATTTTATAATTTCCTGCACATGTCACCTGGTCACACCCAGCACTGTGTATTCCATCTTTTCACAAAGCCTTTTTGTATTTAAGCAAACAGATAAAATTTAAAAATTAACAAAACAAAACAAAACCTTGGACTCTGACCAGGGAAGTGGGGTCCAAAGGACGGTGGTGGAGGACTAGTTGAAATTTGGTGCTGGGCGTGGTGTGTTCTCCTCTGATGTGGTGTTAACCTGCAAATCTGAAACATGAACAGCATTGTCAATCGATATTCCCTCCATGAAGGATCTCTTTGTTAAAGTTTGCATTTGACCCTTTGAGGCAGGGGAAGGCCGCTGGGGCACCGATGAGCTTGCTTTCAACGATGTCTTGGCCAAGAGGAGCCAGAAGCAGCTGCGTGCCACCTTCCAAGCCTATCAGATTGTAAGTAACTGAGTACGAGAGCACGTGAAACGGAGTCTTATTTCCAAATGAGGTCAAGATCTGGGCTCTAGACCTAGGGGGATCTTTTAAAATAGTGGTTCTCAATCAGGAATGATTTTGCACCTCCCACCCCCAGGGATATTGGATAGTGCCTGGGGACATCTGAGTTGTCTTACGAGAAGCAGTTGGAGGGAGGGGACAGTGCCAATGGCATCTAGAGGATGGTGGCCAGGGATACTGCTAAACATCTTATGCTATGCAAGACAGCCCTACACCAGAAAGAATCATCCAGCCCCAAAGTGAGTGTCAAGGTTGGGAAACTCTGTTCTATAAAGCAGAAGAGTGTCACTGTTAGGACAAGAGTCCCAGACTCAAAGGTTCAGATTGAAATTCTCTTTCTCTCACTGGCAAGTGAGCCAGCCTCTCCTTCCTCATTTGTAGACAGGTACCATGACCATCATCATCATCACTCACGGGGTGATTCTAAGAGTTAAATAAGATAGGTATGCCCTGGTAGTGTAGCAGTCTGACCCTTCGCCATCAAGGGCAGTCCACATACATCCCAAGGACCCAGGTTCATGCCCTGGGGTCAGGGAATGACCAAGGTGAACAATTAGATAAAATAAATAAAAATGTTTCTTCCTCTCTCTTCCTGCCTGCCTGCTTAGTTGCTTTTATTCCTACCTGCTCTTTCCCTTAAAAGAATAAAATAGAGTTAAATAAGATAAATGGCAAAGGCATGCAGTAAGTCTATAGATGTCTACTCCTATTTTTATTCCAGTTTACAGAAGGGCTAACAATAACTGTCGCTCCCCAGACAAATCTGATATACCGCAGAGATACGCTCCTGAAAAGAGGTTTTTCAATTACTTGCGAGCATTTTTTTTTTTTTAATTTAATGATAACTGTAAGCCAACAAGGTGAGTTAGCCATTTCCAGGCACTTGGTGTTCATCCTTCCCTGAAAAATCAGACTCTCATCACCAGAAACCTTTTGTGGAGTATCAGATTTTGTTGGCTCCTGTTTTATATTTGGAGACTGCTTTGAACTGTTCAGAGCACGTCGGTGTCTAACGTATCATTTCAATTTCACAACACTCCCGTAATGGTAATGCCGGCTACACCGCCATCATTACCCACAATGGTGGACGAGGAGAGCCTCCAGGAGTCAGGAGCCATCTGCAACTTCTCAGGACCACACAGCAAGTCGGTAGCAGAAAGCGGAGGAGAATTCCGAGACTCCCCAGCCTGTGCTCCCATCTCAGCTAGAGCTGGCCGCTCCTCACTCAAAATAGCGTTTCCTGTGTGTTGCCAGCAGATGAAGAGACAATAAAGCTTGGGAGTTTTATCTTCACTGTATATAAGCCTTTAGGGCCCTATGCTTTCAAATCGTGCCCAGAGTGCTGATCAAAGGCAGCTGACCCTGCATTTACTTGCCTGGCCTCCGCACCTGGAGCTGCAGAGACTGAGCTGGAGGATTTCTCCGTGACCTAGACCTCCTCCCACGTGCCAGGGCCGTGGAGGGAGTTTCTGGGGATTGCTGACATTGCTGATGACTGTAGAAACACACACACGTGTGTGTCTTGGTTACGTGTGTGTGTGTTTGTGTGTGTAAGCAACTACCTGAGTAAAGATACTCTCTAGGTTAATAATATGTGTGTAGTGTGTGTGTGATGTATGTATATGAACTATCTGCTATCTGACTAAAGTTACTCTCTAGACCAATTGTGTGTGTGTGTCTATGTCTGTGTGTGAACTATTTGACCAAAGATAGTCTCTAACTCTCTCAAGTCCAGCAGTTCTCAAAACAGACCCTAAAACAGCAGCATCAGTGTCACTCGAGAACATGTTGAAAATGAGAATTCTTCTTCCCCGTCCTGGACCTGCTTACTGAATCAGATTCCATGGGGTTAGAAGCCAGCAGTCTGTGTTAAACAGACTTTCCCTGTAATTCTGATGTGTGCTGCAGTTTAAAATGTCTGTTCACAGATAAAAGCTCCATGACCTTGGATAAGTTGCTGAAGCTTCTGTGGTTAGGTTTCTCCACCTGTAAATTGGAATATAATAGCATCTCCTTCACAGAGTCAACAAGGATTAAATGGATTCACAGAAGTAAAGCACTTAGTACCTGGCCTGCAGTAAGTGCTGAAGGAACATTACCAGTTCTTAAGTGTCTCCTATGTGAACCAAGAGTATAAAAACTCAGAGCTAAAGTACAAATGGACAGTAAGAGAATATTTGATGATTATTTGATGATTCTGCACAGGAAACCATCTCTCAAGCGCTACCTAATCTAGTAGGAAAGCCTTGCTGGGACCCCTTCCTCTTCATCTGTATCCTTGCTTCTTAGAACTCACGCTGATCTTAGGACCCTGGTTCCATAACTTTTCTTATGATCTCTGCCTCGAAGCACTAAGACGCTAGCAGGAGCTCACTGGCATTTATTAGGGGCCATAGGTGATAGGTGCAGTTGTATTTTCATCTTTGGTGCAAAAGCTTAGCTGTGGAGCCTTTATTTTTCTTCTAAGTCCCAGTTTTAACAAATGAAACTCTAGGAAATCCCGGCTGAAGTGGCAGTGCGTACCTAACTGCTGCATCGTGTACGATTATCATAGTCCCAAAGTTCACCACATGAAAGGCATATGTAGGTATAAAGCCAAAGTAAGTTCCCCAGACAGGACTCAGGATAAATCGCAGGTAGACACAGCCACCACGCATGCTCACCACTTCCTCATCAGGCTCCTCACTAGGTCCCCGCTCCCCTTGAAGTCCTCACAAGCCCCCACCAGAGCCTTTAGCCCTTTAACTGCTGCAACAGAAGCCAGAATGCATAGGGTGGGCAAGCTGTGGGTCTGGGGGAATTGATTTAAAAAGAAAGAAATCTCTCCCCTATTCTTCTAATAATCGCCCTACAGGCAAGTTTACCTGGTTAAGTAGAATCCTTTGAGTCTTATCTGGAATCCCCCCAGCAATGTGTTTTTGCACTGAGATCAGAAAACCTGATCTGTCCCAAGAGCCCCTAAGAATAAAGGATTCCAATAACAGAAGTGAAAAGCCTACCATTTGCAAAGAAGAGCTGCACTAGCTTGGGTTAGCCCATTGTTTTTCTTTTCTTTCTTGCTTGCTTGCTTCCTTCCTTCCTTTTCTTTTACATTCCGATCTATATTTCATACCACATCCACAACCAGAGTTTGCCTTCACCATCACGTTTTCCCCCTTCCCTTCCCTCCACCTTCCCTACTCCCCCAGCAGTCACAGTTCCTTCCTGTTATTTTTGTTGAGATTTGAGTGTTCGTTTGTTTCATTTCATTACATTCCACATATGAGTGAAACCATCCTGTATTTCTCTTTTTCTTTCTGACTTATTTATCCTAACGTGACTGCCCGCAGTTCTTCCAGATTGTTGCAAAGGGCACAATGACACCTATTTTAGCAACTGCATGGCATGCCGTTGACTGCACATTCATGCCAGAGCGTCTGTCTCCAGTCCTCTGTGGATGGGCATCTAGGTTGTTTCCATGTCTTGGTTGTTGAGAACTGTGCTGCTATGAACGTGAGGGTGCAGATGTTTTTTCTGATGTGGATTTTGTATCTCGGGGCATAAGTCACAGAGCCCCCGGTGGTGCTTGGGTAGCTCCCAAGGAGGGCAATGGGGGAAGGAGGAAAAGGGGCAATACCATCCCCTATTGGGTGAGTAATACTTCATGGTGATGTGCAAGGAAGAGACCCGGAGAGGGAGGAAATTTGGCACAGCTGCCTAGGGTGAGGGCAACCTCCCTGGAACAGCTGCTGGTCTGCTCTTCTCTGTTGTGTAAGCTGAGAATCCACAGAAAATTGAAAAACACCATCCTGGCCCAAATTTAACAATAGAAACACAAAGTGGCTTAACGTGGGGATTTTTTTTTTTTTTTTTTTTTGGTAAATGCAGACCTGTGTGAATACAATGCCTTCTTGAAATACAATCTCAGTCTACAGAACAAGAACCCTGTTCACGGGAAAGTATAGCCGTCCCTTCCAAAATACCAACTCCCACATCTAACCCAAGAAAGGCTGGGAGCAGCCAAGGATGGAACTGGACCCCAAGCCCATCCCCATCCCAACACAACCCCTTCTAGTCCCTCAGAGATCAAACAAGGGGGTTCCATTAAACTCAGACCCTCTTCTCCTTCATCTACTGCTTGCACCCCAAAGAATATTTTTTTTACCTGTATTTTCAGAAAAACTACATTCACTCTCCTGGTGTGTCCTTAGAGTCCTCAACTGCTCCTAGAGTTGCAATTATATGACATTCTCGAAAGATGAATTTTAAGAAAGAAGCATCAGTATTTCTAACATTTGACTGCATTTCCCAAACCCGGCACAGGGCTCTCCTTTCTTGTTTCGTGTCTGCCCTGAACTTGGCCCAGGAGTACTTATGTTAAAACACAGTCACAATTTACTCTGAACTTCAGCTTCTGTAAATATTTGGAAAGCAATCTGCTGCGCAGAGTGCTCTGTGAGGCTGTGGGGATACAGGCTCACAGGGATTCACCCCAGAGTGAAGGAAGGTGGCCCGTGTCCAGCCCTGCCACCCCACTCCATCAGACACATGAGAACAAGTCCTTCCCATGAACGTCACTGCCTCTACTTATTTCTCCCAAACTGGAGGCAACTGAGTCCCAGTCCCAGGACATGGCACATGAAGAAGGTAAGAGTAAGCTGATTATAACCACAGCCTCCTTGAAACTTGGAAATGGAAAGAATTTTTTTAAAGACACAGTGGAAAGATACTAAGGATATATAAACATGAATTCATGTCACTGTACATAGTCATTGTCCTTCTACTCCCTGATTTTATGGAAGACGAAATTGAAACCAAAGGGGTGGTCCTCACTGAGCTCAAATCCCTGAGGGGTCCAACCTGAACTAATGTCTCAGTCAAGAGAGGCCCCACTGGGCACTCAAATCGGGAGCAACTATTCTCAGTCTTGCCAGTTGTAAGGTAGATAGGAGTGTCTTGAGGCCACATGACCAAATCTGGAAGACTTTAGTGTTTTCTGTAGAAGACTCCAAGTGTGCCCCAGAAAAAAAGTGAACCGTGGGCTAATGTCTGGGTCTTGTTTCTCCAGCTCATTGGCAAAGACATCGAAGAGGCCATCGAAGAGGAAGCATCAGGAGACCTGCAGAAGGCCTACTTAACTCTCGGTACAGTATTTCCAGAGAGTCCCTATCTTAGGCAGGGCTCCCCGGAACCAACTAGGAGATCGATTTGCTTAGGGAATTGTTAGGGGACCGCCTGTAAGCAGCACTGGGCAAGGGGGAACATGAACAGGATGCAGTTGCCACAGGGCTTTGCTGGTCCCCAGGGAGCCCTGAAGCAGATGTCCAAAGTGGAAGCAAGGGACCAGCTCCTTGCACCCCACATCCAGCAGCCAGTGGACACTGGCTGCATCCCAGAAGCATCTATAGTCTTGGAGAGGACAGCTCCCCGCCTGGAGGGGCTCAGCAGTGAACAGCCATCAGGCAACATTTAGAATGAATATGCTGGTCCTGAAGAGGGCCTCCAGGGGACACATCCACAGAGCCCCACCAACACCATGGGTCCCCAAGAGCGTCTGTCCACAGCCTGGAACCACAGTCTCTGAATGTGGTTCAGATGACACACGCTCACAGTCCTCGTGTTTCAGATTCATGAATAAGTTTTACACTGGCTTGCTGGCTCAAGGGTGTCCTTTTCCATTGGAATCTTCAACCTTTGGAACGAATGACAGCTGTTCAGAGAGAGGATGGCCAGCTCCTGAGCGTGCCAAGGGCGCACCGAGACCTTCTCTCCAGGTGTTGCCCACAGGCAGGAAATAGCAGAGAGATGGGCACGGGGCTGAAGCTGGCAGCTCCTTGTCCCTTTCTGCAAGCCCTGGAATGAAGGCATTGTCCATTGTCCGCCCTCCCGGGGTGCAGAGTCCAGGGCACCAGTCCAAATGGCACAAGTCATGGAGGGATGGATCCCAAAGAAGAGGAAGAGCCGAAAAGGCAGCTCTGGAATTTTTAAAAAATGTGCTCTGCAGGCCAAACGTTTTGTTTTTTTTTTTTTTTTTTTTTTTCTTATTCCTTTTCAAAAGAATGCAACAATTGAATTTTTTTTTTTTCATCAGTC
The DNA here is from genome assembly GCA_004363575.1 of Solenodon paradoxus. Taxonomy (NCBI): domain Eukaryota; kingdom Metazoa; phylum Chordata; class Mammalia; order Eulipotyphla; family Solenodontidae; genus Solenodon; species Solenodon paradoxus. The sequence continues at coordinate 290,284 of RJWH01001749.1, forward strand.
TCCCTTTTGCATTCAAATTAGCAGGATTGCTATTTTGGTGTTCAAGGTCTAACCATCCTTGAGGTTACTGGGTTTTTTGGAGCCAATTTTAATTTACAAAATAATATAGATTTAGATATGCAGGTTTGCTCTTCATCAAGTACATGGTAACACAACACAGCCTCCACCAGATTTCCGGGAGTCTTTCCCTGCGGACCATCAGACCCCACTGCCCTTTATTCTGCTGCTACCCCCTTCCCTGCTGGTCACCTCAGTTCTATTGTCAGTGGCCAAGGGTAAGTCTTTGTCTGTCTGCTTGTGTGCTTGCTTCTTCATACTCCACACCAGTGAGATCATCCAGTGTTCGTCTTTCTTCTTCTGCCTCACGTCACTCTTGACCCACACAGGATACATACAGACCAATAACCAATGGCGTGAAGCTTATGGAAAGAGTCTCTTTTAAGTATTAGACGAGAGCGCCTCGTGGCCCGGCTCAGAGGCTCCAAATCCTTCCTGGGCTCAAAATGCAGAGACTCAAGAAACTATCAGAGTTTAGCGAGAAAGTTAAAACTAATCTTTATTGTTATTAATCATTCATGGTAATAAAACTATAATTTTCACATTATGAATGACAGGAAAACCATTCAATTATTTGAAATTAACTTAGCTCTTGGCTGGCCCAGGAGTTGTGTGAGAAGTGAGGATGGAGTAAATTTATTTACTTAAAGAAGTCCATGGTGGGTCCACACAAGTCAGGCCAAAGTAAGGATCAAGACAAAACAGCTCAGGCAAGGTGGGCACAGAAGAAGGAAAAGCTGGGTCCCTGTAGATGGGATCCCTGAAATGCAGGAGTTAGGCAGCCTGCCATGAGAGCCATTAGACTGAATCAAGCTATTACCTCAGGAAAAGCTATTAGAAAAGAGCTTGAGAGCCATATATCTCATCTAATGTGAGTGACTTTATGGCTATCTTTTCTAGACACTTCCTACCTTATCCCCACCTTATTCATAAAGAGGCTAGTTTATAGCTAAAATCCAGAAGGAGGGGTTATGAGACCAAAGGACTCCCCGATTTGTAACCCCTGGAGCAGGATTTCTCAAAGTGAGGTCCATGGACCACCTGCATCAGAATTTCCTAATGAAAGACATTTGAAAATGAGTTTCTTGGGGGCCCTTCCAGGTTTCTCATTTAGAAAGTCTAGAAATGAAGACCAGAAGCCATACTTTTATGATCTCCCCAAGGGATTCTCTTATCCTCACCAGAGTTTGAGGGTCTGAAGAGAAGGGGAAGCAGGAGACAGAGCATGGAGGCTGGCTTGTCCTTCCTTCTGCTCACCATGAACGTTCCTCAGTAGCCCCCTCCAAACTTCTGAGGGATTCCTGATGCTGCTAACAACAGGCAGATTGAATCCAGTGGAAAAGTTGAGAATTTCCTCCCCAAAATACCAGGAAGAAGGACTATTAGGGTGGAAGACACCTATGGAAACATGGAACATACTGACATTAGACAATCATTACAGCTTCTGTTAAAACTGCCTGGCGGAGGGTCTTCAGGAAAACGTGAGACTACCAGCTCACAACTTCTGGGGGACACAATGAGTCTCAAATATGCTACTCCTTGCATGGACTGGTTCCCCCACAACCACCACCAATCCAGCATCTTTGGGGTTGTCCTTATGTTAAAGAGGTCAGACCCCTGGGTCTGGGTTTTCCTTTCCATTGAAACTCTGGTGGCTGCCACATGGCTTATAAAATAAGGAGCCAGATCCACAACTTAGATTCCACTTCTCTAATCCTGTTCCTTTTCTTCCTCATTAGCATCACTCTATCAGCACGTAACTAGAAAACAAGAATTCCCATGACAAGACGTATTAAGGATTCACATTCCACACTTAGGTTGAATTTATTGCTTGTTATTAATCACAAACATCAAAAAGTTTAAGAGTTCTAGGTAAAAGTCAGCAACCCAAAGAATAAACGGTTCATCCCCCCACAGCATTAGTCAGAGTGGACTCCTGCGAGCCCAGTAGGAATGATTTATGCGCAGGTCAGAGGCGCACGCATCACCGGGTTGGTGACTGGAAACCATGCTCCATTAATCTATGACTCAGATCAAAGCTGGCAGGCAACAGAGGGCTCCAAAAAAGTGGCCAGCAATATCCTAGGAAGGTGGGCTGATTAACTATTTCATGAAGTCCACATCTGAGATCACAAACTGCAAAGATGGCGGGGAACTTGGAAAAGACTCAGAGATGAGGTTTACAAAGCAAACTCAGTGAGTAATGGCAGAGGGAAGGAAGGCTGTCTCATCTGGGAAATCAGGATACAATCCAAAAGCGTAAATCTTCAAGATTATGAAGTATCCTTACAGCAAGATTGCCAATCTTGTCTTCCCTGGGACCCTACTCCAACATGAGTCATCACTTTGACATGAAAAGTTATTCTGCTAGTGAGAATGATCAGCTCTGCAGGGACAGCCTGAGGATGGCCGCAGCTCTCCTCCACAGGGTCTTCAGAGAACAGAAATTCCGAAATGATTTGGACCCAGTTCTAGTTGAAGAGCCCAGGGTCCTCACATGGGAGAATTGTTCTAGAACCTATTACACAGCAGTGGGAAGTTGACGCCTGTATAATATTTGCCTTACGAAGAGTCAACTCCAAGGGCATCCAGATCTGTTCCCTCAGAGGGTCCCCATGGTATTCAACAGGACACGTCACCTCCTATCCTCTTTCCTCTCATCCCACCCAGTGAGATGTGCCCGGGACCGCGAAGGCTATTTCGCTGACCGTCTGTACAAGTCCATGAAGGGTGCAGGCACCGATGAAGAGACACTAATTCATATCCTTGTGACCAGGGCTGAGGTAAGTAAGACACCCCACAGAGGTAGGCTCCAACCTCGTGTTTTTGCCACTGCCAATGTTACCAACAAGTCGTTCTTAAGGAGGGCCTGTTTACAGAGAAAGCCAAACCGAGACAGCCTTTGCCTTTCCAGACTTTGTGGAAGATCTTGTGTTGTGCTTCAGTCTGTTTCATTTTGTTAAAATACCCTCATGAGAGTTGCTTCTGTTTTTGCCCTGCTGGGGTCACCAGGGTGGCTCCACTCTGCTCGCTCCGTGTGAGGAAGACAAAATGGAGAAGGTCACACCACAGCAGAGACCATGAACAAACACTCTCCTGACTCCCGAGCTAGGCCTTTATTTCGCTGAACGTGTCTCAGTCGCACCACTCTGTCCAAGAAACTCTTCAGTCCAAGTCATTGATTTTCAGCTTTTATTTCAGTCTCCATCACCCTCCAAGGAGTCTTTTAGTTACAGGCTTTTTCTTCATCACCATCCTCGTTCAAGAAACGCGAGCACCACAGATATGCTGGATATCTGTTTACGTTCCTTGTGAATATAGGACCGTTTTTTAGTTCACCAAAGTCATATTTTATTTAATCCTATAGATGCCCCCTTTGTGGAATACGTCCACTTCACTCCTTCACGCTTTTGTATGTTCACCATGCTAAATTCCATGTAGGATGTTGAAACTGCATCTCAGTCTATATTTCACACCACACCCATCACCAGGGTTCCAGCGTCTCCTACCGCCATCTTTTCCCTTCACCCCTCTCCCCGCCATAACCAGTCCTGAGTCCTGTTATTAATGTTGGAATTTATATGTTCCTTTGTTTCATTTCATTATACTCCACATAGGGATGAAGCCATCCTGTATTTTTCTTTTTCTTTCTAACTTACTTCACTCACCATAGATAAAGAATTCATGGTACATATACTCAGTGGAATTCTATACCGCTATTAAAAAAAGATGGAATTGTGCCCTTCGCTATAGCCTGGATGGAACTGAGGGTGGTGTTGAGTGGGTATAGGATTTTTACATAAAAAGATGATGATTTCTTTTCACCCTCTAAGAATCTATGTCTGCCCATGGACAGAGACACCCCTTTGAGTCCACGTGAGTACAGGAAAGGGAGCAGATGCTCAGCAATCAGTCTCGGGAGCCATTGTCAAGATTCACAGCAAATGCTTTGGAATTTGGGACACAGATAGAAAGAATTATGAAACAAAGGGGAAAGGGCATTCATCGTAGCCTTGGGGAATGAAATGGAACTACGCACTTAAAAACCACAGACCTCATCCCCAGGAAATTATTCAATGAAGGGGGAAACATACCAACCCCAAATCTGGCCCTCAGCTTTTTGACAAATAATACTTAACATCTGACTTTTTTTTTTTTTTTAAATATAACTTAACAGCAAGGCCATTCTTTCATTCTTAATTTCTATTTCTGGGATTACTTCCCTGTCTTTCTCCTCCTCCTCCACTTTCCACGATTTTGTTTGTTTGTTTGTTTCGTCAAGTCCATTTCTTTCTCCTCTTCCCCTCCCTCCCCAGGCTCTCTGCCTCTTGCCTGCAGTCCTCGTCATTCTTCCATCGCTCCACATCCCACTCTTTCCCTGATCTCTCCAAGTCTCTGTCCTCTTTGTCTCGCTCTAAGCAGCTCAACCCCCAGGAAAGCCTCCGGGAGACCTGCGACACTCAAAGGAACATGTTGGTGACAGTTCAGAGCAGGGGTTCCAAAGGCTCCATGCGGGGGTGGGGGGCGGGCATCAGCTTCCCTGTTCATTCTGATATGGACATGGTCGTGGCCTTGGCCTTGAAATTTATGCTTCATCCCATCTCAGTAGAGACCACACTGCTACGTGTCCTGAGTTACCACGTGGAGACCATGCCCTCAGAATGCCTCAGGCCCAGACAGACTTGGAAGGCCCCCCAATCTCCTAAAGCCACATGGTACTAGAACAGAGCCCCAGTGTACCCCAGTGTACCCCCACTGTGACCCCCTTACCTTTCTACCCTTCCTCCAGACAAGCAGTTTATGAGCCTGACACCAGAGTAGCAGGGGACACACACACCCCTGCTGGAGACTCTCCTGGAACAATTCTTCACTCTCCCACCTTCTACTCCCCTTTCTCCTATTCAGTCTTCCAACTGGGGCAGGAGAGAAAGAAGCAGCAATGGCTTCAGCAACAGGTGGTGGGTCTAGAATGCAAGACAGGACCTAAATTAAAAGACAAATCTTATAAACCCTCCGGGTAAAAGACAGCTCTGTGCTCTTATGAGATTCACTCTGCTCGTCTGGCCTTAACATCTTTTCTGGTCCAAAGTTCTCCCCTTCACATAACAGCGTACAGGAGTCTTTAGGGCAGAACGGTGTTTCTATCTGTTTTGCTTCTGAGCCTTCTTCCACCCTCCAGCACCTGGATTGTTCAAGCTTTCAGTGAATTACATTAAAAATAAGTCCTACAGAACTGAATTTTGGTGACTGGCACTAATGTCCTTGCTGATCAGATACCAAATTTCTGTGTTAGCAATCTGTTTAAGCGCTTAGTAGGTTAGCAAACTATGACCGACGGAACAAATAGGCATGTCCACCCATTTTTGTGCAATCCTGTTACTGAAGAATGGCTTATTTTTAAATACTGTTAAAGACTCAAAAGAAAAATATTTTACAACATGCAACATTCATTTAATATTCAAGTTTCAGTGTTCATGAATAAATTTGTACTGGAATATATACATACATGTACATATATATGTATTTGTAAATACACACACCTGTAAACTTTGGGGAGCTGAACACAGCTTTCTTTTGTTTTTAAATGTGTAAGACAGAAATACCTCCAAGGGTTGCTTTGAGGCATAAATGACCGAATGGGAAGTACATGCTTAGAACAGTGCCTTCCTGCTTGCACGGTGAACATACCACACATGTCCTTGTCCCCACTGCTATTATCATCTCTCCTCCAGGTGGATCTTCAGGGGATAAAAGCAAAGTTCCAAGAGAAGTATCAGAAGTCTCTCTCTGACACGGTTCGTTCGGACACCTCTGGGGACTTCCAAAAGCTGCTGGTGGCCCTCTTGCACTGAACTAAGGCAGAGCGGTAGGAGCACAGAGATCACCAGATCTGCAAAAGCAGCATGAAACCCTCAAGAGACCTGCTTTGGTTCGGTTTAGTTTTGTTTTGTTTTTTTCTCGGTAGCCTGACGAGTGCGACCAGGTCCACTGTTTAAGGTCAGGGCAGCCACCCAAAGATAGTGAGCAAGTCACTCCAAACCCTGGCTGAGCAGGTACCTGGGCCACTAACCTTTCCTTTGCATGGCAGCCAGAGGAGCTCCAAGCACCAATGAAACCGACCGTTGAAAAAATGATGCACTTGCAATAAAACACTTAGAAGAATGTGGACCGCGCAGCAGAGTGCATGCTCTGGGTAAAGGTGGAACGGTGAAGATGCAGGGAAGACAAAATGAACACTAAATGAACTTTCTTTCTGTGCGCTCTGTCAAAGCTTCGGCGTTGATTAAAGTGGTGTGCGATGCCTCCATCAGCTGCTTTTTCAAAGACTTGTCGATTCATTTGCGCTCTTGTCCTAGAAAAATGACTTAGGAAATTCAAACATATGTACTTACAGTTATTAACATCACCAGCACAGAAATCAAGTCTAGCAGCAAAGTGACCCTCCACTGGCCTACAGCAAATGTAACCAAGGGTCAAATTTGCGAATCTGCTGCCTGGTTTAGAGGGTTTCTCTTGCTGCTGTAACTGCTTGAGTCTTCTATCTGGTCTCCAGATACAGTTAGGCTGGGCTCAGCGACAATAGGGTCACATTCAATGGTCTGATTCTCAAGAGGATTGGTTCCACACCAGTAGACTAATCTCTGTTCCAAGATACTTGTCTCATAGCCACCTGCTGTTCAACATAGAAAGGTCTAGTCAAGAGGACATGGGCATGCTGGTCCGATAGTTATAATTCATTGGGCGATTATTTGTGCCTGGCATCACTAAGTAGTATATTTTCATGCTCAATCCACTCAACAGCTCTGAGTTAATAGTACTCCCATGTATCAGCTGGGCAAACTGAGATAGAGTTTATCCCCAGGCCAGCAAGGTACACAGACACCTCCAATAGTCAATGGGATGATAGAAGGACATCAGTAAGAGTAATAAAACTCTCCAGCCATGAATGCAAAGTGGAACACACAGTTCTGGTGGGAGACTGGAGAACGCTTCACAGGGAGGCTTTTGTGCTGGGTTTTGAAGAATGCATAGAAGTTCCCAGAGAAACAAAGAAAGAAGACCATCTTGGAGGCTCAGAAGCATGAGAAAGGGGAACATGTACAAAAAGCACTGAAATCCATTCTCCTGGGGAATAGATGTGGTAGAAGGAAGGAGAGAGTTCAGGAGGCAGGTGATGAAGCTGCTGAGACTATGTTTGGATCACACTAGCAGTGATTGTGCCCATCACATGTGGACCTGTCCGGGCAATAGCAGTTATCAGATGTTTAAGTGAGTGAAGAGCATGAACAGATCTGGGCCTTGGTGATGTAATCAACATACATACATACACATATACATGTGCGTATATATATGTAACAAATGGCCCAAGCACTCAGGGTGAGGAAATACATCATGGCATGTCTCTCTAGTGGTTATGAAATGATGATTGACAGCTAAAGAACCGATGCTAACATACTGCTTCTTCTCCCTAACAGTCAAGGCTGTCATGACGTAACACCGGTCTCCCAGAGTCAAGCTCAGGGACAAAGCACACTTGTGTTTGCTTGCTTGTGTCAAAGCTGGTCTTTGCTTGTAAAGACAGAAACAAAACAACTAGTTCTTGGGCTCTGAGCTCATAACCAGGAGAGAAAAACAAAGGGCCGAAGAGATAAAAACAGCCGTCGAGATTGCTGAAAGCCATAATTCACACAGAAGAGCAAGAGGGTATTTCACCGGCAAGGAAACAGGCTGAGTAAGTGGGGAAAAACAAAGCCATTTGCTCAAGGTCACATATGGGTAGTGCCGGGCCAGATTTCCAACCCGAGTTCTTTCAGCTCTAATACTCTTTGCCACACTAGTTGACGTACGTCTCCAAGTTCTTTCTCTGAAACTTTGCTGAGCCAGCCCTGGGGCTTCTGTCCCAGCTGCTGACCTTTGTCGGCCACCATGAGCAGAAGTCCCCTTCCATGTGCTTGACCAGGGGACCGGAACTCCTCTCTAGTCTGACTGCACCCTTCCTGCTCACGTGGTCAAACCAAGAATTGCCTTCTTTTCCCTTCCAGGCCCCTCCTCACCTCACCCCAAGCTCCTAGTCTCAGGGCACAGGGCCTGGGAGAGTCAAAGAAGGAGAGGACAAAGGCAGAAGGAACGTCTAGGGGCAGCACCCTCTTGTCACAGCCCCAGCCCCACACCACCCTTCCGCCAGGACCACTGGAGTTGCCCAGCTCTGTACCCAGATGTCTGGGTAAGTGGGGTGGGGCTCTGAACCCCACCTCCAGGGCTGCATCAGGGAGGGCACCTCTGTGAGCGCGTGTGGTAACACACCCTCCATTTCCCTGCGAGACTCTCTTCCCGGCCCTGACGGGGCTTCATGGCCCTGTCACCATGCTGAGTCACCCTGGCATGTGGGTGAGACAGACTTGGGGCACCTGCCTAGGGGAACCGTTACAGGCGCACAGGAGTTCCATGACCACCCGTGGGAGCCCCTCTTACTCCTCTCAGTAGCACCCGGAGTGCCTGGTGTGTCCCTTCATGCATATCCACCCCTACCGTCTGCGTGGCCCGGACCATCTCGCCCTGCTTTTTCCTTTTCTGGCTGTCCTGGACTCTGAGGGCCCCATGTGGACACTTCAGTCCACATGTCCAAGTTCTGTCCACAAACAACCTTGCCTTGGGTCCTAGGAGAGGCCTTTCCCTGCCAAGAAGTCAACACAGGGCCCAATGGGCAGGGAATTTTGAGGTCAGGTACCTAGAGCTAGGACTAGAAAGAGGGTTCAAGCTACAAGTGGACCTGTCTCCTCTGCCCACAGGGAAGTGAGGCAATAGAGGCCCCAGGGCAGGGATCCCAGAAATCTGTGTGAGGTAATGGCCCCCATGAGACTTTCAAATGGCGCTGGTCACTCTCCTGACCCCTCTGGCCTCCACTCTTCTGTTTCTGCTCCTTCAGGAGACCAGTGTCAACTCAGACTTCTGCACCCTTCCTGGGCTCCAGTCACTTCACATGGGCAAAATACTGTCCTCCATCATCCACATTCGACCTTCTGTGGACGAGGTGACACCCTTGACCTAGGGGCCTGATTGAGCCTGGAAGCAGAGAGCCCTTCATCACGAATCTACTCTTTCTTCTCAACCCTCCCCACCAAGACTCAGGCTCAGCCAAACCCGGGGCTGGAGGGCATCTGGCGCATTTCTGTTCGCATCATTCAATGAACACGAACTGAGAACATGCCAGGCCCCTGCACCTCGGCATGGAGGGTGCAAGGATGAGCCCAGCACATTCTGTCCTGTCCTCTTGAAGGGTCCTGTCCACGGGGAGTCAAACATTGACCAAGTAAACAAACCCAGCCAGAGGAAAATCACAGATGATGAGACCAAGCAGTTAAGGAGTTTACTGGGTGCTGATGGCACATGAAGGGGCTTGGGCGAGGAGGGAGGCAGAAGGGAACCACTTTAATTGCAGTGACCAAGGACCTTCTCTCAGAATCAGAAGCCCAGAGCTAAGGGATATGAAGCAACCACGTGCTTGTGAGGGAATTTCAGGCATGGAGGCCACTTCCAGCAGCATGGAGTGATGTGTAAAAGGAGAGGTGGTGTGAGAGCCCTGGGTGGCCCCTGTGCCTGGTGCTACGTGAGGGGCAGAATGAAGGGCCTTTAAGGTATTTGGAGCCAGACACAGAGTACATCTAGGTTTTGTTCTGTGTCCTTCCCACGGGGAACCCCACATTCACACTCCAAGATTCCACTTCCTTCTGTCCACGGCTTCATGTTTTCCATGGTTCACAGTATGGTAGGTGTGGGGCGTCCCCATCAGAGAGGGGTCCAGTGCAGCCCACCCTTCCCCTGGACCTCTAAGCCTTGTGCTGAGCTTGGGTCTCCAGTGCAAACAACTCTTCCTGGTGTCCCTTCCCATGATGAACTTGTTCAGGACCACCTGATTGTTTCCCAGAATCTCTGTAGCTTTAGATCCGCCTGGATCACACTTAAGGATTGTAGTGTATTGGTAAATATTTATCAGTTGACTCTCTTAGGTTGGGGTGAGGAGGAGCTGATCTGTAGCATTTACTAATTTCCACGGTGTAAATACCCCCGCCGTGGCCAATCTTAAGCCATGGACATGATGTCAGTGACCATGGAGTTGAGAAGAGATGAGCAGCAGCGCACCAATATATAGTCTTTCCATCAGGAAGGTGCAATAGAAATAATTTCAAAAGCAGAGGCGATAGTAAAATATGGCAAATAATGAATGTCAAGAATTTATCATATTTTATCAATACAATTCAATTGTAAGTCTATATAATTCAATTTTTAGTACTGACAATGATTAATAACCATCTCATAAAATGTCTGGAAAATGAATAATGGGCTCTTATGAACCAATAGGAACTGACTAACAATCCTATTCCTTTTTATTTTACTATTTCTTTGGTTTATGTGGCTACATGCATTTCAGGGTATTGAATTCCCACCTAGATGTGTTTGTATTTCACACCACACCCAGCAGCAGGGTCCCAGCGCCCTTGGCCACCACGTTCCCTCCTTCCTTCCCTCCCCCTCCCACCCCCTTGAGAGTCACAGTCTTGTGTCCAGGGAATTTTGTTGAGATTAAGCTCTTTGTTTTCTTTCTTTATGCATTCCATGTATGAGTGAAACCATCCTATATTTTTTTTTTCATTCTGGTTTATTTCACTTAGCATGATCCCCTTCAGTTCCATTTCCAGATTGTTACAAAGGGCACAATTTCAGCTTTTTTAAATAGCTGCCCACTGAGTCTCTAGACCACAGCTTATCTATCCACTCATTGTTAATGGATATTGAGGTTGCTTCCATGTTTGGCTATTGTGAACCGTGCAGGGGTGCAGACATTTTTTTCTGATTAGAGATTTTGTGTTCTGTGGGTCTATGCTCAGGAGTGGGATGGCTGGATCAAATGGTAGCTCCATCTTTATTTTTCTGAGGAATCTCCACACTGTTTTACAAAGAGGTTGCACTAATTCACATTCCCACTATCAGCAAAGGAGGGTTCCTTTTTCTCCATACTCTCTCTGACACTGTTTCTAGACCTTTTACGTAGACTCTATTCTTCGATGTGAAGTAATATCTCCTTGTGGTATTTATTTGCATTTCTCTGATGCTGAGTGATGCAGAGCATTTTTTCATATGACTGTAGGCCCTCTGTGTGTCTTCACTAGAAAGTTGTCTATTCAGGTCTTTTGCCCATTTATTGAGTGGGTTGCTTGCTTTTTTGTTGTTGAAATTTGTGAGCTCTTTATATATTTTGGAGATTAAACTATTATCTGATGTATGTTGGGCAAATATCTTCTACCATTCATTGGGTGGTCTTTTTGTTATAGCGGTGGTTTCTTTCACTCTACAGAAACTCTTATTTGATTATTTACTTTTACTAAACAATTGTTTTGTTTTACTTTAGTTACTTTTGTCATAGGTATCACTTACCAAAAGACATCTTTGAGGTTGGTGTCATTAAGCATTATTCTACATTTTCTCCTATGTATTTTATGATTTGGGGCCTTGTGTCCAGGTCATTGATCCTTTTTGAGTTGTCTCAATTCCATTTCTTCCAGTGCACTCCCAAGACAATTTGCACCCTAGATACCTGCGTAAGAAGTAATTAGCCTGAGCGCCCTTCCCCGAGGGCAGTGCGTTGCTAACCACCAAACATCTCATGACCACAATGAACAGCTGTGTATGTCATCTACTGCCCGGCTTAGGGAATGTTTTGAACATGAAATCCAGTCCTAGTTTCCCCATCAAGATTCTGCCTGCAGGGTTACAGCGACCTAGAGAGGGTTCCTTCTACTACTTCATATGGAGGTGCCTATGGACAGGTCCTCACACTGTTTGTACTCTATTTTAACCTCTGAGGATCCATTTAAGGAAGACTTTCCTGGATCAAATGCTTCTTCTAACAAGGTTTAAGTTCTGCCTTTCCAAACACCCCATATAGCCATGTCACCGATCCTTGTAAATCTATTCTTAGGAGAATGCTTGAAAGTGAGGAAAGGGAGAGGAGAATAATAGCCCAGAAGAACAAAAAGAGGCTTTATCACACACAAGGGGGTAGGCACTGAAGCACAAGGAAGAAAAGAGGACCACACAGGTAGACATCAGCCCAGCACAGCCCCTGAGAGACTCACCACCCTCTCCCAGGAGCAGTGTGTCCCTGGCCCTGCGTGTGCATCGACTCTCCAGCAGCAAGACACCAATGTGCAGGACCCCTGCAAACGGCCTCAGCCCACATTACAGCCAATAAAATTGCCTGGAATAAGCCCCAGACACAAGAAAAGCCAAGATAGGAGGGTGCCAGAAACCAGAAATTGTTTTCAGTTCACTATGTCAGCAAACGAGCTGTCACGTCGAATTCAGAGAAGACAAAGCTGCTTGCTTTTGTCACTGCAATTTCTTTATGATTGGAATATTGGGTGCAGCCCAGTATGTTAGAAGACAGGGGTAAAAGAAAGAAAAGAAGTAGCTTGGTGAACACTTTAAAAATAAACTTTTAAATTTATTTGTTCTATTATGTTTTATTTCTGTACATTTTAGATGTACAAGAAGTTGTAATTCTATTACAAAGTTTCCAATACTCCACCCCAGTTTCCCATATTGCTAATACTCCATGGCACTTTTGTCACCAAATACAAACTAGTGTGGATACATTTTAATTGAGTAAAATCCATACTTTCCACGTTTCCTTAATTTTTCACCTAATGTTATTTTTATGTCCCAGGTTCCCATCAGAACATTACATCACAGCCAGTAGCTGTGTTTCTTCAAGCTTCTCTGGACTGTGACAGTCCCTCCATCTTCTTTTGCTTCTGATGGCCTTGACAGTTTTGAGCAGTACTAGGCAGATATTTCATAGAATGTCCTTCAATCTGGGCTTGGCCCATATTTTTCTCATGGTTAGACTGAAGTGGCAGGTTTGAGGAAGGAAAATCACAGAGCTCAAGTGCCATTCTCATCGTTCCTGTCAAGGGTACACGCTATCCGCATGACTCAATACTGTCGGTGTTGACCTTAATCACATGACTTAGGTAGTATTTGTCAGTTATCTCCATTATCAAGTTACCCTCTTGCTTCCTCTTTCTCTACTGTACTCATTAAAAGGAAGTCACTGTGCATGGTCACACTGAAGGGGTCGGAAGCTATGCTCACCTCCTTCAGAGGGTAGTGTCTCCATAAATTCTTTGCGATTCCTCTGTGTAGGAGGTTTGTCTATTCTCCCCTATTTATTTATTCAATAATTTATCTATATCACTGAAAATTTATAATATTTTTATATTGGATTGTAATTCTATTTTACACTATTTATTTTGCTGCTCACATTGTTCCAGTTTTGTCTAGTGGGAGTTCTTTCGATTGGCTCACATGTCCCTTTGACACATACCCCACACTTTGCTTTTTGAGTGCTTCTCTACTTTTCAAGATGTTCTGGGCTCATCTTGCATATTCTCTTCCCCAATTCTACAATTTTTGTCATTTTTCTAAGGAGCCTCAGTTCCTTTCATGGGAGAATGGTATTAGAAACCAAAATCTGGGCACTGAGTGTGTTCAAGGTTCCTGGGGTGTGTTTGTTCTAAGCCTACTCACTGGACAGAGCTAGAAAATTCCAACCCAGGTATATACATGTCTGTAATTATTTATACATATATGTAGATAGATGACATAGACATGTAGATGCAGACCAAGTTCCATCCGCATCTATATCAATTTAAACATAACGTCATATGTCAGCTTTCATCCAGTACCACCAACTTCATGACAGAGGGTAGAGTTGGGCAGCCCAAAGAGGCAAGACAGTGGGAGGGATAATAAAGTCACTGTGAGAAGAATCAAAGTAATCCATACAGTGTCCCCATGTGTTGTTGATTGCATTTCCTTTCTGAATGGTAGTTTGTGCCCAGTGCCTAGAGAGAAAGGGGAGACATTAAACATCTATTATTAGGTACCCAAAGAATTGTCTTAGGATTTGGAGAGAATACTCCACAGCTTCTTTAAAACTAAACCAGAAATACTGATATCTTCAGTTCCTAAGGTAACCAACCTCAATGAGTTCAAAATGCATTCAGTCAACACCAGTGCCATTCTATAGAAAAGTGTAAAAAGACCATCTTTAGCATCACAATCAAGAGACAGTGGGCTTTTATGTCGGTCTCTACCTGTTAATGACTTGGGGCTCCCCATAAGTGTCCCTTCACAATTGCTTAGAACAATGGTGACTCAGGACAAGAGTCTTGAGGCATTTTTAGACTCCTAGCTAGAGAGGGAAAAACACTGGTTTTGAATCATTCTTTGGTGTGAATAATGTAGACCAGGATAATATGACTCACAAACCAAAACAGATACATTAATTGGCTGAAATCTGAACCCAAGCCAAGAATTAATTTTTTTTTTTTTACTGCACTGAAAACAAAATCAAAGTTGTTGTTTTTAAAATTCTACTGAACCTGTTCAAATTAGAACCAGTCTTTGGAAAAGGTTGAACCAGGAGAAAAAAAATCAGAGAAGCAAAACCATTTTTAAACAAGCAATTCATTCATTCAAGTGTTCGGCCCATATAAACATGCACCATATACGTGTTTCTCTCATAAGAGCTCTTTTAATCTTTTAATCTTTGAATCTCACTGAACCAGTTGCCAGATTAACCAACATGCCCCATTTTCTCTGCAGTGTCTCCTAGTGGGTGTGCTGGGTGCCCTAGAGGCTGGTAGCTAGTGGGAGCTGGGTAAGACACCCTCTCTCTTCTGGAGGTTCATGAACTTTGCAAGAGTAGGTTGTATTTGTTCCCAAATCTGTCAACACCTATTGTATTCCATACTATAATTACATCATTAATTAAATATTACATATGCTGGTCAACTCTAAGTGCAAAAAGAAAGACTTCTTGTTTCAGTGAAAGCTAAGTGGAACAATTAGATAAGGTGTGTGGCACTAAATATTTTTTAGAAGAATATCAGACAACGCCCAATATCCATCAGTGACTCATTCTCAAAGAAACGTTCTCAGTAAATCAATGTCATTCTGAATGCTTCATTTGAAACCTAAAACCAAGTTACATATATTTTATTGCAGTGAGTTTCCGGCTTACTTACAAATGGTTGCCTTTCTCAAGGGTGTCAAAAAACATGCAGACACATCTTTTCTTCTTTCTGAAACACTAAGATGTCTTTGACGACACAGACTTTTCTCCCACAGACATCCCACTCTCCTGATGCCTAACCCTTCATGCAGCGATGAAGAGCAGAAGCTGAGGAGAAAGACCAGGGGAGAGACTGGCATTCCACTCCAGTCACTGAGTCTCTTTGCAAGGCCACTTACTCCTTGAGACTCAGCTTCCCAATCTGTAAAATAGGGTGATAGTAGCTCAGAAGTTCCCTTAACTCAGAAACAAAAGTAAAAAGCCTTCGAGTCGTGAGAGGTCACTGAGTCAGTGTCATTATGAGCTTCCACCGAACTGCAGCATCATCAACTACACGTGTGCTCATGTGAGAGAGCAGCATCCACGTGCAGGATCTGGGGATGGATTAAGTGAGAAAAGGCATCAGAAGCCCTTTGCACAGAGAGCCACCTCTGCCGAGATCCCCACATTATTGACTCTACTGTTGCCTAATGACTCACACTGTCTGTGCTGGGGTGGCTACAATGGAACCCTGAAGCAAGCAGTCTATTGCATGAGGGGGCAAATCAGCAAATCGAAGGTGCAGGTGCCAGGCGCCCCACCCCTTCCCACTTGGACAAACACAACAAACAGGGTGGTCTCCCCAGCCTCAACAATGTCCCCCTCCAAGCTATTATTCATCCCACAGCCAAATGCTTTCCTAACTGCACACTCCCACAGTGTCCCCAGGCACCTGGTCTCCAGAGAAAGGTGTGCCGCTCTTACACCTCGTCTTTCTGAGGACCAGTTCCTCCCACGGGGGTGTCCAATTGCCTTCTCATATGAAATGCATGGGAATGTGGATTTCCCCCACCAAGCACTTCCTATCTCAGACTTCCCTATGTCCTCAAGCCAAAGTCCCTCTGTCCTCAAGGACCATGTATCAAAAGTTCTACTAGTTCTTTTCCTCAAAATATCTTAGATGGTCCCTGTTTCACTACCTCCATCACTGTCACTCCAAGCCAACCTCCAACCTCTCAGCCTAGACCCCTGCAATGGCAACGTAACTGGGGTTCTTGTCTCTGCGCTTGCTCATCTCTGACTCCTGCTGAAGCCTCCACACCACCACCCCTTGCTCACCAGGCAGTGGCTGCTCTGGGATTTTTCCTGCTCCTCTAGCACGTCATGACTTCTGCACTTCTCTCTATCCCAAACTTCTCTTCTCCCAGACCACCCCATAATCTAGTCTCAGCACATACCACCTCCGCCAAGGCTCACCCTGGCCACCCTACCCAGGCCCGTTCCCATCACTGCCATCAGAACCCACTGAAACCGACTTGAATGTTAGCTCCTTCCTCTTCATAGTGGTCATCCCCAGAGGAAACTATTTTGGGTAGTTATTGATTCTCTCCCCCACCCCGCCCCACTGTTAGAATATAAACTGTACGAGGTCACTGTGTTCTTCTCCACTGTTCACCACCATAACCCCAGCACCTAGACCAGGGCTTGGTAGGTCCTAGGTACCCACCCAGCACAATATGGTTAAACAGATGGATGCCTAATTCATTTTCCTTCCTCCTCTTCTCTGGCCAGCTTAATTCCTTCACATCCCCTTTGCCTTTTGTTTGGAGATCAAGCATCAGTCTCATCTGCCTCACCCCACCTCCATGCAGTTAGTCACTACTCTGCTCTCCCTTTCTCAGGATTCCATTGGAGCACTTCGCATACTAGCCTTCACGTTCTCTTTGTCCACATCCCCAATGGGCCCAGATGTTCTGAGACACCGAAGATCGCATCTTACTCAGCCTTCCAGCCACAATACTTACAATAATTCTCTACAGTTCTGTTCATCTTGCTTTCTCTGACCACACGATATGAAACAGCCTTTCCCTCCTCCCCTCCTTCTATCACCCTGCTGCCATTGTAGCGTTTACTGTGATCCCACATCATTTTTCTCTATTTACTTATTTATTCTGCTTCTCTATTGTCTGCCTCCCCTACTGCATTCCTCGTCATACAGGAGTGGCTGATACATAGTAGGTGTTCAATACAGATTAGTTTACAGATGACTCCTTCAGTGTGCTCATTCAATGATTGAAAAATTAACTGATGAACACCACGAGCAATGTAAATCCCAGGGCACCTAAAAAGCAGGAACATATGGTGTTAGGACAACTATAGCCCATCATGTCCCAAACAAGAGACATGGACACGATTCAGAAAAATCACATTCTGAAGCAACTGTTGGGAAGAAGAGGGGAAGAAGGCAAGTAGACTTGACTAATGAGCAAAGTGGATCCTGAACTGCTCAAGGGTATCTACTGCTGCTCTTTTTGTTTGTTTGCTTGGCACTGAGAGTCCAGATAGGAGAAGCAGGTCTCTCCACAGTGCTACTAAATCTATTGCAAGAAGGCCAATTAGAAACAAGTCTGTAGATAATTGAGCAGATGTTCGATTTCATCAGCCATCACATTGCATAAGCAACTCGAGAAGATAAGCATAGATGTTGGCATGTAGAAGATGGGATGACACTCAACAAAACAAGTTTCACGCGCAAACTCCAAGAGAATAAAGGAGCTTCGACAGCTCTTTTCCAAGAAGGGGACCTCAGATCACCTGCCTTCCACAGGCCCTTCAGCCACAGCCAGCGGGGGAGCAGGGACGTGAGATTTGCTGGCGACACTGGCTTGGCATATCCCGAGTGACATGTAAATAATATTAACCACATTAAGTCACTCTAGGTCCACAGCATTGCTGCAGACACGATAAATAGAAGTTGGACGATGTGACTACCACGAGGCCAGCAAAAGTGGAGGAAGGGACAAGCCAGCTGGTGGGGCCAACGGAACAGAAGCCAGCCCAGGGCCGCCAGCAACCCACCCCCCAAATAATGCTTCATTGGGATGGCATGCCAGCCTGGCCAGAAATAGTCCAGCCCAGTGGCGGGAAGTGGGTGATTCACGACGAAGAGGCTAGCAAGCAGAGAAATGCACCCAGGAACTTAGCTGGTAGCACTTCAGACTGGGCCATAAAAGGCCAAGTGTAATAAATAAATACGGTGATATGACGAAGAGAGAAGGAGGGGGTGGGGGTGCCAGCCACTTTAGGTGGTCAGGGAAGGCATGTTTCATGAACTACTGTTTCAGCCAAGTCCTGAATACAGAGGAGATGGCACACAGCTGTTTTCGGGAAAAGCATCCTGGCAGAGGGGACAGCCTGGCCATAGGGTCCAGTCTCAGACTCCTGGCAGCCTCGTTTCTGCGGGGGCTCATCCCCTCCACTTTTGTAGTTTGGATTTGCACCATCAGAGGTGACGTCTTCTAATCCAAGTCTCCAAGAACCCTCTCCTGCAAGGAGACTCCCAGGCCCAGCTCCTTCCCATTCTGACCCCTCCTCTCTTCACCTCAGGTGCCTGTGAATGGCCCTGGTAAGCTGCACTGGATAGAAATGCATAAGATGTGACTGTCGCTCTTCGTAGCACTTCAGTATCAGGCTGGTTTGCAGGATTCACCACACCCTTGGTTTTGCTGCCTTGTTGCTTCACCTGGGTACAATTCACCTCCTCTTGTGGGAACCCTGGTCCTTCAGGGCACAGATCAGATTTTCTACTTCTTGGGTCTCCCTAGTATCTTCTAGAACAGAGCTAGGTATTCATTCACAGCCCCGAGCAAAACTGTTTATAGGCGGGGTCAGCCAAGTTGTCAATTAAGTGCTTGCTTGAATGAAACAATTCATTAGGAAGTCCTGCCTCCAAACCCCACCACCTTCAGCACAGTTTGCTCTCACATTGGGTCCATTTTACAGATGAGGACACTGAGGCATGGAAGCTTAGGTAACCTGGCCCAGCTCACAAAGCTGGGAAGCGCAGACCTGGGATAAAACTCAGGTCTGTCTGGTATCAGAAGGCAGGCTACACTGCACAGCATGACTTGCTCCTGTAAAGAACTAAGGACGGCCGCCCGTTCTCGATGCTTCAATAAACAAATGAAAACTCAGAAGAGAATTCACCCAGGTGGCCTGGCTTGTAGAGGCCACTGGAACCAGAGCCAGGTATTCACGGTTGGGGGGGTGTCAAGGCCTCCGGGTGCTCTGATACGCCAGGTCCCTCTCAGAAAGGTCACAATTCTGGTGAGGTGCAGATAAAGGAATCTGATCATCACTGTGCCCCCTACTGAACTGAAGTGTGGTCAAAGTGCTCCTGACCACAGGCTAAAACATCTAATGAAATGACCAACAGGAGGACGGTCAAGACATATTTGTTCTCCATAAATAACATGATAAATAATGGTTTTTTTTCTCTCTCTCTCCCCTCCCCCAGCCCAAAGGGAGGAGATGGAGGAAGACAGGGGAACCAGAAGCCAACACGTCTCAAGTACCCTCGACAAGTCATACAGCATCATCTGTGGAGTGGGTTTCATGGAGTGCTGCCAGAGGAAGCCAACAGAAGTACAGGAGACTCATTTACATTTGAATTTCTGAGAGCAAGAAAATATTTCAGCCTCAGTGTGTCCAGTGCAATATTTGGGACACAGTTATACTGAAAAGCCCAGCTCACTGAAACCTGCCTCACAGGGATTGTCAGGCGGATTCAACAGCGCACCAAGTAGGAAGCACTTATAGATCGGACTGGTAAGTGAAAAGTGGTCGCACTAAGATGAAGTGATAGCCCCAGTCCTGCTCAAAACACCACGCATCTTCCTTTCCACTCCAGTTGGAAATGGAGCTCTCTGGATGCTGATGCAGATGAGAAAAAACAGCAATTTGTGCCAATGGATTCATGGTTTAATGAGCAAATTTACCTGGAGAAACATGGCTTCCCTCAGCACGATTTCCCTCAGCCTGTGAGATGTTCACTCTGCTCCCAAGGAGAGAAAGGAGAAAGAATGGAATCTAATGGCCAAGCCAGTTAAGTGCAGAAAAGCCCCTCATGAGAAGTGATAGAAGAAGAGATCACAGGATAGTGATTTTGAAAACAGAAATAACTTGGCTGAGCCAGAGGAGAAACAAGATGATGAGATAGCAGGAGAAACAGAGGAGGGGAATGGGGCCCAGAGAGAAATCACATGCAGAAAGTTTATGGGAAAATGTCAAGTGGGAAAGGTCTGTTCCGCCTAAATCAGAACATCTGGGCACCTTCCACGATGCATTGGAAGGATGAAATGTTTTTCAAAGGTTCTCAGACCACCTCAGGCAGAGCTGTGAAGCAAAAAGTTTATCTTTGAGACCCTCTTCTCTGTTTTACCAGGGCTAGCACCAGTGTGCCCACACTCCCTGCCTAGTAAGCCCCCACATCCCAGAGGCCTGGGGCAAGACTGTCTTTCGGGGAAAGGAGAGGGCGAGCCTTTGAAACTTCGTGTGATTCTGCAGATCTGCTCCGTGAGTGGGGGGTAGTAGGTGTATGGCAGGTGCTCCGTGCTTTTGTATTGGAATGAACTACTTCATCAGTAAGCCCTGGTGGCTCTCCTATTTCAGAAAAGATCATCCTGACTTCTATTTTCATACAGCCATGTCGAGAGGACCATCACCAACAACTGAATGAAAACCTCCTGAGAACAAGAGCGCAGAACCCACTGGGAAGCTCATTCACACGGCTGCGTGTCCCTCCCGCTCCCCATCTCCAGTGGATGAGCTTCTGCTTCGGGAATCACCCACATGGAAGCTCCCCTCAGGCACTGGGTTGAAGGCAACTCTGGGGGTGACAATAGGAATAATGTGCACATCTGCCAGAAGGAAGGGCAGATTTCTGATTGCTGTTATTACCACCAAAATGGTGCAACCCCTCGGGACACTTAACAATGCCCTCGGTGTAGTGAAGAGCTTAAATACCAGACTCCCTGACCTCCAGCTCACGTCTGAAACACCATGGCTTGTGCTGGCCTGCCCACTGGAATGGAAAACGTAAGATAAGAACCTCTACTTCCTTACCCCAAGCCCTGAGGACCTGGGCAAGCATTCCTAGGAGTGCCAGCTACCACGTCGATCATGTTTGTCTTTGCCTACTCTTTTTCTACCTTTTGATTATTCAGGTAGAGGAGAAAGTAAAGCAAGGACAAGGGGATCCTTTGTCCAAGAGACTCCTGATTCCCTGGCAGGTGCCAAGGTCTGAGACTCAAGAACAATGTGTGAAGCTAATACAAATATTATTTATCAGGACTGGTGAATACTCACCTCACCTCAGAAAATTAGGACTGCTAACCACCCCATCTCAGAATCAACCTGACCATCAGCAGCAGATGTGGTTGTCTTGGATAAATAGTGAATCATCTATTCATGCTTTGCCCTAAGCAAAAGAAGAGAGACAGTATCTGAAGTCGCTAAGTACGTAGTTCATTTCTTCCACACTGCTGCAACTTGACTCAGAGACCCAGAGAACAGGTCAACCCAAAAACTCATCAGCTGTCCTCTGTGACGCCAGTAACATCACTAGAGGTGCACGCACGCGTACGTGCACACACATGCCACCAAACCCTTCCATATTCTTTCAGAAACTGTGACTCTCAAAAAGCAAATCTTATGGCAGATAGTGGGGAAGTTTCTTACCAAGGACCCTGGGCATCCTGAAGATGGAATGCAGTTGGCATCGATAAAGCTTTGAAAGCAGTGAGGAAGACAGGGAGAGCCTAGCGAGAGCAGTTGATGAACTGGTGGTGGTGGCAAGTGTGGTTGGATGCACTGGAGACGGAGGAAAATCACACCCAACCCAGCAGAGCCAAACCACATAGATGTACTACCTTCACACCTGGGAATAGACTCAGAAGTGGACAGAACAATCTGTCTTCTCTCCAGCTTTCGAGGCAAGAAAGAAATTCAAGCAGTGCCCAAGGGATCGCTAGTGACTCCCAGGGCAAGCTGAACCGTCAAAGGCAGCTCAGCACTGGATCTGAAGAAACCTCCTCATTCAAGGATGAATAAACAAAGAAAAAAGACAGACTATGGAAAATACTACAGAAGAAAGAAGAGCACCGTTCTGAAGACTCCAGGGTGTGCCCGGAAGAAATTATTTTCAAAAACTGCAAGAGGAATAGAAAGAAAATGGCATCCCTTTTATAAAACATACCAAAATGTATAGAGCTGAAACTGAACCAGAAAAAAAGCTAGATGAGCTATGGAATCATTTCAGAGAATTAAAAATGAAAGGAAAACAAAGCATATTCGAAGTCTGCATTAGAAGGAGCACAGAGAAAACTAACCCTTTGGAAAAGCACGCCAGCGGTATAAAGGGTATGTCTGGTATGTTTGGGATGGTGTTCAGGGGAAAAGAACAATCGAGTAACTCTAAAAAGAGATCAACACTTAGAGGAGGAAGCCAGGTTCAAAAGCGTGGGTGTTGTTTATGAAAAAGCAAAATTGTAATTACAGTAATACTCAAAGATGTAATGGAGAAAATTTTCTGAGCTGAGTAAAGACTTAAGGATATAAATCAACAGCCATGCCTTATAGGCAGAATTTATAAAAAGAACATACAGCTGAACAGATCCTGGCAACATTTTTTCATTTTCTTTTACTTAAGAAATAAATTTAACAGACTTCAAAGGCCATAAATCTGTCAATTCTCAAACTCTGACTACGTAGCTCAGCAGCTTTTCCAGAATCAAGTGGGTAGTTCCAGAAATTTTTGAAGAAAAAAATCATGTAATTTTTAAATTGAGATATAATTTGATATGTAACCTTCCATTAATGTCAACAGTGCACAACATAATGATTCAGTCCTGGCATTATTGCCAGATGATCACCATACGAAGTCTAGTTTACATTCATCGCCGCGCAGTTACAATTTTTTATCTTATGTTGATGAGAAGTTCAAGACTTACTCTCTGATGCAATGCATAGTATTCATTATAATGACCAAGCAGTACAGTAGAAACTCATGACTACTGGAAGCTTATGAGAAGAAAAAAAAAAATGACTCTAAAATAGTATACCTGGTCAAGATGTTGTTTGTAGATGGTGGGGAATAAAGAGAATTTTAGATAAAGAAGGATTTAGAATAACGCATCTCTCTCATATTCGCCCTAAAAAAATAATGTTGCAAGTCAATGAACTTAATACATCAATAGATGAGTCAGAATTAGGCGTTTAAGAATGAGGATGCTGCGGCATGAAAGAATGGGCAGTGAGAATGTAAATCATCCAAAGGCTAAGCTAAGGCTGGGTAGTTGCTGTCAAAATAACTCAAAAGCATATAGCAAAGTCATTCTTAAAACATAAGATGCAGTATTTAAAATGATTCGAGAAGAATAACCTGGGCCTTCAACTCCAGGTATCTTTACAAAAACCAGAGAATGAGGAAAAAAAGGAAGAAATAGTGTTTCAAATTCTTTTTCTCAATTAGCAGAGAGCTGAAAATACTCTTTTTAGATACCAGATGACCTCACTCATAGGCGAAATGTGAAGAGAAAAGGAACAGATGAAACAAAACCAACCCCTAGACATTTGCAATAGAACAGAGGTTACCAATAAGGAATGACACAGGGCCAGGAGGGTGGTGGGGTGTGGCAAGTGGTGGCGGAGCCCACCGGACAACGGGAAAGGACACCGAGTGATGTGGCGAAGGGCAGGGTGTGTTGACATATATCTGAGGAATGGGGAAACTGCGCATATGGGGAACCTAAGCATATGAGTTTATTTTAATGTTGCTTCGATAAAAAAATATTCTTTTACTTTCAATTATTAGAAAACCATAGGTTAAAAAATTGGGGGGGGGCATGCCTTTGTGGCCCAGGTGGCTGAGATGCTGGTGTGTAGACCGCAGACAGCCCAGGCATCTGGGTTCAAGACCTAAGACAAAGGTAAAACACTAAAATGAAAACAACAAAATAGAGATACTTCTTCATTCTTTATAGGCGTCTTCCTCCTCTCCCTTCCTTCCTTCCTCTCTTCAAAAAAATGTTTTGGATAATTTAAAAGAAAGCCACTAGAAAAAATGTAAACAGGCTGGGAAAGGCAAAAATAAGCAAAGAGTCTCCGTGTCAAAGAGTCTCTGTCTCCATGTCACTACAATCTCTGTTGGTGATCCCATCACACCCCTTCTGCCTCTCCTAATAAGGAGAAAGGGACTCAGGCTTATCCCTGCCTTCGCAGAGCTACAAGACAGGAGAGAGAGATGGAGGCACTTGGTTAAATTTCAACCTGATGTGAGAACTTCTCAATGATGTCTATGTAAAGTTCTTCTACGGGGAACAGGACGTCATGGTAGGAGGGGCGATGAAGCAGGAAAGAGGAGCTTGAGGAAAGTTTCCCTCCAGAACACTGAGGACACACAATTATTTACTGGTCTTTCTTACCTGACTGTAAGCACCACAGGGGTAGGGACCTCATCTATCTTCCTAGTGTCTTACTGGAAGGATGAATGGATAACAGATAAATGGACAAAAGGATGAATGATGGATAAATGAACAGAATGTTGGAAAGATGGACCCTTAGTTATTAGATCCTTACCTCCTTTGATTTGCACTACCCCTGGGGATGCTACCTCTAAGGAGGGAAAGCGCACCCTCTCGGCCAGATATCCCTCTGCAGATCATTCGTCTTCCATAGCATAGCAACAAACTGCCAAAGCATGCCTGAGTGGAAAAAACACTCCTCCAAAAATGCCTTTCTCACCCACAGAGAGTGCTTAGTTCTGGGGAGCAGAGAGGCCAAGGCAGTGTATTCTTCCTGGTGACTCAGAGTCCTAAAACGAGAGAATAGAAATGCATCCTTGATCATATTTTTTTCCTTATTTGATTTAGAGCCCAGAAAGCTGATCTGTGGCATTAATGATGTATGAAGTCAGACTTTAGTTTGCAAGGGGAAAGGTGGGGGCCAGGAGACCACTAACAGTCCTAA
Organism: Solenodon paradoxus; assembly: GCA_004363575.1. Taxonomy (NCBI): domain Eukaryota; kingdom Metazoa; phylum Chordata; class Mammalia; order Eulipotyphla; family Solenodontidae; genus Solenodon; species Solenodon paradoxus. The sequence continues at coordinate 315,263 of RJWH01001749.1, forward strand.
CGTCATCTCTGCCGGCCGTTCTTTCCCCTGACCCTCCAGAGGGGAAGACATTTTCTGATGGGGGGGGGGGGGTCAAGGAAGAGAAAGAGCTGGGAACCACCGCCATTTGCACGACTAGCCTGGTAAATGGTAGGCTTTTTACCTCTCAAAGGACGTGTTGCAGCAGCTCAGGACGGAGAAGCAACCTGCCTTTCAGCCATTGTCTAGAGTACAAAGTCCTTGTTTGACTTTCCACAAGCTGCTGAAAACACCCCCCCCAGACAGATAGAAACAGATGTCGATATATGGATACTCACAGACAGAGAAAAGTCCTGAACTCACATAAAAGAGGTGAGTTCCTTCCTACAAACTTTAATGATCCAATTCACAGACACGGCATCTGTCTGCTCCTCGTTATCCTCCTGACCCTCCACCTGCCAACTTGGGAACAGGAGACACGGATGCCAACAGCAAAGTGCCTTCGGGGTATGGAGAAGCTGCCACCAGGCCTTGAAGTGCCGGGTTGTGCCTTCTGGAACAGCCACAGCCATGGCTCCCTGGTTAGTATGAAAGTAACACCCTGTCCCGGATGGTGTTAAGAGGCCGGGGCATGTGTGCTGGAGCGTGTTGTGACTTCCTTGCCTGTAGTTGTCAGACCTGCTGCTCGCCTGAGCCAGCCGGCCCTCCCAGGGGAATCCAGGCCCCGCGCACCCAGACAGGAAAGAAGCCCAGGCCTCCGAGTCCAAGTGTCTGGAATGACGATGCAAAACTCTAGAAGGAAACTGAAGTCTTTCTGAACTCACTTAAAAGGGCAAACTAGGAAACTAGGAAAGATCACCAAGCGGCAGCTTGACTGGCGTCCAGGTCAGACCCTGGAGCTGGAGGGCTCTGAGGAGGCAGTCTCTTCTCTGACCACTCCAGGCCTCAACCCACAGCGGGAGCAGGAAGGCTCAGAGGTCACCTGGCTTACGTTTTCAAGACCAGGTGAGAAAAAAAGAGTACAGACTTTAAAAGACTTGTCCAGAAACAGCCAATGCATGGCAGGGCCTGAACTGGAGTCCAGAACTCCTGGCGTCCGAGTAAAGGGTGAAGATTGTAAGGTTTTTCTGGGCTCTGCGAGGAGAAAATTTCAATCAGACAGAAAGCAGAATAGTCAGGGCTTTATTGGACTTTGCGCTCCCAGGCGAAACTCCCAAGTCCGCAAAACGGGCCTGGGGAAGTCGCGCGCAGAACAAAGGGGGACCGGCTCTTTAAGCAGAGGAATTTCGCGGGCTTCCCATATCGCGATTGGGGATTGGCCCTGTGAATCCAGGTGTGGGGGTCGCATCCCTTATTCTGATGTCATCCACCTTTTTCCCGGGCTTGGCCGCCGGGCATGCCCGCTGTCCCTGCCCGCTGTCCCGTCTTTCTGAGCCAGCCTAACAAAGATCACAGCACTGCTCAAGACGCAGGCAGCAGCTAGAATGAGGACGAGATCAGAGGAGATGCTGAAAACCAGACACTAGGCCTATTGGAAACAGGTTTAATGAGATTACTGTCAGAGAATAATGGAGACTATAAAGCACTGTGAACCTACTGTGCCAGGCACTTCACTGCATGCTTCCCATACATTGTTTTTCTGTGACAACAATGGTGGTTCCCATTGAACAGATGGAGAAACTGAGACTGGAACAGTATAACTTGCCGCAATCATGTGGATACTAAGAGAAAATGCCAAGATTGCCCTGAATTTTTCTGCCCACCACCCGCCCCCCCAACCCCCAAAGCCTGGGTCTGGACTGACTTTCATCGAAAGGAAAGTCAACAGGTGAATGCCCTCATTTATTTTAAGTTCCCCTCTGTTCGCACATTTTCCAGAGACAATCAAGGTATAAGTTGAGACAAAAGTATAAAACACTCTGAGACAAATAAATGTACGAATTGAGAGAAGGCTGGTTGCGGGTACCTACAGGTGATAGATAGGGTTTGGAATTCCATGTCTATATTCATTGTGAGGAAAATATCAAGTCTCTCTTTATGTCTTTTCCTGATGTTTCATGTAGAACCAGACTTCTGGTAGGCCAGGCCTATAGAATGGGACCTAGTTTTTTTCCCTAAACTTTAAAATCCAAAGAATGTATTAAAGTTGGTCAGACATTGACACCGCACAAAGGGCTCATTTGGACACCTGACAAGGCTGGATTCCAGGAGGTTTAATTTTTTAGTCATGAAGGGGAAGCTCCAAGTTTCCTACCAGTAGTGGCGCCATGTTAGCTGACTCCCAGAAATCCTTACCCACAAACTCTTTACCACCAACTCTTACAACAAACTCTTGGCTGACTCACTAGCAGAACGAGCCATAATAATACAGGCGTTTGGGGGCAGTAAGGAAGTTCTTTTTCCTTGTGCTAACTCCAAGGCCAACACTGAAGCACTAGCTTTTGGAGCTGGGAGGGTCTCAATTCAGTTCCTAACTGCTGGGATCAATAAAGAGGAAGCTTAGTTTAGATAATCAATGCCTTAGCAAGGCGGGGCGGGGGATACAATAACCCAGGTGCCTGGAATGACAGGTACCCACCCCACCCCACCCCCAGCCAGGAAAACCTGGCTGAGGGGTTTTTATTCCTGAGGCTTCCTGAGGCTCAGGAAGAAGTCAGAAGTCAGAAGTCAAAGGCTGGATAGTTAACTAAAACCTTTCAAATGTAAAATCACTTTGTAAACAATGATGGTTAGATGGTTTTTCTGTGATTGACTTCCTTGTATAATGACATTAAATATGCAAGGAGTCAGTGACTCGGTGTCACAGTTTGGGGGTGACAGTTCCCCAAAATCTGTTCACCACCCCCCACCCCTCTTTCTTTCTATTTTGGTCTTTTTCTTTCTTTAGCTGTCTCAATCCTTCGCAGTCCCTCCCTTTAATTCAGTTCCCTGGGAACAAGCCTGATACCCAACCTTGAACTTATGGAGCTGTGTGTCATTGAACCACCACCACAAGTCAGGCCCTTTGCTCGCTACTAGGGATAGAGAGACAATGATAACAAGAGTCTTACTGTCCAGAAGCACAGCATCCTCACCAGCCCTGATGTTTGTGCAAATCAGCCTTGCTTGTATCTCTGCATGGCTCTGACCTTCTCAGCTCAGGTCTTTTGCTCTGAATTCTGGCTTACAGGGCCTTGGCCCCAGTGACAGGGACATGTGTGCCTGACATTGATCTTCAAGACTCTTGGGCATGCACTACTCTACGACCTGCACCTGTGCATGAGAGACATTCCTTCTCTCACCCTGCCCGTGGTACCCTAAAAGCCAAGCCAGCCCAGCCTCCCCAAAAGGGACCCCATACAAGCCTCTGTACATTGTCTGGTGGAGCCAGAAAAAAAATGCAAGTGGGGGAAGGGAAGTGGTAGGACACAGACAGGAGACTCATCTGATTCCTGCCAGTCTTGACTTTATCCTGCAGACATGCGGAGTCTAATGCAGGGGACTGGCAGATTCCGATTTGCCTTTTCAGAGGGTGAGTCTGGTGGAGACAGCGGGTGTGCATTGGAGAGAGAGGGACTAGGAGCAAGGAAAAATTCAGCACAGGAGTCTGTTGCAAAAGTCCCAGCAAGAACTGAGGAAGAGAAAGCCAAGCTTCCACACTACTCACAGTTGGCACCCTCAGTCAGAACTCCCTAGAGGCAGGGGCGGGGCAGAACTGGGGTGCCTTTATTCATCTTGTGGTTCTGTAGTCCCCCATCATGGTTTGAGTCTTACACACCCTTCTCCTCCTTCTCCCCTCCTCCCTGTCACTTTTCTTTCTCTTTTTGTTTCTCTTCTCT
>RJWH01001750.1:0-214147 GCA_004363575.1 Solenodon paradoxus
GCCCAAATATCCGCGGAAGAGCGCCCCCAGGAGGAACAGCCTGACCGCGGTCCCAGCATCAGGCTCCCCGACCACCGCGTCAGCCATGAGGAGGACAGACCACAGCACACTTGTGTTCTCTGTGACTGTCAAGGCCAACAAGCACCAGACCACACAGGCTGTGAAGAAGCTCCATGACACTGCGGTGGCCAAGGTCAACACTCTACACAGACCTGATGGAAGAAAGAAGGCATATGTTCCACTGGCTCTGACGCTTGGATGCTGTCAACAAATCTGGGATCATCCAAACTGAGTCCAGCTGGCTAATTCTAAATATAATTTTTTCACCATTAAAAACAAAAAAGGGATGGAATGCAGATACAGGCTACAACATGGATGAACTGTGGAGACATAATGATAAGTGAAAGAAGTCAATCACAAAAGGACAAATATTATTATTCTGCTTGTATGAGGTCTCTGGCATGGACAACCTCATAGAGACAGAAACTGTCACTGAGACGACCAGGGGTTGGAGGGGTGCACGTGTACAGAGTTTCTGCTTGGGATGATGAAAAACTTCTGGGAATGAAAACTAAAATAAACAACTAATGAAATAAAAGTGCTTCTTCCTCCTTTCCCCACCTTCCTTTCTTAAAAAAGAAAAGTTCTGGAAATGGATACTGGTGATGGTTGTATGACATTGTGAATAAATTTAATGCTACTGAACCACACATTTAAAAGTGGTTAAAGTAATGGGTTTAGAGGGGATTATGATTAGTCAGGTAAGTCAGTAGGAGAAAAACAAACATTATATGATTTCACTCATGTGGTCTGTAGAGAAATAAAATAAACAAAAATGAAATCAAACAAAAATAGGCTTTCAGTCTATAGAATCAGGTGAGTGGTTACCAGAAGGGAAGGGAAAATTAGGTAAAAGTGTCAATGATAAGGTAAGAGATAGAATTGGACTATTGGTGGTAAATTTAATGTAGTATACAGATGTTAATTTACAATGCTGCGTACCTTAAACCTATATAATGTTCAATAAAACATTTAAAGGACAGACGCAGGCAGGAATGAAGACGAGGCAGACAGGAAGAGAGAGGAGGAAGACGCATCTTTATTTTATTCTCATTTAGTTCTTCACACTTTCTCCTGGACCCAGGACTCAAACCAGGGGTATGAGGCCTTCTCCTTTGGGGATTCCACCAGGACACATCTCAATAAAAAGAAAAAAAAAATTAAAAAATAAAAATAAAATTTCAAACATACATTTAAAGAATAGTTAAAATGGTTATATACAAATTAAAGGAAAGATTTAGGCAGGCAGGTAGGGAGAGAAGGAAGCATTCTGTTTTAGCTGTTCATCTTGGTTGCTTCCCCAGGCCCTGGGATGCGAAACCAGTCCTTGGGATGTATGTGGATGGCACTCAGCCAGAGGCAGTGGACTCAACCACTACTCCATCAGGGTGCACCTATATACATTTTATCATAATAAATTTAAGACACTGAGTCCAAAGTCAGCTACAAGACCCCATCATCCTGCCACAATGGCTCTCTTGGTGACTTAATTGGAGGGAAGCCGGGTGCTACCAGTGCCGAAGATCCCGTTTGTTAATAGGAGCAGCAGTGCTACCTCTGCCCAGAGCAAAGCGAAGATCCCCTTGTGGATGTTTCTAGAGGTGACTGCTAAAAATCCCTCTTATCACCAATGTCAGGGTGACAGTCTGGAGGGAAGCACTTCCTCTTGGGTCCTTGTCAGCCCTCATTTCAACTTTGCCCTAAAACAGGGTTCCCATACGGGCAGAGGAGACAGGGGGTACTGCCAGGCCTCTTCAATAGCTCTGTTCCACTGTTCCTCAGGAAACGGATGCAGCTTGGACAGAGCTGCCTGTCAGTAAATTTGAGTGTCAGTTCTTCTTGCTCTTGGTTCAGGGCGTCTGTGTGGTGCTGATGTATCCAGCACTCAGCCCCGCTGCCGGACCGTTGCATGGTTTCCTGGCTACTCTCACTACCAGCCCTTCCTTAGCCAACCTCCTGTCATTATTTTTAAATGGTCGGTTGGTTTTCTAACTGCCTGGGAACCACAAGCTAGCTTAGGGCTTCCACAACCACCCTGCTCCCCGTGAGATAACAGGTGTCATTCTGTCTTAACTGCGTGTTTATTGGTTTTCCTAGGAGGCTGTGAACTGTAGAAGAGAGTATCCTCCTGACTTCTGTTTCTTTAATGCCTAGAGCAGAGGAGCTGTTTGACAAATAATTGTCGAATGAATTGAAATGATCTATTCACACGTTTCTCTCTCCTATCTAACTGGACTCAAGAACACCTTCAGGGGAAAACCTTGCCTGATTCATTCTGGAACCAGTGAATAGTTACTGGTATGAGCTGGGGCTCAGTCAGAGGGCTCTGAATCCAGACGGTCTGGACTGGAATCCTGGCCCCATCATTAACCGCCTCTCTGATCTTAAAACAAGTCATCTTCCCTCCCTGAGCCTGTGTGCTCATCAATGAAATGGGGGTAAGAAGGCTGCCTACTTCAGAAGGCATTGTGAGGACGAACACCTGGCAAGGGTTTAGCCCAGAGCCTGTCACATGGTAATGTGACTTGGGGGTGCGGGTAGAGAAAGCATCTTGAGATGAAGGAAAATCAGAGGAAACAAGTACCACTGACATGATTGTTCTTTTTTTTTTTTTTACTGCATCTAATGTTTGGAGGTGGGGTGAGATAGAGAGCGCCAGAGTGGGGCAAGCCAGGAGCTGCCTACCCGCTCCCTCCCTCTCCTTCCCCTCAGATTTGCAGAGTCCAAGCTTACCCACCATGAAGCTGAGCAGCCCTGGCCCTGGGCGGTGGTGAGGGGCCAGAAATAACTGCTGTTGCTATTCCTGCCTTTTCTGGGCTGGATGGGAACGCTGCCTTTCTAATCTAAAGGCTGCTCTAGACTTCCTGCACATCAGTGGGCTCTTATGTAACACTCCCCTCCCTCTGCCTGCCCAACAAGCTTCCAGAGATTTCTGCAGCCGGCTTTGCCTTACCGCACACTACACTGGGGGCGGGGGAGAACAGAAGCCACCACACGCTTGATTGTCCGGATTGTCCTCTGATCCTGGGGTCCTGCCGACCCATGCTCCCAGTCCTGCTGCCAAGGCCGGTCAGCACAGGCAGGTGGACTGATGTCCAAGGACAAGGATGTCTTTTTGCATCCGCAGGGCCTTCTCAGACAGAGAGGACACTGAGATCCCTTCCGAATGGTTACCTATTTCCACTCAGTTCTAACCCCTGAACAGACCCTCGGTGCCACCTCCCCAAGTTACTATGACCCAGTGTCAACACCTTTCAGGTCTAACCTAACCCTGGCACATGACCTTTCAGGCAGACTCTGAGGACAGCTGCCCAGACCCCAGCTCTCTCAGACAGAAATCTCCTGGCCCTCCTGGGTCAAATCCTCCATGGTCTCTTCCGACAGCCCCCGGAGCCTGTCTGCACCATGTCAAACACCCTCTTCAGAGCCCTGGGATGCCCTCTGCCTCAGGTCAGAATCACTTGGCAGGGCCCTCTCAGAACTTGCTGTCCCAAGGCTCAGAGTTCTCCTCTGAGGGCCCAGGGCACCTAGTTTCCTCACCTGTAACTGGAGTAACAGACACGGCATCACACACCAACACTTGGGGATGAGTCTTTCATCTGCCCTGTCTTTCGTCTTTCTCCTTTCCCTTGTCTTTTTCTTCCCCCCTCACAGTGCCTCTTCTGTTTCTCTGACCCCATGCCTGGGCCTCTTCAGGTTTCTTCTCAACCCTCAAGACACTTTGTAGGTGCGAGCAGAGGTACCTCCAGACTCATAGAAGGCCAGACCCTCTGTGTTTCCGGTAGAGCCCATCGGCTATTGGAAAGTGTGACAGGCGCCCCAGAGAGAACCTGAGAGAGTCACTTCCTGAACCCTGGGCTGGCCACAAGCGTGACAAACCACCACGTTCTGAGTAGTGCATGTGGGTGCTGACGTAGGCTTGGGCTGGGGAGGAGGAAGCAGCAATGGAAAAAAGGGGCTTGTTTTCCTCTGAAAACTACAGCCTCTCAGCCCTGGGCTGGGTATCTGAGACAAGATGGTTCCCACTGGCTTTCTCCTGGCATTCCAGCTGCCATGCAGGAGCTCAGTTCTTCTCTTATCTCTTCCTGCTCCTCTTTTCCCATTTGCCAGGAAAGTCTGAGCATAGACAGACCCATTGAGGGTCTCTCAACTTTCCCAGGGCTCCTGGCAGTGGTTACCTACCCAGCAAGAACTGAGAATCCCAGAATCATTGCTAAGCACCCCCTTGAGGCCCCATAGGCACCCAGGACAGAGGCAGGAGTGGCTCAGAGCCTTCCTAACCTGTAACCTGGTTTTCTTTAGACTTCAGGCTGCTTGTTCCTTCTGAGTTGTTGGTCACAAATGGGTGCTTACAAGTCCAAACTGAGATTTGGCCCTTTAGGAGGGTCAATTCTTTTTACTATGTCTTCTTCTCCCCTTTCTGTCCCCTGAGTCACAGCACACAGAAGGATGCCATTGGCCAAAAGACAAACCAGATGTGAGAAGGGATAACTCAACATGCTCCCAGTCCTGCTGCCGAGAAGGCAGGTCAGTAGCATGACCCTATCCAAGGCGGAGGCTTTCAGGCCTGTCTTCTCGCTGGTTGTCCCATCACAGAGAGGGCTGAGGCCTGGCAGCACATCAGGCCTTTGAACTCAGCTCCCCTTGCTGCTCCTGAACAGAAGCTCCTTCCAGGGCATATATCACAGAAAAAAGGTAGGGTTGAAAAGTCCATTTTCCCTTCTGTATGAGCTGGAGTAGGCAGAGCCATGGAGGTAAGGGTGGCAGGGTACAGTTCAGCCCTAAATATTTTCACTGCCCACACTCTAGCCAGAGGCCCTTGACTAATCATGGCTACACTTCTTTCCCTCCTGCGGGCTCTGCAAAGATGTTCCCTTTACCTGGAATGCTCTCCCCCCCACACTGCTCTATGTAGAGTTGATTTCCTCTCATTCTTTCTATCTCTGCACAAATGTCACCTCCTCTAATGCAGTTCCTTAATTCTCTAGGATGTTACACTAAGCATAATCTCAAATGATCCTTTTTATTTACACAGCTTTTTCATTCTACATATCCTTCTGAATGGTAGTTTCCACGAGGGCAAAACGACAGCTGGCTCCTTCACTGCAGGGTCTGGCAGTGTCTCAGGACAGAGGAAGGGTCCTTAGACAAGGTGTCTGCTCAGTTCTTGCACTCACAAACTCAGGAAGACTGAAATTCGGGAGTCAAGGGTAAAACCTTTCTCTTTCAGAGCTCCTGGGGAGATTCCATTGCACAGTCCAGGATGAAAAATTCTGCTCTAGGAAATGATGTTCTACGGAGGCAAGAGGATTCAGATTAGCTCTTCTGGACAATGTCCTCTGTGTTAGTATTGGAATGTTTCTCCCTCTCTGCACAGCTTCTCAGAAAAGGGTCACTGAGGTTTGCTTGGAGGCTGGGTACGGGTGGGTGACAGTTCTGTGGGTGACCTTGTGGATCAAAAAGCCCCTGAAAATAACAATAGCCACTGTTTGGTGAATGTCAACTGCAAGACAGTCCCAAACTGTGCTGTGGGACTTCACAGACACAGTTCATGTAAATTTCAGCCTCTACAGCAATGCTTCCATGGTGGCATCATTAACATTAGCCCCGTTTTACAGTTAAAGAAAGTGAGATACAAAAAGCCTGAGCAAGGTACCTCACCAACGGAGTGAATGCAAAATGGCATTCAGACACAGGAGCCTGCCTGGCCTGGCCTTCCTGCCCAGCAGGAGGTCTGAGAGGCACCCGCACTTCGGTCCCTAACAACGCTGGGAGTGGGACCTCACCAGGCCAAGGCACCTGGGATAGAGAGCTCAGACTTTGACCACAGAGACAGGGAGTCCTGGTTCATTACTAGATTCCTTAGATAGATTTTTTTTTTTAAAGAAAATGTATGTGTGTAGGGGATACAGAAGAATGAAACCTAAAAGTTACGCGTCCGCATCCCCTTTCCCCCAGTTTAGACTCCCTCACCCCGCCTCCTGGGCTTCGGGTTCACCGAGGGCCACACCAATCCTCCCGCTCCTGGTGGTGTCATCAACACCCAGGTCCACATACACGCACTTTTTGCTTTCTTTTTAAATCAGACAAACGGCACCTCCACTAAATTCAGAGATAGAGCAGTAGCCTTCCGCTCCCGGAATCCCTGTTTTCTTTGGGGTGTGCACTTGCCTGCGGGGGAGGAGGAGGACGGAACAGGGAGGGCTTCCCCATTGGTGACCGGCTCCCGGGAGAGCAGCGGTAATCGCGCCCGCCTATTTCCCACCTCCCACCCCCCCAACTTTGGTCTGGCTCGGGGAGAGGCGTGTTATCCTGCTCGGAGTCGCGGTGCCTCGGCGGTGGCGGCACCCCGGGGACTGCAGGGCGAGCCCAGGCTGCGGCGCCTGCTCAGTTCGCGCTCACTGCGTCTTAGGCTCCCCGGACCTGGCTCCGCGCCCAGCACAGAGCCGGGAGGGGGAGCTAGGAGGCAGCCGAAGAGCTCACTCGGTCAGAAGCCCGGGAACGAAGCTGCAGAGAGGACCTGCAGGGGGCAGCACTAAGCCGCTAAGCAGGTGCTCTCTTGCGCCAAGCCAGGGTCCCCAGGCAGCCCACGGGGAAGCCTCCTTTTCAGATTCCCTCATTGCCCGCCCCACCTCCACCTGTTCCAGAAGAAGGTGGAAAAGTCTCCCACCACTATAAGGATAAGGACCACTAGCTCCAAGAGGGTACAGGACTCGGGTCTCTCCTAGGGCAATCATAGTCCCTCATCCTAAGTACAGCCTTTCGGTTTGGGTGACACATAGGGATCCCCAGACCCAAAAAGACCGACCCCATTGACAGACGGCGGAGAAGCAGGGCACCCATCTCAACGCCCAGGGGCCCAGGAACCATCTGGCTATGATTTCCTAACATCAGTTTCTCCAGTAACACCTGGAAAGGCACCAGGCCATTGGTCGAGGCCGGAGGTCAAGGCCCCGCCTCTTGGGCGGCCTCTGCCAGGGTCAGCCCAGGCGCTCCTCCTAGCTCACGCCCGGCTCCCACGGTCCCAGAGGTGGGCGGGAGGACCCTGGATGACGGCGGCGGAACCTCGGCTCGCCTCGCCTCGCCCCCTCTTAGGTCCTGGGCTTCCCCAGCCCAGTTATGGCCCGGGAACCGCAAGAGCCGCGGTGCGCCTCGCGCTTCGCGCCCGGATTCCTCCCCGCCTGGGCGTCCCCCGCTCTGGCGATCATTCGGGCTCCCAGCTTGGAACAAGGGAAGTGGGAGGGAGCCAAGGAGCCGCCAGCAGCGACCCGGAAACGCCATATAAGGAGCAGGAAGGATCCCCCGCCGGAACAAACCTTATTTGGGCAGCGCCTTATTTGGAGTGGCCCGATATGGCCCGGCCGCTTCCGGCTCCGGGAGGAGGGAAGAAGGCGGAGGGAGGGGGTGGGGGCAACGCCGAGAACTCGGAAGCAGCTTGGATCCGGGAGTCCCCAACTGCGTCTTGAACACTAGACGTTCTCGAGTCCTGGGCGCCCAGGGTGCAGGATCACGACCAGGGCCTGGGGTGCGGCGTGGCGGTACCCACCACTTTCAGATAGGGGGCTTCACGTCACTCCGGGTCCTCCCGGCCGGTCTTGCCATATTAGGGCTTCCTGCTTCCCATATATGGCCATGTACGTCACGACGGAGGTGGGCCCGCGCGGTGTCAGACCCTTCAAATAGAGGCGGATCCGGGGAGTCGCGAGAGATCCCAGCGCGCAGAACTTGGGGAGCTGCTGCCGCCAGCCGCCGCCGCCAGCTTCCGCCACCGCAGGACCGGCCCCTGCCCCATCCTCGGTAGCAACGCCGAGTCCACACCGGCGGGTGGCAGGGCGAGTCTGGGGACCCCCATCTGCGCTCTCCAAAGTGTACCCCGCTCCGCGCATGTGACCCGGCCAGGCCCTCGAGAGTGTGTCCCCTGCAGCTCTGGCTCCGGGCTGCGCCCACCAGCCCCAACTCCAGCTCTCCTGCCCGCCGGTTCGGGATGGCCGCAGCCAAGGCCGAGATGCAGCTGATGTCCCCACTGCAGATCTCCGATCCGTTCGGCTCCTTTCCTCATTCGCCCACCATGGACAACTACCCTAAACTGGAGGAGATGATGATGCTGAGCAACGGGGCTCCCCAGTTCCTCGGAGCCACCGGGGCTCCCGAGGGCAGCGGCGGTAATAGCAGCAGCGGGGGCGGTGGAGGCGGAGGGAGCAGCAGCAACAGCAGCAGCGGCAGCAGCAGCGCCTTCAACCCTCAGGGGGAGGCGAGTGAACAGCCTTACGAGCACCTTACCGCAGGTAAGCGGTGGCCCCGCCGAAGATTAGCCCCTTAGTTAGTTACCATCCTGGCGTCCACTTCTCCCACGGCCTCCTCACCGCAGTAGTGCTCCTGGACCTCAGGAGTGCGAGTGGGGTTTCCCTTCCCAATCCTCGCTTCCCCAGGGTCCTGTGTTAGAGGGATGCCTGAAGACATCCACCACCCCACCCCCATCCTCATCCCCAGCGGTGCGCAGAGGAGCGAGCTTTTGTTTTGGATGGAAAGCTGTGGGGCTGCGTGGGTGGGTGGAGAGGAGGGAGGGCTTGTTTTGATGGATAGAGCTGCGCCCCCAACCCCTCTCCAGAAAGGCTTACCTTGCCTGTTATCTGTTGCCAGCGGAGGACTGTGATCCTTAGCCAGGGATGTCCTGGCAGCCCGGGGTAGGGGGCGCGCACTAGCCACGGGCGGGCGGAGGTTGTGCTGGTGGGAATCCCTCGCCCGCGCAGCCGCCGCTGCGGAGCCCTGGGAGCTGCAGTAGAGGGGGATTCTCCGTATTTGCGTCAACTGTTATTGAAATGGGCTCTGCTGCTGGAGCTGGGCCAGGAACATTGCAATCTGCTGTTATCAATTATTAACCAGCTCAGGAGTCAATGGTAGCTGGCCCGACCTCTTGCCTGGCAGCTTGGGTCCTCCTCATCCTCCAGTGATTGCTCTCCAATAACTAGGCCTCCCTCTCTCTCTCCTGCCAGAGTCTTTTCCTGACATCTCTCTGAATAATGAGAAGGTTCTGGTGGAGACAAGTTATCCCAGCCAAACCACCCGGCTGCCCCCCATCACCTACACCGGCCGCTTCTCTCTGGAGCCTGCACCCAACAGTGGCAACACCTTGTGGCCTGAGCCCCTCTTCAGCCTGGTCAGCGGCCTCGTCAGCATGACCAACCCATCCGCCACCTCATCCTCAGCACCATCTCCAGCAGCCTCCTCTTCCTCCTCTGCCTCTCAGAGCCCACCCTTGAGCTGCGCAGTGCAGCCCAACGACAGCAGCCCCATCTACTCAGCAGCACCCACCTTCCCTACGCCTAACACTGACATCTTCCCTGAGCCACCAAGCCAGGCCTTTCCTGGCTCAGCAGGCACCACGCTCCAGTACCCACCTCCCGCCTACCCTGCTGCCAAAAGTGGGTTCCAGGTCCCCATGATCCCTGACTACCTGTTTCCACAACAGCAGGGGGACCTCGGGCTGAGCACCCCAGACCAGAAGCCCTTCCAGGGCCTGGAGAGTCGTACCCAGCAGCCTTCGCTTACTCCACTCTCTACCATCAAGGCCTTTGCCACACAGTCGGGCTCTCAGGAGCTGAAGGCCCTTAACTCTTCCTACCAGTCCCAGCTCATCAAACCCAGTCGCATGCGCAAGTATCCCAACAGGCCCAGCAAGACCCCCCCACATGAACGCCCTTATGCTTGCCCGGTGGAGTCCTGTGATCGTCGCTTCTCCCGCTCAGATGAGCTCACCCGCCACATTCGGATCCACACCGGCCAGAAGCCCTTTCAGTGTCGCATCTGCATGCGTAACTTCAGCCGCAGTGACCACCTCACCACCCACATCCGCACCCACACAGGGGAGAAGCCCTTTGCCTGCGACATCTGTGGGAGAAAGTTTGCCAGGAGTGATGAACGCAAGAGACATACCAAGATCCACCTGAGGCAGAAGGACAAAAAATCTGACAAAGGTGTGGCTTCATCTGCCACCTCCTCCCTCTCTTCCTATCCATCCCCAGTGGCTACCTCCTACCCATCCCCGGTCACTACCTCTTATCCATCCCCAGGCACCACCTCATACCCCTCACCTGTGCCCACCTCTTATTCCTCTCCCGGCTCCTCGACCTACCCGTCCCCTGTGCACAGCGGCTTCCCCTCACCCTCGGTGGCCACCACATACTCCTCCGTCCCTCCTGCTTTCCCAGCCCAAGTCAGCAGCTTCCCTTCCTCAGCTGTCACCAACTCCTTCAGCGCCTCCACAGGGCTTTCGGACATGGCAACAACATTTTCTCCCAGGACAATTGAAATTTGCTGAAGGGAAGAGAGAGAAAAACAGACTGAAAGGACAGGAGGAGGAGTTGGCCATAGGAGGGGGTTCCTCTTAGGTCAGATGGAGGTTCTCAGAGCCAAATCCTCCCCGTCTACTTGACCCCCAGGGTCCGAGTGGAAGGTCTGTTGGCCAGCAATCCTTACTGTCCATTTCCCTTTCTTCCCCAATTCCTACTCCCTTTGAATTCAGCTGCCTGAAACAGCCATGTCTAAGTTCTTCACCTCTATCCAAAGAACTTGATTTGCATGGATTTTGAATATATCTTTTCAGTATCATCTCCATCGTATGCCTGACCCCTTGCTCCCTTCAATGCTAGAAAATCAAGTTGGCAAAATGGGGCTTGGGCCCTTCAGGGCCCAGCCCTGCACCCTTGTACAGTGTCTGTGCCATGGATTTCGTTTTTCTTGGGGTACTCTTGATGTGAAGATAATTTGCATATTCTATCGTATTATTTGGAGTTCGAGCCTCACTTTGGGGGAAAAAAAAAAAAGAAAAGCCAAGCAAAACCAATGGTGATCCTTTCTTTTGTGATGATGCTGTGATAATTAAGTCTGAAGCTTTCTTTGAAACAGCAGTCCTTGAAACAGCATGTGTCAGAGTGACGTTCCGTTAATCTTTTTGTAAATATTACCCAACTACTCTCACATGTGGCAAAATATGGTTTGGTTTTTCTTTTTTTCCTGAAAGTGTTTTTTTTGTTCTCGTCCTTTTGGTTAAAAAAGTTTCACGTCTTGGTGCCTTTTGTGTGATATGCCTGGAGGACGGCTTGATGTGTGCAATTGTGGGGACGCTCTCACCTCTAGCCTTAAGGGGGGCAGGGAGTGAGGATTTGGGGGAGGCTTTAGGAGCCAACTATGGAAGGGGCTTGAGCTGAGCCTCAGTTCTCCAGAATGTAAGCAAGCAAAAATCTGAACTCTCAAAAGTCTATTTTTTTAACTGAAAATGTAAATTTATAAATATATTCAGGAGTTGGAATGTTGTTACCTACTGAGTAGGCGGCGATTTTTGTATGTTATGAACATGGAGTTCATTATTTTGTGGTTTTATTTTACTTTGTACTTGTGTTTGCTTAACAAGTGACTATGTGGCTTATAAACACATTGAATGCGCTTTATTGCCCATGGGATATGTGGTGTATAGCCTTCAGAAAAATTAAAAGGAAAATAAAATAGTTGTGGTTGGGTGTGTGTTTCCTGGGCTGAAGGGAGGGTTCTGCACTAATCTGAGGAGTCTGAGGGGCTTTTCTGGAGCTAAGGATAGTCTCACTAGAGCTGTGCCCACTGTGTGTCACTGGTGTGGATTCTTCATGAGGACTGTGTGGGATAAAAGCCCTGTTCCTCCTCAATCTGGTTTATCTTAGCAGCCTTAAATTCATTAGTCATAACTAAAGGTATATGAGTGGAACATGTGTGGACAGAGGCAGTGCTATTCTGGCCCTAAATATTTGGTCAGTCCTGCCCCCATCTCTACCCAGGGTTAGGAAAGTCAATTCTCCGGGAACCCCTACCATATGCACTTGGGCGAAGGTAAGGGGTGGCCACAAGAGCTATGAAAAACTAACAAAGCTGGGTCTGACTTAGCCTCTCATTCCCATCTCCTGTGTCCTCAGAAACCTGAGGGTGTCAAAGAAGGCTAGAAGAGGCATGGCCCAGTTCTCAAGCCAAGAATCCTTTCAGGAAGAAATCGTATTACTTGCCAGCTGGAGCGGTGATCCTTGGCAGCTTGCTGGGATGTGGGGCAGAGTGGGCAGGAGGCTGGCTCGGTGTCTAAGGTTCCCATCCAGACCAAGTCTACCCCCATCACGTAAGAGGCCTGAAGTGCTAGTAACCTCTGGTCCCAGCCCCCAGAGTGTCCACACTCACAGCTGGAGCAATCCCTGTGAACTTCTGAGCATCCATCTACTCCATGACAGGCCTTGAGTGGCCACAAGGCAAACTCAATAAGGGGATACAGGGGTGTAAAGCTAACATTGTAACATGGTGTTTCGTTATATAATATAGGCAAGCCTAGAGTTCTGTGAGAACACAGAAGATAACCAACCTACCCAGAGGCTTAGGAGAGGTGGAAAAATTGACTTGGGAAGTGTCTAAGAGTCAACGCAATTGACTTGCTCTGTGTGTGAGGCAGGAAGGGTGTGGCTGAGTCATTGCTGGGGACAGTAGATGGATGGACGACCTTGAACTCTATCATGACAGAGTTTTCTGTGAAATGGTCAGACATCATTGAGCAAATGGGTGCAATAAATGTGGTGTCCTGGAATTCTCAAGCCTTGGCTCCTCTTCCAACAAATAATCTCCCAAATCAAGGAAAACAAAGTATCCCCTCTACCCTGGATAGCTATCAGGCTTTTAGTGAAATCCATGTCTAACCTGCTTCCACTTTTTTCCCTCCCTGTGAAGGTCTTCCAGGTTACTGACCCGCATCATCTCCTGGGGTCAGGGGCATTCCAGCAATCCCCCAGCATCAGCCCAATTCTTTCTCTTTCATTCTACCCCTTGCCCACCAACACTGCTGATCTTTCCTCCTTCACATGATAGCAGATTCCAGCCCAGAGCAGCCACTTTCTCTAGCAAAGGACACATCCCCGTGAACCTCCTGGTAACGTTGCCAACTCCTGATGGGACAATATTTGTGCTGGCACATCTCTTGCCAGCCCCACCTACCCTCCCCATCTTACTCTAGGCCCGGGAACACAAGTCCATGCCTGTTATACATTCTTTAGAAGTTCTCAGCACAGATTCCCAAGAAACAAAACAGTAAGAACAAAACGATGAAAGCAGAGACTCTGTTCCCTTAAAGCAGAGGGTCTCCTGTGTTACTACAGTGCATCAGTCAGATTCCCAAGCCCTGATCTCAGATACCCTGATTCTTGAGGTCTGCAATGGGGTGCTGGAAGTGACCTTGTAACAAGCACCCCAGGTGATCTGATGCAGATGGCTTGATGAGAAATTCTGCCAAGCCTGCTAGCTAATTTTTATGAGTCCTGTCACCCGGGTTTCTTTAGTTTCCAACAGTCCAAATTAACTTCCTGTGCACAGCTGAAATAGGGCAAGATGCAAACATTGCCCCATTTTACAGCCCTATTACATGAAGAGAAAGGAAAGTGTTCATTTTAAGTCCTGCTGTGAGAGAAATTTGTCCCTTTCTTCTGCTACCTAAGAGGTTCTTTTCTCTCTAGAATTTCAGGAATGTCCAGCCTTATCCATTTTGAAAGGTTCTAAACATTCAGGAAGACAGAACTTATCCTGGTTGGTAGACAGGGTTTGAAGTGAATGTCCCTTCACCTCCCTGACTCAGGACACCACCCTCCCCCAAAAGAAATAGGGTCAATAATAGGTACTCTCCAGTCAGATATTCCTTGTCATCGTCCAGACTCTCCCTATCCCAACTGTCTTCCTTGATTCAGATTTCATGCAGCCTGAGAGGGGAAGACGGAGCAGAGGGAAAGTCCAGTGTTCCAAGGGAAATAAAGCCACATCTTAAAGAATCAGGTATCGAAACAATAAGATTGCAACATTTTACTCATAAACTGATAGGTGCTAATCAGATTTTTTGCACCCAAATAGCAAATCTAGCCCTCCACTTGAGCGATTTTTCTTTCTGTCTCCCTTTCCCTTATTACTGGAATGTGGGCTTCCCAATATTCATTCCATCCTATAGATCGGTCCTCTGTTCCTGGGGGTAACCCTCTTCAGCTTGCTCTCCTGCTAGGTGCTTTGGCCTTTTGCCCCTGACCAGCTCCTCTGTTTGGAAGACACAGATTTGCAAACTGGAGGCCAAAGAGCAGGACCTGAGGGAGTGGACCGCAGGCCTTTCTGTGACTCACTGGGAACTCATTTTGATACAGAGGGCTTAAGAAAGCTGGGAGGCAAACAGGTAGAAGTTAATCTATTCTGAAGTGTCTTCTTTATCCATGACCCAGGTAAATCAGGCTGATAAACAGCCAGCGAGTTGCCTTAGCTCCCAGACAAACCCATATGGCTGTTGTCACAGAACCAGTGATGAGAGCCCTCCTCAGAGAAAAACATCTCACCTCTTCAGAAACTCCTTTCTCAGAACCAACTTTTCATCCTAGAATCTTTTTCAATCCAGTGACCAGGCTCCTGAGAAACAAACTGTGCCTCACTAATTGAACAAGTTAACGGAGCACCTACTGTAGGTGAACTGGTCCAGGAGATTTGGAGAGGGCCTGGGAAGAAAAACAAAACCACCCAAGCCTGCTAGCCAACTTTGAATCTCTTCAGAAATTTTAATTCCCACAAAGTGACTTAGAGACAGTGTGTCTCCTCCAGCTGCCATATCAGAACACATTTTTAGTCACCTCAACACAAATTGTCCATCCTAAACTGTCTTCTCAGAACCACCCATTTAATATTCTCAGGCCCGCATGACTTGGCCCATTTGTAAGCCTTCACACCTTGGGGGAAAGTTCTCAATCTTCTATGAATGTCACAAACACAATCTGTTTTGCACCCAAGTCCCCCGAAACAGAAACCCTGGTCAATCACTGCTTCCAGTTCATTCTAGCAGCAAAACTAGAACAAAATTCAGAATCGATTCTGTCCCTTCAGATCTGTGATGACCTCCCCAAGTCATCTTTCATTCTCTTGGAGCCAGGTCTCATTTTTTGGTTAATGAGACTATCAAGGTCCTTAGAATTTCCTTGGATCAGAAGGACTATGGTTCTATTCAGAAACACATTTTTCAGTCTACCAAGTCCCAACTCCCAAGTTTCATTCATAAAGCAAGTCTTCACGTTATTCCATTGACTGGCCTCAGGTTCCATCTGCTTGAAGAGAAAATAATGTTTATCTTTAAAAAAAAAAAAATACAACATGATTTTTTTCTGATTATAAAATATGTGATATATATTTATTATAAAAAATATAGAAACACCTTATTTTTTCCGCACATGGTGAAGAGAGAACATTTCAACATTTGAAACATAACATACAGTGATGGAAGGAAAATAAAGTTGTAATTGAACAGTAGGCAGCAAAATCCTTATGGAAGTTCATGCCCTCTGACCTAGCAATTCTTCGAGGATTGCTTTTAATTATAGTATTATTTATAATGGAGAAAAACTGGTAACAACATACATGTCCCATGGGTGACAGCTGAGATAAATTGATACATGAAAGACTATGAGGCAGTCATTATAAATCATATCCTGAAATAATTATTGACCTGAAAAAGTGCCCACACTATACTACTAAGTAATACAAGTAATTATAAAATTATGTGTATGATTCCAATTTTATAAAACACACATAATGTCAAATGTTAATGATTGTTACTTCAGGGGAATGATAGAGAATGTTTTATTTTATTTTTCATACTTTTCTGTATTTTCCAAATGAGCAGGTATTTTATATATTTTTTATTGTAGTAATTATTCTATATATTAAAATAACCTCATATTATTAGTATAGGTTCTCCATTTATTGGATCTATGTCAACACACTCCAAATAAGCAGGTATTTTTTATCATCAGAAGATAGCATTCTCTTTACAAAAGAAAAAAATAAAACTAGTTAAGCAAGTAATTATTTTCTAGAAGCTAGTGTGATGGAAGGGTCTTTATGAAGGTTCTCTGATGGACTTTTTTTTCCTCGTGAGATTCTGCCCTCTCAGCAGTAAGGTGTTACAGCAGAACGCTGAATAAAGGGGCAGATTTTCTAGGGAGCAGAGTCCTAGTTTCTTTGCTGAATGGCGGTTTAATTTTCTCTGTAGGTGGACTGTCTGTTGGGACTGGCAGGATAGAAACATCCGAACGCTGCTTCTGGTTTCAAATTGTGTGGGCTGTAGTTTTTTTTTCTCTAAATCAGAAAGGGTTGTGATTTTATTAGTTCACCACCCCCCTCACCTATTTATTGGCGAACTCCGGAGCTCCTGCCCTGTCACTGAATTATTCCTCTATACTATGAATACTACTAACTAGGTTCCAAGTCTTCTCTCAACTTTTTTCTTCTGCTTATTACTGAGTAGGTGTTAACCAGGGGGTCTTGTCAGTTATTCTTGGATCAGACTGTTGGCTTAGTTATGCCCTGCTAGTGGGGCAGGTTTCAGAAGGAAGAGACTAAGTGTGGGTAACTTTTCTGAGGTCACAGTTAGCACCTCCAGGGTCTCTGCTGCTCCTTTAGTCACTGCTCAGCCTGCTACCCCAAAACATGTATCAGTTGTAAGCTAGTGAAATAAACATGAATATAATAAATGAATAAATAAATAAATGAAACAGGTGTTAAGCCCGTGCCTGGGGGGCAGTCCACATAAAACAAGGATCCAGGTTCTTGGGCTGGGGAAGGGGAGAATGACCAAAATAAACAACAAATAAAAAATTTCTTCCTCTTCTCTCTGTCTTCCTTCCTGCCTGCTGCCTGCCTTTCTCTAAAAAAAAAAAATAATAATAATAATATTGAGAATTGTTTTAAAAAACAACATTTTTCAAATAGCTGTGTCAAACCTTAAGTATGAAAAAATAAACAGGAAAGGGTCTGGAGCAGCATAGAATTGGGTGGGGGGAGATTGAGAAACAAATAATTACATTACAGTGTGATATAAGAGAGGTATGTATGGAGCAGGGAGTACTAATTTTGTCAAGGAAGAGGATACAGGGCGTAGGGACAGGGCGTAGAAGGAAGACTGGGAGGTCACAGGAGGATTTGCAGGCAGAGCTAACAGCCAAGTAGAAGGCAAGATCCGTGTGTTCAGAAACCAATGAATCCATGGTGGTGTGGCCAGGAAGCCGGGAGAGTTGGGGCAGGGAGCGCCACTGGAAAGGCAGGTTGGAACCAGATCTGAAAGGCTACACTTTTCCTGGAGGCAATAGGGACTAAAGCGGCATCAGAAAAAAAGGTTGACAACTTAGTTTGACTGTTTTGGGTGTTTGCAAGGCAGCACTGCTTCCTTTCTACTTGGGAGGTGCTGCTGCCACCACCCCACTTCCAATTTAGTTATTGCAATAATAACCATAATGACACCAATAATTTGACTTTAGATTTTATGCATGCTTTTAAATTTCAGCTCTCAATAAAGGATGAGTCACCTCGCATTCAATTATTCAATCTTAGCTCATTTTCCTTTAAATAAAAGATATAACTTCTAAATATGCTTCAATTTCATGGGTAAATCAAGTGACAAATTAAAAAAAATTTTTTTTTAAAGAGAGGAAGGAAGGAAGGAAGAGGACAAAAGACACAACTTAAAAAAAAAATTATTTAGCGGCTCATTTTGTTTTTTCACCATGGCCCCGGGTCTCAAACCTGGGTCCTTGTGTTTTCTGTGGTCCATGTATGCCAGCATCTCGGCCACCTGAGCCACAGGGCGCACCTCACTTAACAAGGTGTCTAAGGTCCTCTGTGTATAGCATGCATCAGTATATTAGTCCCCTTTTTGGCTGAATACTATTCTATTGCATGGATATAGCACATTTTGTTGATCCGTTCATCAGCTGAGGGACATTTGAATTGTTTCCCACTTAGGGCATCAATGAATAAAGCTTCAGCTATGAACATTTTGTACAGTTTCTGGGTGAACATGTTTTCAGTTCTCTTGGGTGCTCTCTTTGTGACGTGAAAATTAATTGGTTGGTTCGCGTGTTAACAGTATTATAAAGTTACTCTCAATCTTTCACGCAATGGTTTTGGAATCCCCAATGGCTGATGATCCTTGTCTAAATCCTTTATCTCTGGTGCATACCCTGGTGGAGTGTGGTTGGGTCAACTGCCTCCTCTGAAGGAATAAAGTTCACATACCTCTGGGGTTGAGTCCCGGGTCCAGGGGGAAGCAACCAGTGTGAACAACTAAATAAAAATAAAATAAGAATTTTTTTTTCCCTCCTCTCTCCTCCTGCCTGCCTGTTGGTCTTCATTCCTGCCAGTATCTTTCCTTTAAAAGAGAAAATAAAATAAAAAGGCAGAATAAATACTTGACTATTTTCTTTTTTAAAATGCTGTGGCATCGGCTTACAATAATTACAAGTTTCACTATAGCTTCACACCTAGGTAACTGCATATACCACCCATTCCCACCACCAAAGGTCTACTTACAATCTACCACTACTACTATTGACCCCCTATATCTGCTCCTCCCCCCTCTATTATTTTTTAAAAATTATCAGATAATGATATTTTGTACTTTCTTGAATGAAACTAATAAATTCTCAGTCTCTACAAGGTGGTCAAGGTTCTAAGTGGAGTTGCAAATAAAGAATTATGATCTTGAAGCCAGAAAACAAACATTCCAACACTGGGGAATCACAGGGCATACCACTCAATACCTCTTAAAAAAACTTCGTAAATCCCTCCCTCCCTCCCTTTCTTCTTTTTGAAAGGTACAGGCAGAAATCCAGCAGGCAG
Source organism: Solenodon paradoxus (assembly GCA_004363575.1). Lineage (NCBI taxonomy): Eukaryota > Metazoa > Chordata > Mammalia > Eulipotyphla > Solenodontidae > Solenodon > Solenodon paradoxus. Next base: position 18,751 of record RJWH01001750.1, read on the forward strand.
GCAGGAAGAGAGAAGAGGAAGACATATTTTATTTTGTTTTTATTAGTTGTTCACACTGGTTATTTTCCCCCAGGCCTGGGACTCCAATCGAACCCAGGGGTATGCGGCCTTCGCCCTTCAGAGGTGATTGACCTAACCAGTATTCCACCAGGGCCCACCCCTCCTTTCTTTTTTTTAACCCTTTTCCCTCCCCTTCCTTATTCTTTATTAAATAGATCACTTTAGCCTCTTTGCCCAAGTCCTTCATTTTCCCAGCCTCTCAGGTTCTATACATCTTTATCTCACCAACCTCCCTTCTGATCCTACATCACAAAAGATGCAGAATTTGAGCTAGCAAAAACTAAATTCCACGTTGGGAAAAGAAATTGAATTCTGAGCTGGACCCCTTCTGGCAGGTGGGTAAGAGAGAAAAAAGGAGGAATATCTCATATTTATCCATCATATTTCCATGATATGTCTTTTCTACAATGCACATGCATCACATATTGTGGAATACGAATATATATATGGAGAGAGAGAGAGAGAGAGAGAGAGAGAGAGAGAGAGAGAGAGAGAGGAGGGAGAGAGGGAGAGAGAGAGAGAGAGAGGAGAGAGAGAGAGGAGGGAGAGAGGGAGAGAGAGGGAGAGAAGGGGAGAGAGGGAGAGAGAAGAGGGAGAGAATGTTTTAAAAATAAAAGAACCTGTAGGGACAGACATGAGCGCTCATTCTTTTCACCCTCCAGTTCCCCTTTCTCTCCAGATCACTGCTGTGTCCTTGACTTGCTCCAGGGAAAGTAAGAAGCAACCTTAACCCTGACTCCGGATTCCAGGTGTTTCCCACCCTCTTAGCCCTGTCTCCTGTCTGCTCTTGTCACAGCACAGAGGAGACACTGAGAAAGGCTGCTGGGGCAGGGTGGCTGGAGCAGCTGCTGTCCTGTAGTCTCTCTTGACTGAAATCGCTGGGCTCGCTTCTCTTACCCCTGAGGCACCTTCCTGGGTCGTATGCTGTCCCCCTGAGGACTGTCTAATTTAGATATTTTGCCTTTCTTAAGGAAATTTTAAATCTTGTGGGGAAGGAGGGGCTACTGAAGACCGCTCAAGGTTTCCTTCTGGAGTGGAGATTAGGGACTTCCAAGATACTGGGCCCATGTTACAGGCCCATCTGTCCCAGCCCCAGAAACACTCTGGTGATAAAGTCTGAATTAAACCAAGTTGAATGCTCCCTGCTAGGTATTCACCTGTGTGGTGACCACTAGGGAAATGTAAGAGCTGGCAGACTCTTATGGTCTCAGTCTTTCTGAGCAGGTGGCCCAAAGGAGTAGAGAAGGCTTGGTGGCCAAGCATATGTGCTCTGGAGTCACACAGATCTGAATTCTAGTCCCTCACATTACCGCTTACAATGTGAGCACAGGCAAGGTCCCTGATTCTTAGAGGCTGAGTTGTCAACTTTAGTAAATGGGCATAAGGGTTCCATCTCATTGGTCTGTGGTGAGGATTAGATGAGACATGTGTCTAGAAGGCCCAGCCCACTCCCATTAATGGGGAGTGATTATTGAGGTGCCCATAAATCGCAGTTTTATTTCCCCCAAAAGGGATAATAGTAGGATCTACCTAAGGAAGGGGATTAAATGCCAGAATAAAGAAGCAAGGTTGACAGACTTTAAATAAATATTAACTGTTAGTACTATTAATACTCCTCTATCTTGCTTGAGGTTGTGACCTCAAGCAGTTCCCAACAACCTCGGATTCCTTCTTCACCCCAGTTCCAACTGCCAGAACGTGAGTCTTCTCTCTTCTTTTTGGACACAAGACCTATAAAAAGAAGAATGACACCCCGCCCCCCAAAAAAAAAAATCACACGAGGAGAAGAGGAGGAGACCCAGGGGTCTCTCTCCCTCCCGAAACTTGCTCTCCTTCCTACCCACCATACTCAAATCCAGGGCTTTCTGGCTATCATCTCTCTCCAGCAAAGCTCTTGCCCAAGGGTTCACTTGAGACATTTGTCTAATCTCAAGAGGATCAGTATTAATCTTCCCCACCTCCAAGATGAGTGGCAGTTTGAAGCCAAGTGCTTCCTAACCAGAGAATGAAATGGAATTTTCCTTTTTTTCTCCATGCCTATCTCCCCCTCCCTTTTGCGGGGGAGCTGAATGTGCTCTCTGGAGGGACTGAGGGAAGCCGGGCTGGCTCTAATGCAATTTTGTCTAGATGAAGCTGGCAGCTGGGAACCACTTTCCCTCGGCTTGCCCTCTGCCGGGGAAACTCCATGACGAGACAAGGCAGCTGGCAGGGGGAAGCCTCAGGTTTGAGGATGCTGCAGTGCCAGTCAGGGCCACACAGGATCCCGAGGCGACAGAGACCACTTCCTGCCTGTGGACCTCCAACACCTTGGAACCTGGGAGGATTTCTTTATCAGTAGCGCAGTAGGCAAACAGTCCAAGGAACACAGGACCCAGAAGAAAAGAGTGAGACTGGGAACCTGAAGACCTGGTTTCTAGTTCTGAGGCCACCACTCCAAAGCCACGTCATTTTCAGGCCAGTCCCTTAAGATGTTTGTCCAAATTTTCATTTGCCCTTTGTAAAATAAATGTTCTAATGCTTCCCTTTAGGACTGTGGAAAGGACTAGTTGGAAATGTATGGAAGCTGAAACACAGGAGATGGTTAACAAATATTCATTTAGTCCACGGAGGGACTGAAAAGAAAGGAAATCGCTGGATTTGGAGGCTTTACAGTTTGCCAGTTTATTCTATAGAATTAAGCACTAGGCATCATGCCATGTGCTGGGTGCTTGGTTTTAGTTTAGATGTGTTTTATCATTCACCATCAGATTCTGAGGGAGGCTTCCTAAATATTCTGGGTCTCTGAACTGGTTTCTCTGGGCAGCTGAAGATCAACACCTAAAGCAGAAGGAACTCGTTCCTCAGAATCTGAAAAGCACCTCTGTCAGCCCTCTGCTGCCCTCCTGAACCAGTCCTTTCGTACCACCAGCTCCATGCCCCCACTCTGGGGGAGGTCTGAATGACACAGCCACTTGTCACTTTGTGATCTACAGTGGGGGAAGGAGCTGTGTCTCTGCTGGAACTGCAAAACATCCTTGAGGGTGGCAACTTTTATAGGGAAGGTTACCATGCCAACGACAGCCTCCCTGCCCAACAAAGATGAAAGGAAACAAGGACATTGGTGACATGCATCTATTGTGTGGCCACACACTCGCCTGGAACCTCTCAGGGCTGCTAACTGCAGCTCAGCAGGATGGGGCTGCTATTGAGAGGAAGGGAGATTCAGGTTAGATTTAATTGGGGCTCCAGGACAGGCAGAACTGATGAGGGCAGGGCCGGGCCAACGAGGGAAGATTGGGAAATGTTTTTGTGAGACTGATCCCATCTCTTGTTGAAACGTGTGGGAGTGGTGCTGACAGCACGCGTGGGAGGGGATGGTGTCCTGGATACCAGGTTCTGGCTGTGATGAGAACTTCAAGTTCCTCCAGGTTCTCTTTGCCCTTGCCAGACCTGGGAGAGATCACCCATGCTCTGGGGCAGACAGAGAAGAGAAGCAGGCAGGCAGGGCAGGTCACTGGGGTGGTGGCTGAACTGAGAATGGGGGCATCAGGGCCATAGTCACACCTCTAGTAAAGGCAACACATCCTAGAACCAGAAATGCCTGAAGAGACACACTACCCCTCTAGAGGGGTAGGGCTTCCAGGAAAAATACTCAAGTTCTCAAGCTCCTGCCTCTCCTTTTCCCTATCCCCCTAGGTGGGAAAGTGCAGAGAACTGAGGAGATGATGTTAATCAAACATTTACTCCTTGTCACCGAGTGGACACACACACACACACACACACACACATGCAATTTCTTATGATTATTACAACAACCCTGCAAATCAAGAATTATTATTCCCATTTCACAGATGAGGCAATTGTAGTTCAGAGAAAGTAAACCCCTTTCCCGGCATCAACCGGTTGTCAATGGAAGAAGCTGGGATTAATATTCCCTCTGAACTCCACAGCCTGGAAGGGAGAACTCTAGACCTTCTGGAAAGATCTCCAGATGCTGTCAGCTCCCGTATAGCTCTTCATTCAGGCTGTCCCAGGGGCCGAATCTGCAGGGAAGAGGCCCAAGGACACAGAGTGTCACTCAGCGGGCCATGCCCATTCCAGTACTTGCTTAAAAAGGCATCCTCTCATTTTATGCCAACTCTCGAAGAAGAAACGGACGCTCAGAGACAAACGCGTTTTACCCAAGCTCACGTAGCTGGGAATCCAGCTCGGCTCCATTGGGCGCCAGGCAGAGCTGGATCCCCGCCCCTCACCCGCTCCCGATTCCTGCAGCGGGGGACGTAGGGGCCGCAGCACCGCCGAGCGCGCGGGCGAGGAGGGTCGGGCAGAGGCCGCGAGCGGGGCGGCCGGGGCGGCCGGGGCGGGCGGGGCGGCGGAAGCTCTCTCCTTCCCCGGCGGACTCCCCGCCCCCGGCCCGCTCCCGCCCGCCCCCTGCCGCCCCGCGCCATATATGGCGCTTCCTCCCGGCGTAGGCCCATACAAGGCACTTCCTTCCCGGCGCGTCTGGCGGGAGGCCCGCGGGCGGCTGTGGGCGGGAGCCCAGCCTTCCAGGTCCGCCCGCGCCCGGGAGCTGGCAGCCAGGGGCCCGCTGCCAAAGAGGGGGAGGCTGGCGGGCTGGGAACGCGCGGCCCGAGCTCGGCGGGAGCTAACGTGGCACGGGTGGACTTGGGATGGTGCTGTAGGCTCTCCGCCTGCCTCCATTCCTGGAAGGTCTGGGCTTCCCACTTCCAGCCCAGCCGCACCCCCACCCCACGGGTTTCGGATTTTGTCCCAGTTTTGCCCCCCATTCTTTACACTGCACACCTTGCGGGAGCTGTTTCCTCCGCTCCTCAAGCCCAAACGCCTGCGCCTGGGGGTGAGGGCCTACCGCTCCTGCCATCCATTTTGTAAGTTGCTCTTTGGTGTTTTTCTCTCTCTTACTCCCTGTTGTTTCTCTTTCCTCCTATAGCCTTATTCAAGCTGTCCCCCTCGGCCTGGAACACTTTCCCACAGCATTTTGGTCGAATGGCTACTCTTCTTTTTCTTGGTTCAGACATCTGACCATCAGCAAGCCCTTGCCACCCCTACCCTATAGGCCTGTGATGCAGGTAACATAGTCTATTATATACACCGTTTATTTCTTGAGACTGCGATTTCATCTTACTCATCTTTACATTCCAGGTGCCAAACTCATTAAGCAAGTTGTTGTTTTATGTGAGTCAAGGAAAGGGACCTATATTCATGACAGACACAGTCCGTTTTTCACTTTGGACAGGGGTCCCAGCTTTCAGTCAGAACCCTAACACCTTCACCTGCCATGTTCTCTGTGGTCTGGAGGTTTATGAACCCCAGAACTGGACACGAATGGTTTGACTCTAGAGAAGGTTGGAGGTCTGGGGTGGGGGGAGCCACAACTGATGCAGGTGTACACTTGAAGTGAGGCTGAGAGCTGCAGCAGTGCCCACTAGGTGCCCCCACTACGCAGAACGGCCTGCTGTGTTCAGTCTGACAACTGGTTTATCCACCACTGCAGGAAACTGTAAGCCTCCACAGGCCCTTCTTACAGTGTCTCCAGGTCTCCAGCGGCTTGAACCTGTTCCTGAGCTCCCACCCCTAGCCTCTTCCAAAAGTGTGGCATGTCATTATCAGAGTCCAGACTTTCTGTTGGACAAACCTGTGAGCTCTTAATTGTTCTGCCTTAGGTGAGGCAGGGCAAGAAGACCTGGAACTTGAGACCTAGTCTTGTAGGGGAAAGAGCTTTCTGTACACACACACACACACACACACACACACACACACACACACACACACACACACTGAATAAATTCAGCTGAGTGTCTTTGAATTGGGTGCATGGTGAGGAGATGATCTCTAAGGTGAAGGCAGGATAACTTGGGATGTATGTGGTCTACACCGGATGTACTAAACTACTAGACCACCAGGGTGTGGGCCCACCCCTCTTTGAGATGCACTACGTTTTAAACATTGAGGTAACACTGATTTAAAACACAAGGTTTAGATATGGAAGTCCACACTTTTCATCAAATATATGATAAATACAAAAGACATTTTTTTCTTTTTCTTTTTTAAGAAAGTTCAGTCAGGAATGTAGATGAGCAGGCTGATAGGAAGGAAGAGGAGGAAGATGCATTTATTTTACTTAGCCATTCATCTTGGTTGTACTGCATGCCCCCCTCCCATCCCATCCGTAGTCCTTGGGGGGATGTATGTGTCTTGTGCCAACCAGAGATGGCAGACTTTCTGCTCGTTACTAGGACATGCCTCAAATTTCAGATAATCCTGCTCTACTACTGCCCATTGGACCCCCCTACCCTTTGTTCCCACCCACACTCTATTCCCTCTGGTAGCCTCAGTTCTGTTGTCAGAGCCCTAGGCTTAGTTTTTGTTCTGTCTGTACATTTGCTTTGTTTCTTTCTATTCCACATATGAGTCAGATCATCCACACGTGTCTTTTTCCTTCTGATTTCTTTTACTTAGCATAATCCTGTAGGGGAAGTCAGATTTTGATAGAACTGTGTCTCCGGTCCTAGATTGCATACCCAGGGCCTAGGACGTCTTTCCTCTTATTTTCCCACCTAAGCCTGCAGTCCCTCAGCAGCCACCTCATTTCAGTTTGTCAGGGATTGTACTGTAATCCAGAGGCCTGCTTTTCTGTGATTTCCCCCTTCTCCTTTCCTTCCCTCTGCTAACCACCACCCCCTACTGCTCTAGGCTGAGGGCAGCTCAGGGTAAGAAGGCGGTGCTTGCTCCTTGCTGGCCGGGAGATCCTGGACTGGAAACTAGCAAGCTATATATAGCTGAGCCTAGCAGAAGGGGAAGGCCTGAGAGGAGCTGGAGGAGCCTCCTCTCCGGTTTCCAAATCTATAGGAACTTTGCTGAACAGACTTTGTATTCTTTACTGGGTAAGGAGGGCTTGAGCCTCAGAAAGCCCTATAAAGCAGTAGTTACTCTAGGCTGCTCCTTGGCTTAAGAGAGAGATACTCCAGGGGCATGGGGGCCCAGCTCTTGGTTCTCTCCATGGTGGGGATATTTGGAACTTAGTTATTGGTAATGCAACCAGCTCTAAGCCAACTCAGAGTAATACAATCATTAACTCTGTTTAGCTGAGCTGGTTTTAATCAATACGATTGTCCAGCCCTGGGCTGACTCTACTCAAGGCAATCATCAGGTACTCAGTTGCCGTTTGTAATCAATACAATCAATACAATCATTAACTTTGGTTAGCTTAGCTGGCTCTAAACACTGCAACATTCAGCACTGGGTCGCCTCTGAAAAATACAATCATTAACTGTTTAATTACAGAATTATACCTTTTATTTTCGTCTCACTTGTGGTAGGTCTAATCAGATTTTTTTTTTAAAGAAAAGGTACAGGCAAGAATGAAGGCAAGTAGGCAGGAAGAGAGAGGAGGAAGAAGTATTTTATTTATTTTGTTTAGTTTTTCATCTTGGTGGTTCCACAAACCCAGGTCCTTTGGATGTACGTAGACTGTGCTCTTGGCAGGGGGCAGCAGACCTAACCACTACTCCATTAGGGCATGCCTAGCCGGACTGATTTAACATAATTCAAAACCCAAACCTTACTTTTCCTACTTGATAAGAATGTTATTTTTAAGCAAATGCGAAGATTACTTGCAGACACAGCAATTGTGGCATCCTGACCAGGATTTATACCACCACGACCCTTCCCAATGACCTTCTGTCCCCTTGAACAAAAATCACTGGCCAGGAACCAAAGTTCTAAGGAGAAAATGACCTGGGACATATTCAGAAAGAAGCCAGGGGGTTCCTCAGCCACCAAGAGTCAGTCCTCCTTCCTCCTTGACTGTAAGTAGATCAGTCAGAGCCAGATAGGGATTTATTTTTTTCCCCTCTTTTTAAAGGGAAGTGCAGGCAGGAATGAAGGTGAGCAGAAATAGGCAGGCAGGAGAGAGGGGAATGAAACATTTTATTTAGTTCATTTTGGCAGCCTCTGTGGGCCCTAGGCCCTTGAACCAGGGATCTTGGGATACATGTGGACTATATCTGGTAGACTAAACTGCCGGGTTAATTAATTTTCCTCTGCCCGCTAGCTCTTTAAATTCTTACCCCATCTACTAATCTGGAAGCCCATGGGGACAGTGGCTGTGTCTTTTGCTCATGACTGTATTCTAGGGTCTAGCACACACAGTGCTTGCCTGTAGTGGGCACTTATTTAAAGATGAAATAAAAAAATTCTTTGCTTTTTTTTTACAGAAAGATGCAGGTAGGGCACACTGAAATAAAAGGTTTCTTTAGGTGCGCTCTGGTGGAGTAGCAGTTGGGTCAGTTGTCTCCAAAGGGTGCAGGCCACATACCCCTGGGGTTCAAGTCCCAGGTCTGGGAGGAAACAACCAATGTGAACAACTAAATATAAATAAAATAGGTGTCTTCCTCCTTTTTCTTCCTGCCTGCCTGCACCCTATTATTCCTGCCTGTATCTTTCTTCTTTTTTTTAAAAAACTAATATCTTTAACAAAAATCGTCTTTTACACTTGAAGAAGCTGAAAGAGAAGTAACCTGCCAAAGGCAGACAGCGAGTGGCTGGTGTAACCTGAACTCTGGCTCCATCGTTTGTTGCTAAATCCTCTGCACTGTTACTCTCCAGCCTGTAAGGACTTTTGTTTTTTTAAAGACAAGGGGTCTCTCTCTCTCTCTCCCCTCATAAATATGCAGAATGGGAGATTAAAAATGACATTACATTTCACCAAAAAAAACACGTAAATGAATGACTAATAAGCATATGAAAAGATGCTCCACGTCATTAGTTATTAGTAAAGTGCAAATCAAAACCAGAATTAAACTAGCAGTGATTCCAAAAAGGAAATTAAGAAAACAATTCCATTTCTAATGGCATCTAAAAGAATAAAATGTCATGGAATAATTTATCCAAGGACTGAAAGGATTTGTACATCGCAAGGAGCCCTCCCAGTGCTTTGATGTGTTCACCAACCCAGAAGCTCTCTAAACCCCTAATTTTGGGGGCTTTTGTGGAAGTCTCATGTATACTTTATAATCAGGTAGACCCTCTTGATTAAATCATTGGCCCTGGTGATTAGCTCAACCCCAGCCTCTACCCTCCTCCCTGGAATGGGGCTTAAAGGTTCCAACTTTGAAATCCAGCCCTGTTCCATTATCCAGCCCCAATCTTGAGGTCAGTAGGGGTTCCTCCCACCCCCATCACTCATTAGCATACAAAGGGCATTCTTATCATCCTGAAGATTGCAAGGGCATTGCGAGCTAGTGTCTGGAACTGGGCAAAGACAATTTCTAATTGTCTCACTCTGTACAGTCTGCAAGAATTCCAACAATTTGGACGTATCTCAAAAATTTACCTATGTGCAACAAGCAAGTGAAAGATAATTGACATAAAAGAATGTGTTGGACTGTCCTGGTGGAGTCGGGGCTTGGGCGCGGTCTATGTGTGTCCCCAAGTCCCCAGTCCTAAATAAAATAAAGTGCTTTTTCCTCCTCTGCCTGCCTCTACTCACTTTCATTCCTGCATGCACCTTTCCTTTAAAAACAAAACAGACAGCGAGATAATATATTATATACTGTTCCTAATAGAAATTTCTAGCAACGTAAAACTAGAGACAAAGCAGTAGCAGTGGGATGTAGTCCACATACATCCCAAAGTTCTGGGTTTGTGTCCTGGGGCCGGGGGAAACAAAAAAGAATAACGATGTGAAATAAAATGTTCCTTCCTCCTCTCTCTCCCTGCCTGCTTCTGCTCACCTTCATTCTTGCCTGCAGCTTTTCTAAAAAAATTTTAAAAAGTACAGCTCAGTTACTGCCTAGGACTGGTAGTGGGAGCTGGGACTAACTGTAAAGGACACAAGAGTTTTGGGGAGTGTGGGACATTGACTTGTGTGCTCTTTGCACAGTATCTCATTTTTTCTTCTGTAATTGTTTGTTGGTCGTCCCCATCCCCACCCCCATCCCTGCCCCACTTGGACAATGTAAACTTAGTCCTTGTGCTGGCTGGAAGCAGTGGACTTACCTGCTAGACCCCCAAGGAGCAATATGTTTTTTAATGAAAGATGCAGGCAGGAATGAGGCAGTAGGCAGGCAGGCAGGAAGAGAGGAGGAAGCAGCATTTTATTTGTATTTAGTTGTTCATCTTGGCTGTTCATCCTGGCCTGAGGTCTTGAACTGGGGACCTTGGAATGTATATGAACTGTGCTCGCTAGGTGGATTAAACCGTTAGGCCACCAGGATGTGCCGGAACAAGTTATTTTTTTTTAAAAATCACAAAACTCTACTTACAGTGTGTGACTTTTATTTATTTTTTTAAAAGAAAGGTGCAGGCCCGAATGAAGGTGAGTAGGCAGGAAGGAAGAGAGGAGGAAGAAGCACGTTATCTTCACTTAGTTGTTTACATCAGTCGTTCTGCCTGGCCCTGGGTCTTGAACCCAGGACCTTGGGATGTATGTGGGATTGCTCCCAGGTATACTAGACTGCTAGACCACCAGGGTACACCTGAATTTTGTAATTTGTAAATTATACCCCAGTAAAGCTGTTCCTAAAATCATAAACAACAAAAATAAAATAGCAGGTTGAAAAAAGAATCAGTATCCTGAAACCTGAGTGGCTTTCTGGCCTTTGGATGGAGTCAGGAACAACCCATTTGCCCTCCAAACTCGTCTCACCTCTCCAGGCAGAAATGCAATAAAGTAGGAGTTGCAACTCCTGTTCCCCAGGTGTGACATCTTGCTCTATTCCAAATAGACCTGGGGAGCTTAGGCTGGGAACAAACTCGGGTCTGGATAGGCATGTCACACGAGGCATGTGTCCTTAATTAAACCCTGATTTCTCAAGCCCAGTTTTTACCTTCTGTCACTCGTAGATCATTTGCATCTTTATCTTTACTTCAGAATATGCCATTCCTGATGCTGGGAGGTTTTATTTTAAAGGAAAAGTGCAGGCAGGGTGAATAGGCAGGCAGACAGGAAGAGAACGATGAAACATTTTTTTATTTAGTTGTTCACACTGGTTGTTTTCCCCAGAACTGGGACTTGAGCCCAGGGGTATGTGACCTGTGTCCTTCAGAGATGGTTGACCTAACTGCTGCTCCACTGGAGCACACCTGGGAGGTTGTATTTTAAATGTTTCCACTCTCCTTTCTTGGTCTGGCATCCCAGGAAATGAATTTGCTCTCCAGGGTTCATTTGGGAGGTGATGGGATGTGGAGTAGAAGGTGCTGGGCTTAGGCAGGGTACCTTAGACTGGGAGAGTGAGCTTAAGTTTGTCAGGGAAACCTAGATGGGGCTTACTGGGAACCACAGGGGCTGGAGTGGCAAGTTAGTCAAACCTACTCTTAGGGAAGGGACTTTGAAACAGCTTTCACAGCCCCACTTGGATGTTGGCCACCTTTCCCAGCTTTGCCTTTGGCTTCAGGCCAGTCACTCTCTCTGATCCTCCTCTTTCTCATCTTGAACAAACAAGATCACTGGTGTGTTAAGAGTCCTGAAATTGGGAGTTTTAACATCAGGTGCTCATGTTGGCACTGCTAATTTGCTGGATGAGTTCGACAGGTTATTATGCTGCTCTCTGGGCTTCAGCTTTCTTCTCTCTTTAATGAGGGGATTAGAATGGTAAGGTCCTTGGCCCCTTCCAGTGCTAATACTGTGATTCCTTAAGTGAAAGTATGGGGCAGAAGAGTCCTAAGGATGTGGCTGTAGACTAAAGACTAGTCTAAAGACACTCTGATTTGGGCTGTAGGGTGCCAGATTCTTAAGGAGTTAGGGTCAGGGCCCCCCAAGAAGCCCTCATTCTTCATGCACTTACCAAGCACCAGACCAGCCTCAAAGCTGATATAATCTGAGGCCGGTGACAGCAGCTCTTCTCCTGGCTGTCTCTGCCCAAAGTCCCAGGGGGCTGCCCCAGAGGAGGGATTTTCTCCTGAACTGCAAGCTCTGCAGCGCAACTGCCTCTTTCAAATGCTGACCTGAGTTAAACCCAAATTCTGAAGTCAAAACCAAATGTGAAGAATCAGACCAAATTACCTTTTAAATACCCGTGAACCCCTTAGAACCTAAACACTTATCACACCGTTTTGTCATGACGACCCTCGACTGTTGTGATGCTCTTATATTTTTCTACATTTTTGAAATTTCACAAGTTTTCTAGCTTTACTTATTTTAAACCCCTTGATACTTCAATGTCTGTTTAAGAAAAAGGGCATTCTCTTACATTAATTACCACAGAACGATGATCAAATTGTTTTAACACTGATTCTTTAGTCCACGTTTCAGATTCAGAATTGTCCTAATGACATACATTTTAACAGCAGAGATAGACTGTAGTCTCTGAGAAATTCCATTATGTGTCAACATTTTTCTCTGACGATGCTGGGTTCTCTGCAGAGTCCAAGGGAGCGCCTCTTATCCATCTTCAGCTGTGGCTGAGAGTATGCTGAGCAGATGAGTAAAAACATGTACATGTTGTGGGAAGGGCAGAACTGTTAGTTGGGTGCCTTCCAGAAGGTGCAATCTGAATTGTTGGTTGTTTTTGAAAGCTCAAGTGTTGGTGAAGTTGTCCACCTCAGCAGTACTAGCAACTGTTCTGTCCTTTCTCGAATGAGAAATGGCCTGTATTTGCAATGACTTTGGAACCAAACGATGTCTGAGTAATAGATTTTGCCCGAGTAGTTTATGAACTTGGGCTCGCAGATATAAACTAGTATTTACTTCATTGTTCTTCTGAGAATTAAATGATGCTACATGGATTCTGGCATCATGGGGCATAGTAACTGTTCCAAGTATTAGTGCATAGTAATTTTACAATGGGTACTATTAAAGTTCAGCTTGTGATTCCTGGGCTCTCCTCTCTTCCCTCATCCCTACTTACTTTGGTAGTTTGTCCTTTCCATTTCTCCAAATGTTAAGGGCAAACAAGCTGTCCCAGGTACCTCCCAATGTTTGTAAGAAATCTGTAAATTTTACCAGCGTTTTTCCCCCACAGCCTTAACTCTAGCACCACCTGGTGGTTCTAGGACAAACTCCTGATCATTTCCAGAGTCGGAAGCAGCAGAATTTCTCATTTGTGCCCTGGGTAGTGCCATGGTACTACGCCCCTCACAATCTTTCCTCAATACTTACGGAGTAGACATTGTTATACATAGGGAAATTGCTGCTCAGGGATATGTTTGCACAAGTCTCACTGGTAGAACCAGGATGTCTACCCCAGTCAGCCTTCAGTTCCACTTTTAGCTGGAGAGGCTCTTTCGATTCACAGCTTTTTACAGTGAAACTGTAGAGACAGGAAGTTTCCTGGAATCATAAGCCCAGCTGATCACAGCCAGAACCAGAGTACTGTGGTGCCATATCTTAGGCACCCAAAGCCTCCAGCTTCCTTGACTGGTTGCTTCCCATGTCCCTGGAGGGTACTGCCCCATCTAGGTGGGACTTGGCAGATGAGTATCAGCACTCAAACTGGCAGCGAGGGAGAAGCTTGGCATAAGGCTTAAATTCCACCTTGGCACTGGGCCTTGCATCCATTGGCCTGTCTGGGAGCGTCATGGCATGAGAACTGGAGCCAGAGCACAAAAGATGGCAAGTGCTACACAGGCCTGCACAGGCAAGCACAAACAGCCCGTACATCTGGCACCACTGTGCCGCCTTCCAGCTTTTGACTTCAAACAGCACCTAGGGATGAATCAGAGGTAAAAGTTATACCTCTGCCCTGCACAGGCATGCCCGTCTCTTCTCAGAGGACTGGGTTTCAAGGCTCTCATCTAGATCAGCTAAGAAAATGAACAAAAGTATGCTGAAAAAGCAGTGACATTACTGATTTTATTAAAAAGTCTTCAAATCTGGAGAAAGCCAACGATGCACCACCTTGATTTTCCAACTAGTCTTCCTAACTTACTCAATGCACTTCAACCTTTGGGGAAAGCAAAAACATCCTTTCCTGCTCTTAGATAAGGGTACTATATTACCCAGCACAGGGTATGAAGATCAAGGAGGGTGGGAGGCTGAATTTTCACACTTCCTGCTGGATGAGTCTATTGAAAACAAAATGTGGAAAGAAAATGAACTTTGGAATTAGGATAAAGTTTGGCGGCCACTGAAGAGTTGCTAGTTAACCTCTTTCAGTCTGTTTCATCACAAATAAAATGGGACACACACCATTTACTCTTCATGGAATGTTCCATGGGATAATATACTTGATTGCCTTAAGAAAAAAAAGGGCAAGTTTTCCTTTGGTATACATGTGAAATTGGGGGAGGTAAGAGATTAGGTTCCAGGAACCTGAAAGTCCTTTCCCCAGGAGTTACCTATGGGATCATGACCTCAGGCATCCATTGCATAAAGCCTTCCAAAGGTAAATGTAGTGAAGACACCTCAAATCCAAGGCTGCCAAGTTATTAGCCATGACGAAACTGACACATGCAAAAACCCAATTTGGAAAAGCTCACTCACATTATCTCCACGGTTCAGACCTTTCTAGGAACAAGCCTAAAGAATCTCAGGCACACAAAATATATTCTTAAATATGGTTTAATACTCTTCTCCATTTCTGTACATCACAACACCAAGATTTTGCTGCTTAGGATCTCTATGTAGAGGCTATAGAGAATGCAAAGGCTATGGTTTTCACCCCTTCTTATTTATGTGTTTGTATGTGTAAGTGTAATACATATCAGTATATATTGATACACACATCAATATATAATGCAATATATATCACTGAAGAGAACACATTGATTAAAGGAATACAAAAATTTGGCATCATTTCCAAACTTAAATAGTAAAAATAAAAACTACAAAAGGAGCTGCATACCCTAAATGTATCATGTGAAACAAGCATATTCAAAAATGTAAATTTACATCCAATTTCTCTGGTCTTGTCAGATCACATTAGACCCATTTACAATGGCAAAACCCTAAGGTACTGCTGTGAAGAGAGCATGTTTGCTCGCTCTTGGGTGTTCTGCACACAAACAGCAGAGCCCAAAGCAAAAGCCTTGTTTCGGTGAAGCCTCCCATGCTGGTGAACACCAAAGAAGCAACTTCTCACTGGGGGTGGAGACATCAGGTTATACATTGACAAACAGTCATTGGACCTCAGAGCACAGTGTGAGAGCCAGAAGCTTTACATTTAAGACATACTCCCTTCATTCAAGTGAAACAGGATTATTGGAACGATAGGCAGGTCTGCAACCTGGGAACAAGGAGCTGGTTCAGACCAATAAAGCTACGAGTGACTGAGTCAAGTCAGTGAAGAACAGCAGTCAGGCACTAAAGTGTTAAAAGTACCCAATTTGAAAACCAAATGCACCCCGCTAGACTATCAGCATGGGGGTGATACCAATTGACTTTTAAAACCTTTGGTCCTTCAAAGTCCATTTGGTTTCTTTTTTCCATTGCTACCACTGGGCACGTCCTATACTTTGTTCACTGTCACCACCTTGGGCACGCCATGACTTTGTCCATCAGCTGGGGTGAAGTCCTACTCACAGCCCAGCTGTGAAGCATAAGCTTTGGGTTTGTAGGCCCACTTTTGGATCCAACATGGTTAAGTCCTTGGTGCCAGAAGCTGTGTCCCATCCCTTCCCACCCCTGCCCTTCCCACCCCTCTCCCATAATTTCTCATGAGAGGTGCCTGTAAGTCCCATACTCGAAACAGATGCTCCAACCCCACCAGGAGGTCAGGGGGTTTTAATTACATGCAGTCATACATGTCTTGTCCGTCGTTCCTGGGAAAACCTTGCAGTTCATTTTTTAAAAATCAAAACATTCACATAATCTCATGCCATCCAACGTAAGGAAAACACGACCACTTCCCTTTTACCAAGGATAGACAGACCCAAGCAAAATAAAATATTCGTTTGTTTCTTTGCTTCCTCGTAAGTTGCATGTTTTATTTCTCCCAATCCCAGCAATAGCACAGAAGCCCCATCATATTCATCCCAAATTGATTTCTAGTAGATTAAGATTATGGGAGCCCTTGTCGTCAAAGCAATTGATGCCAAGGGCTCCCAAACCCTGGGCACAACTGCACCTGCAAAACAGATGGAAGGAAAACAGTGCACTTGCCCCAAAGCTTCATGAAGTGTCGTCAGTTTAACATTGCAATGAAACTGACAAGTCTGGAGGGGAGGGTTAGTGCAAGGGAGTGAAGTTGAAATTGCCTATTAGCTCACCCTTTCAACATTAAACAGAGACGGAAAGAGAAATGGTTCCAACATTTCACCACATATATTTCTTCTTATGCAGTCTAAGCTGAGAATGCCATGTAAATGGGTCACTGCGAAATGCAGCAATTTAATTTTTCTCCAATCAAAATAAGAAACAAATCAGTATGATCTCATTTCTATTAACTTTTGGAGGTTTACAGCAGTTAAAGTATTTTTGCTTCTATGTATGAAGGTTAAAAAAATCATCTTTTTTTCATAAAATACAAGAGCAACCAATTTCACCATCGAGTAAAAGTAAAAACTGGGATTCTTTTTTAAATTAGTCCAAAGTGGCATTTAGGAACTTAGTTGTAGGCTGCTGCGCTGACACCATGACAAACCAAAGTGTAGGGTTGGGTCTGGTTTTGTTTCGGTTTTCTTTTCATAACATCCAATGCTCATGGATCAAGTTCTAGAAATGTTCCAATTGTAAGGCAGGGATCTGGTTTGGACTCCACCATGGGTATGCTCCTTGGGTTGGATGCTGGAGGGTGAGGCACATTTTGCCGGACCCATGTCGACTACCTAGTAGTCATCAAGGTCAAAAAATTCATCGTCTCCTCCTTGGTATTCCATTCCCTGGAAATCTACTCGGTACCGCAAGATACCTGGAGAAACAAGTCAAAGTTAGTCACTTGTGTTCATAGAATGGGGAGGGGTTCACTCTAAAAAGAAGCCCAATTCCCTTGTAGAATTATAGAAAACAAAGATATGATAAAACAAAAAACCCCCACGATCCAAATCAAGCCACATGTGGCCCCAATCTTCTGCCTCAGTGGATGGTGAACACCTCATTCAATGGAACTTGACTTTGGGATATTCAGGGAAAGTTTTGGCCTGAGACTCTGACATTAGGCTTAACTTTCTGATTGTTACGCACCTCCAATTCCACCAAATCCTTTCACAAACTGGGATCCTTCTTGTGACTTATCTGTGACAATTTCCAACGTAGCTCCAAATTTTTTATAGTTGTTAGCAAACCACTCCAGCAAGGGCATGCTCTCAATCAGTTCATGCTCTTGTCCCGTCTACATGGGTAACCGACACAGAAACAATGGGCTCAGGATCCAGCAAGACTGAGTGGCCCTTATTCCCCAGCCCACTAACATTCTCATTCTCCCTTCCAACTCTCTAAGTGAATTCTGATTTTTGGTTACAGTTTAACTGTAACACCACAGACATTCCGATTATATTTCAAATAATACTCCTCCCTCCCCAGTCCCTAGCCTCAGTAATGAAATGTCAACACACACTTAGCAGTTTTCAACTTATGGCTCATGCTATCTCTTGAAGTCAGGTTGTTGCAAAATATCTCTAGGTAACACTCATTCAACAAAGCAGAAGAGATGTGCCAGAACTGTATTTTTTTTTTTTTTTTTTTTGAAGATTTGTTAAAAATAATAAAAGTCCTCCAGCTCAGAATTTGAGGACGCTACCATTTACAGGGGGTCAGAACTGGACAGGTGACTGGACTTTAGGCTGCAGCAATTTTCACAATGCAGGAAAGGCCCTGTTCAAGCACGTCTTCCTTTCTATTTCAAGGAAGAGACTGTCTTTCAGGCTGTTTACTTTAAAAATAAGGAACTATAGTAACCATGATTTGGCCTCCTTCCCTGGAATCAGATCAGTGTGTGGCAGACAGAGACTGAGTACCTCCTATTGCCCACCTTCAACAAGAGGTTTGTTTTCCCAAAACCTATACCTGATGCCAACAGTGCTCTATACACAGATTTGTTTCCTTGCATGTATCACCAAACCAAGAAAACAATCACATACCTCTTTGTCCGTGAAATGAGATTTATCCTTCTCTTGTTCTGGAGTCAGATAGAGAATTTTCTCCTCTGTAGTATTGGGGGAAAAATATGTTAACCTGGTTCTCATATACTAACAAGCATAAGTAACATGAGATGAGGTTGAGTTTGACGAAAGGGCCCCTGAACTCATTCTATCAACCTTTTCATTAAGCATACTAATCAACATGCATGGAGTGTCTACCAGATATATTGTTCCTGTCATAAGGAAGCACCAAAATCATTCAAGTTACTGCCCCCGTCCTCAGGAAATCAAACCATCTCATGCAGACTTTAATTAGTTCAAACAGAAAAACCTATGTAGGAAAGGGCTACAGGTGAAAAGAGTGAGGAACAAGAGGTAGAGCTGCCTTCTGATTGCTCCGCAAATCAGCTCTCCCCCAAATCTCCACCCCAGACTTCCTGAATACATAGGTCAGTAAAAAATAACGATCTTATTTTTTAATTCTCATACCTTCTGTGCCTTGGCAATGAAGAACATATCTCATTATATCCAGATTTTCATAGACTATTAGAATCTCTACAGCTCCCATTTCTAAAGCCTTTAGGGTATCTTCAACTCCAAAACAGTACTTGCCCGTATCCTGGCTGATTTCATCAAAGTATCGTCCTGCAATTAGAGACAGGTCAATAAAGATATTGATGAAAATTTTCCTCTATAAGCTATACAGACCTTCTTATTCAAAATCAAGAGAAAAAATACATTTAAAAAAAGAGTTCAAGTGAAAAAAATCACCACTAAGTGAGGCTCCAGAAATTGTCTCTGAAGTAGTGACAACTAGGCAAATACACAATCATTTGGAAATATGTATATGCTTAAGTTAAAACAAACAAGGCTAAATAATGGGTATATTTTTAATTCAGGCTCTCTATTCATCACTGTTATAAAGGATAATAAATAGTGGAAATACAAATATACTTATTAGCTCTAATAATTAAAAACCATAACCTCCTCAAACCAAACCCCCCACCCCCATAGACCTAATGATTAAATGAAGATTTAAAATGATTCCATGAAGGAAGATTTTAATGAAAATGCTAACCTCCCTTTTACCTTTTCAGTCTTATTTCACATATACAATCTTGTACATGTACATATACATCCAAAAACATTTCACAGAGTAAGTAAATAAGGCGCATTTCACTGATACCTATTAATTTCTTCTCTTGAATGAATTTCACGTTGGAGAGGACTTCAGTAGATAACTCAATAGCTTGGTTGAATCCATTTTCACCACCATAGGATATATCAACTAATTTTAAAACTTTTGATTGCAACCTCTGACAAAAGAAAATTAAAAACACAATCAATACTTTGAAAAAGCTTTACAAAGACCCACTACCTCTTACTGGCTTGTGAAGCTCAGCAAAGTGATCACTGTAACATGGGAGAATATGAGGAGTCCATTTTACTCATGAGTGGGTCTCAGTGAACAATACGGCCAGGCTTAACTTCCCCAGTCATCATACTGGCATATTCTATTAGACCAGACGTCTAAGAAGCTAATCATTAGAAATACAAACAAAAGTTAAAGTTTTTTGTGAAGGAAAGGGAAACTCTTGGTTTCAGCCATCTAATGTGGTAGAGTACGAGAGAGCTTCTTTGGCAAGCCTTTTACCTTACAGCTACCCACTCCAGAAGCACACTTGGGGAATGTGTTATGGCTGAGTCCATGTAATAAACCAAAAGCTTTCTGAATTAAATATTTCATGCTTAATCAGCTGTGACCCTGTGCTGAGCTTCACTGCTTTACTTACCTCTAGGAATGAAATAAGAAAAAGGTAGGAAAAACAAGATTCTAGTTTTTCTGAAATCAAACTTCATTTTAAAGGCAAAATGGGCAACCCACTAAATCATAGGTCTCCACTAGGTCCAGAATGTTTAAAAAAACGATTGCAAAAGATAAAAGGTCCAGAAAAGCATGGGGAATTTTTCCTAATGAACTCCCAGAATTTACCAACATTTAACTCAGAACTAGATTATTAACACAGGAAATATGTCACTGCAAAAGTAAAAAAGATGTACATGACCTAGATGTGCTCAGAGAACTCACCACTCCCACCCAGAGACTTACATAATGGGGCATTCTACCTCTCACTTACCTGATCAAACATATCAGATTGACTTAGTTCAGTTTTAAAGTCAGCTGATCCAGCTAAAACGAGACCAGCCACATTCACTTTGTCCCCAGAAATAAACAGCTGCACAGCAGTCTCAGCTACTTTCCGAACGTAGTTATGTCGTTTTTCCATTCTTAAACGCGCAAAACGCAAGGCTGACTGACCTCCTCTACCTTTGACACAAAAAAAAGTGGCAAGAAACAAGGGCAGTTATTAAGAAGTATAAGATGCTTTGCTAATTAAAAATTAACTAATCAAGGACAAAAGAAGTCACTATTAACTAAATGTTTGGCATAAGCAGCTTCTCATTTTCAGAGAGTAACTGCTAATTCTCATGTCTCAATGAGTAATTTCATGATGCTGCTCCCATTATCAATTTACCCCTCTCCCAATAATATAATGTTTCCTTACTGCAAGACACAAAAAAAATGGGCTCATGTTATCTTTCTATATTACCATGTTTCTTTGGGAGATCCACAGTGAATTTGTGCAGAACTTCTCTTGTGTTTCCTTGAAGTGTGCCAAAAAGTGCACCACTACCATCTATTACAATGAAGCCAAACTTGCTATCATCTGAAAGTAATGCTGTAAGAGCCTAAAAAGCAAACATAAAAACCATAAAATAAATTCTAAGGCTTGCCAGGGTCACGATAGAATCCAAAAGGATATACGCGCGTGTGTGTGCACACACACAAAATACATATAACCCTTTCATTTCACTCAGCATGTTTTAAGTACTAAGCAATGAAACTATTTTATGGGATAATTTATAATTTATAAAGCGAACCTTCCTTTTACCTTTTCAGTCTTATTTCACATATACAATCTTGTACATGTACATATACACCCCAAAAATATTTAAAAGAATAAGTAAATTAGGTGTATTTCACGGATACCTATAAATTTCTTCTTTTGAATGAGTTTCATGTTGGAGAGGACTTCAGTCATAACTCAATAATTTGGCTGAATCCATTTTTACCACCAGAGATTATATCAGCTAATTTAAAATTTTTTAAAATTTACTTTCACTATAAATATGTAACTCATATGGACAAATTTGAACCTGATGTAGGAAAAATCCATCTCTGTGAATCCTTTGAATACATCTAACCTGGGCACATGAATAATAACACCAATAAAATTGTAGAGCTCAAATTCTTCCTAGTTCTTGATTTGATTTAGACTGATAGTAGTCTATGAAATATAACATTCAAATTAAGTTTAACCTGCAAAAGTTGACTTTCTAAAACCATTAATAACATTAGTACTAATGAAATAGTACTCATTATAGCAAAAGAGAATAAAATCAACTCTAGAGTAACAATGAGTATAAACTATAAAAAACTATAAAAAAGATTCTCTAGCTTTGAGATGTTCACATGAACTCTTATGTCTTGAGATTCACTAATAATATCAGAATATAAACCTCAATTTTGTTTTTAAAAGTATTACAGCTAATAATTCTAAGTTATGGAGGAAAATTCTGAGTTAGCATATCCCCATATTTCTGTTTCCCAAAAGCAAATACTGAAATAGTCCTAGGACTCACACAGATGGATAAGACTTTTCTTGATAAAATTTGGCAGAATAATTGCTAGGCAGCAGCCTTTTTAGAAGAAAGAAATTATTGGTGCAATCTGGTAGAGTAATGGTTAAGTCAACTGCCTCCAAAAGAGCACAGGCCACATACCTCTGGGTTGAGTATTAGACTAGGAGGGAAAACAACCAGTGAGAACAATAAAAGAAAAAAAGGAAAACAAAAGAAAAGGCAAACTTCTTCCCTCTCTCTGCCTGCCTGCACCTTTCCTTCTTTTTTTTTTTTTTAAAAAAAAGAAGAAAGAAGAAATTATCACTTCACTTGGTGTGCCCTGGTAGCTTAGCGGTTTAGTTCACTTAGGACCTCATCCTAAGGTCTCAGTTCAAGACCTGGAGCCCGGGGAAACAACCAAGATGAACAACTAAATAAAATGAATACTTCTTCCTCGCTCTCTTCCTGCCTACTCAGCACTCCTGCCTGCACCTTTCCTTAAAACACAAAACAAAACAAAACCCCCCACTTCCATTCCATTTTAAATAAGGAAGAAAACAACACCTTCAAGAATTGACTAGAAAGCAGATTTATCACTAAGAATCAATCTCTAACCAAACCATGTTTGATAATTAGTATCAAGATGCATATTCCATGTTAAAAATGTTCCCTTATCCATAATGATCTGTTAGGTATAGCTTGATTAATTTAGGTTTCCAACGAATTTGCTCAATAGGGAATAGACATCCCTCATAACAATGTATAATTATTCTGATTAAGTAGGATATGTAAACTGTTATGTGTTATGCAGTTACTACATTCATTTCTGGTTATTGTTAAAGCCAAAACAAAGCTAGCAAGATTAGAGGGTTCCTAGGAAGAGGAAGAGTTAAGACTTAGAGAAACCAGTGAGGGAAACTTAATAAGTAAGCTAAAGCTAGATAACACGAGTACGAGGTACTGCTTAAATCAACAAGGTTCAAAATCTGCTTTCATCAAACCAGGCAGAGGCAAGTGGGATTGGGTGGCTAAGGGTCTTCCCAATGAAGTGTCTGCCAGGAGGCGGCTGTGATGGTCACAAGAAAAACAGTCTTGACCATCTATGTAACGGACCAAGATCCAACTGGAATTGGACTTCCTGTCAAGTTAGCAAAAATCATCTATTGGAAACCGTGTCAACAAATGTCAGTTCTAATTACACTGCAGTGTTTTTTTCCTTAGGTTGATGAAAGGCAAGAGACTGAACTAGAAGCCAGCTGTGAATTCCTGATTGTTCTACTGTTGACTGATTTAGGTCACTCTAATGAGGTTTCCTTTCCACCCATAAAGTTCATCTTATGGCAGCTCTGTCACTCAAAAGTTTCATGGGGAAGAAAAAAGTTCTTATAGTCCTGCTACTAAAGATTCTACAATTTGTGAGCTAAAAATCAACACTAACAAGGGATTTAGTCAAGTATCAGACATGTAGGAAGAGATGGGGGCCAGGTAGCCAATTATTCTTAGCCTTTAATTAGTTCTCTAAACCCAGCTGAAGTGTTCCTCAAATATGCTGACTGATTGTCATTCAGTGTTATAATAAGGTCCTTTCTATTTTGAAAATAGCCAGACTAGTAAAATGGTACAAATGATTTAGAAAACATGCAGTTTCTCAAAAGGTTAAACATACTTACCTATGACCTAAAAATTCTTCTAGATAATCAATACCCAAGACAAATGAAAACATATTCACACAAAGATGTCTACATGTATGCTAACTGCAGCATTATTCATAGCCAACAGCCAAACAATGCAAACAACACAAGTGCCCAACCAATGAATGGGTAAATAAAATGTGGCATAGTCACAAATAAAACATGGTAGATACTGTTAATAAAAGGGATGGAGCAGTTATACATGTTACAACATGGAGGAACCTTGAAAACATTAGCATAAGTGAAAGCAGCCAGTCACAAAAAACCACCCATCATGATTCCATTTATATAAAATACCGAGCATAAGCCAATCTACAGACATAAAAGAGACAAGTGGTAGCCTTGAGATAAGACATTAAAATATTCTGTGCTTGAATTTCTTACCTCTGTATGAAATTTGTTGTCACACAAATACAATGATGTATTAATTGGTTTGAAAGGTTCAAAGTCAATGTTGACTTTCTTTTCCTTTCCTTCTTCTGTTACAATTGTACCACAGTAAACAACCAGGCCATTTGGAGGTACTGCAAAGAATAAAAACGATTTCTCTGTTTAAATCCACAGCTAATTTTCCTCAATCAATAGGAAAAGTTCCCAAGCCTATTTAAATCATAATTTAAATAAAACAAAAATAGGTGTAATCGCTCAGGAAGAATTTTCTCCCTGATATTGAAACTTTTTCTTGAGATGTTAAAAAAAAGGATGATTTATTCCTTTAAGTACAGTAAATATTACTTATCTTTCAAAACAACTTTAAAAAGGTGGGTATGGTAAATTCCAAAGCCAAAGGGACATCGCTGAAGGAACACTAATGACTAAACCATCTTGGCAGGATCAAAGTGGGAAATACAAACAAGACAAAGCAGAGGAGGAAAATGATCGAGCTCCAGATTACCTTTGTTATAAAGTTTGAGTCTTTGTTGTACAGATGTAATGGCTCCCAGGACTGAAAGGCGGTTTACTCGTGACTTAATGTTAGATGCAGTTCCAAACTCATCTGCTAACATTTTTGCCACTCGTGAAATCTGGTCTTTGGGAGGAATGATCAGTGATATCATGCTTGTGCCATTGCTGTGGAAGAAAGGATAAGGTTAGAGGTTCAAGTACCACATAAGTAGAGTTCCAATTCATGCTAGATAGAGGTATCACTAAAATAGTAGAAATAAATCACCCTCAAAATGAGTAGGAGAGGAGGGCTGTATTAGTGAAATCAAAGTAGACAGAGAGTTAGGAATAGTGTTCAGAATATGATAGGTGTACAATAGTCTGAATTATTAGCTATGTAGTAATAGTTATGTAAAGGAAGGTACTTTACGGAGTGTGGAGTGTGTGTGGGAACACTTCAATCCCCAAGAATGGAGAGAAGTGTTGACAAGTGGGTGGCAACAGGCTGGAATTTACAGTAGTACATGGCAAAGGTTAGGAATTTCAGTGGCAGATGCCTTCACAGGATGATGCAACAGGCTTTCCAAAGTCTAGGTGAAATATCACTCAGTAACATCCTGTCCACCCCCACCTTTTAAATTCCAAAGTCACCATGGAAAAAAGTTTCAAAGAAAGGTACCGCAAGCAGGCAGGAAGAGAGGAAGAAGTATTTTCATTTATTTTTTATTTAGTTGTACTTTTTGATTGTTCTTCCTGGCCTGGACAAGAACCCAGGTTCCTGGGATGTATGTGGACTGTGCTTAGGCCAGAGGCAGTTAACTAAACCACTACTCCACCAGGCCACGCACGCCTCACCATGAAAATTTATCATCATTGGCACGCCCTGGTGGAGCACTGGTTAGGTTAATTGCCTCCAAAGAACATAGGCCATAACACAGCCCTGGGTTTGAGTCCTGGGTCTGCAGGGGTGGGAGTGTGTTGGGGGACAACAACCAGTTTGAACTAATAAATAAAAATAAAAGGGGCTTCCTCTTCCTACCTGCATCTTTCCTTAAAAAAAAAAAAAAAAATAATAATAATAATAAAAAAATATATATATATAAATAAAATCAACAAATTAGCACCCTAAGTACCTTGGCAATTAGAAAGAAAAGCCTTGGAATTCACCCAAATATTTGATAGAAATCTTTCTCAACAAACACAGCTCTAAATATCTTCTACATATTAATTGCTCTTCAGTTTAATTAAAAAAAGCAATGCCCTGGTGTGGTGTTTGGGCTCAGTCCACACACCCACATGTATCCCCAGGTCAAGGGTTCATGTCTGGGGCCAGCAGGAACAACCAAGATGAACCAAGATGAATAAAATATATAAAACTTTTTCTAAAAATACACTGAAAATCTGATCAACTCTGGGTGGCAAATAAATTCGAGTTTCTAGAACTGAGAACTAGATCCAATACCTAAACTATCGAAGATACCACAAGACCCTGCCACACAGAAGAGAACAGATATTCCCCTCAAAGCAGCCACCCAACTCTCTTAACTTTTATACTGATGCCAGCAACGTATCGCTTTTACCTACACATCCACAGGGTATTAGCACTAGCACTATCAGTAAAGAAATAAAAGTAGGCAGGCCCTGGTGGAGTAGCAGTTAGGTCAACTGCCTTTGAAGGAACCCAAGCCATATACTCCCAGATTTGAGTCCAGGAGGAAACCACCAGTGTGAACAACTAAATAAAATTATAATAAGGATACTTATTTCTCCTTTCTGCATACTCACCTTCATTTCTGCCTGCACCTATCCTTAAAAAAAAAAACAAAAAAAACAAAAAAAACCTACCAACTCACTCCTATATCAAATATAAAAAGCATAATATTTATTTTACTCCAAGTAAAAACAGTCACAAAAGGCCACATATTGTAAAGTTTTGTCATATGAATGCCCAAAACAGGCAATCTAGAGACAGAGAACAATGAATGTCAAGGAGGAATGACTATTAAGACACATGGTATCACTTTTATTAACTGTTTCAATCTGATAATGAGTTTGTGAGAGTTACTTCCTGAGATTCTTATAGATCATGCCCATAAATGCTATGACAAGTTTAATAGTTGTAAGTATTAGTGTCATTGGGGAATAGGTGGGGCAAAGATAAACTGGGAAGGCTGCCAGAGAAGCCTAAACATTCCCCTAATTATTGAGCTTGAATAATTGCAGTAGCCCAACATGCCAACTTTAATAGTAAAACTTCACATATCCAATGCCCAATGGAAGCTGGCAAGGAGCAGAAATTAAAGATGGACATAGTATCAAGTCAAATGGGCTTTCTGTGCTAAGTGACTAATAAAGGGAAGAGGCACTGAGGGGACCAGCAAAAAAGTAGAGAAACTGCTCCCATAATAGCTTTCTAATTTACAGATGTCTGAAATCTGAAAATGTTTGAACACAAACTTCAAATAATAAAATTAATTTCATAAATATGCACAGTATCTGTGTGTCTGCACGCGCATACAAGTTCACACCAGGTCTTGAACTTGGGTCCCCGGCTTTCATCGCTGGCGTCTTAGTCACCGGAGCTACAGGGAGGGTAGCTGCACCCTAGTATATGGCACTGGCAAAGGACCTCATTTATAGGAAGTTTGCCCTCTAAAAGTTTTCTCCTTATGGTAAATTTCACAAGCAGACAAGCCAGGATGACTAGCCCTTCTAGTAACAAAAGTTACCCTCACTCAGTCTGTCAGCAGATGTTCTACCTGCAATACCAACATTGTTTCTGTTGGCGTATCTACTTAAAGCTCAGTAGGCCTGGTGCGCCCTGGTGGCCTATCCAGGTTAGAGATCCAGGGCCAGCAAGGAACCAGGATGAACAACTAAATCTAAAAAGGGTTTGTTTCTTCCTCCTCTAGGATTCCTACAATTCATCCCTATCTTCACCTTTCCTAAAAAAACAAACCAAAACAAAAAACCCCCAAATACCACCCCCAGAAAGGCTGGTTCATAATTTTTGAGATACTTTCTCCCACAAAAACTACAGAGTAGTAACAGAACATGGTAAATTATGGTTTGAGCTCTGCTGCCACCCCTTGGATAGGGAAGCAAGTACTTCCAGTCAAACCAGACAAAGCAAATTTATGGTTAAAGCACCTTCAGTTGTCATCACATACACAATCAGTTAAAATTTCAAATACAGTATTGACAGCGATGCAGAACAATCCCTTGGCTCTCACACACAATTTATATATTAACAGATTTACTGATCTTTAAAGTGTTTTTCATTTTAACTTTCATAGCATAAAACCACACAAAAGGAGCTTTTCAAAACTAGGACAAGATGCCTAGAAATCAAAAGATCAGTCACATACAATTCTATCTATGGCCACATTACAGTTCCTGAATTAGATGAAAGGGAACTCCCAAATGAAACAAATTGATTCTCTTACTAAAAACAACAACAAAACAACAGCTCTTTATAATCAAGTGAATGAAACTACGTCTCACAAACCTGTCTCTCTACACAGGGATTGTTAATTTACACACATAAATATGAAAATATACAAAATTGAGTACAGACTACTGGCGAGTGCTTGTTTTCAGGTGAACAATTCTCAGGAGTATTTCTCCACCCTAGTGGCTCTTAGAATCTTTAGGGACCAAGGAGTGATTTCTCAAAAGAGGTTCAATTTTTAAAAGTTGACAAGCTTTGATTTACAGAGTAGTTTCCTAGGATACAGAACTAGCAGATGCCATCAATAGGGAATGTAATGAGAAGAGGTAGAAAGAAGGCTGACCTCAGAGGAGACCAGGCACCAATCCCAATAGGAAGGAAAATTTGAGGCTAAAGAGGATGTTGGACAAATGAAAGTAGTGAACCTAAAATGCCTGAAGGAAATCCCTAAAAGATAATCATGTAAAGGAACAGCAAAGATATTAAGATAAGCAGCTATTTTACTCCAAGCTGCAGATAAGATAAACGTTGTAAAGGAAACTTACAGTAGCCCACTCATATCTACTTAACATTTGAGAGAGACCAAAGAGGACACTTAAGGTAACGTTGGTGCACCCTGGTGGCCTAGCAGGTTAAACCAGGCATAGTCCACATACACCCCAGGGTCCCAGTTTCAGAACCCGGGGCTGGGGAAACAACAAATGAACTGAATAAAATAAATGGGGTGTTTCTTTCTCCTATTTCTTCCTACATGCCTGCCTATACCTTTCCTTTAAAAAACAAACAAAAAGTAATATTGTTATAAACAAACATTTAAAAAATGTTTCCAAAGTATAGTTTGCTAAAAAAAAAAATGTGTTTGGTAGATGTCTATCCAGTTGCTAAATCTGAAACACGACTGAAAATTAGCCTCTTGGCCTCCTATTCCTTTTGTATTTTGACTAATGTGCAAAAAAAATACTTTCAAGAATTCCCTTTGTGCCTCTCCTTACTTCCTCTGGGAGAAACTAAGTTTCTGAATTCATCTTTATTATGATGGGGGAGTGGAGGCGGTATGGGGAGGTAGAAATAGGATTATTAAAGAGATGGCTTCTATTTTAGCAATTTAAAGGCTACTTTATAATCTCAGATGTTTTGAATTTTGGGTCTAATACAAACATATTATAAAGTTTTTCCAGGAAAGTTTCCAAACAAAATACTCATTTAACCCTCCAGGCAAGCCAACTGAAGTAGTTAGACCAGTTTGTATAAGCACCAAAATAAAATCAAGGAAATTGAAGATTTTAAAGTAGCACTAACAACCCTCAAGGGAGAACTCACTAAGGAGCTATAGTGATCTAGCACTCTTTAATTTAATAGCTTTATTCACTCTTCTGCCTTGTCACTATATATTCCCTTTCCAGAATCAAAAGGTCTTCATTTAAGAGCTAGAGAATGAGGTACAGCAATAATTCACACAGAATATTGTAAAAAAAAAAATGGGAGAAACAATAAATATACAAGTCTATGCAACGTCGTATGGCCAAGTTGTCCACTGCTCTGATTCCATTAAAACAAAACGAAACAAAAAAATCATTTTAGGAATATGTCCCCTTATCAAAGGTTTACCAATATTTCTACCCAGAGGACTTCTTTATTTAACTTCTCACCCTGGTTGTTTCCCCCCAGACCCAAGATTTGAACCCAGGGGTAGGTGACCTGCACTCCTTCTGAGGTGACTGGTCTAACTGCTCCTCCGCCAGGGTGCGCTATAGGACTAACTTCTAAGAAAACTGGGAGACGGACAACATAACAGTAAATAAAACTGTAGAGAAATCAGGACAGAAAACAATTTAAGGAAATGGCCAACAGTTTTCCCTAGGACAGGTGAGTAGGGTAGTGCCACCAGTTACTTATCCAATTCAAGGTTTCATGGCCTCTGGATGCTATGGATTTTTATAAAGCTACTTGAATTTCTAAGACTGGATGGTTTCTAAAGAAAATTCAATGTAATCACAGCCTGGGCTGTGGTGTGTGTAACTTTAGACTTCACAGAGTGAGTCTCTGGGTGCAAGGTACTTTCTGATGCAGTCATAGAACAACTTACAAACAAGAAAATCAAGCCATTCTGTGACCCTGAAAGATTTTGTATTTAAAGGAAAGGGACAGTCAGGAATGAAGGTTAGTAGGCAGACAGGAAAAGAGGAGGAAGAAACATTTTTATTTAGTTGTTTAAATTGGCTGTTCCTCCCCTCCCTGGGTCTCAAAACTAGGTTCTAGGGATGTATGTAGACTATGTGTGGTGGCCTTATCTGCTAGGCCACCAGAGCACAGTCCTGAAAAGAACTTAACATTTATCATCAACAACCTCAAGAACATTTTGGGTAAGAAAAAAAAAATGTAATTCCCACAGACTTGCCCACTATCCATTGTGCCTTGGAATACCAGAATCCTTGTAAAGACTTCTAAAAAAGCAAAACAAAGAAAACATGCTCAAATACAAAAACATCTCTCCTTTATTCTGATTCAGTAGCTTCTGGATAAGAGTGAAGTTGGTGGAGATTTTTGGCAAGAAGGAGCCTCTTAAAATATTATTAATATTATTAATTAATTTCAAATATTATCACATTCTAATGCATACTAGGGTAGAGAATCACTGGCTTGTTTTCTACACCCTTAAGCAGGATCTTTTAGCCTGCCAAAGTCAGAGATTCCATAACCTCATCCCTGCCTGAAGGGATACTCAGAGTCCACGGCTGCAGGTAAACTGCTGTCATACGACCGTTTGACACTGACTTGTGATGGCTCAACATCCAACTTTTACCAGCCACAACACCCACTCCTTATCAAATGTCCTGCTGTCCACCCTTATCACCCCTATGTAACAGGATTACTTTCAGGTTATGACCAGAACAGAATTTAGAATATATTCTCCCCAAAAGTTTTCATCTCAAGGTTTTTATACTGGGTGGTGCCTAGGCTGTAGATGGGCAAGGGTGCCACCAACCCCCTTCTCAAGCGTACAAAACTCAACTGAAAGCTCATCAGTGGTGTGCCCCGGTAGAGTAGTGGTTAGGTCCCAAGTGCCCTGGTCACAAGTGCAATCTACATCCATCCCAAGGACCTGGGTTTGTGTGTGGGTGTGGGTATAATCAAGATGTACAACTAAATAAAAATAAATCTAATGCTCCTTCCTCCTCTCTTCCTGCCCACCTCTTTCCTTCAAGAAAACAAAATCAAACAAACCAAAAATCATTCTGATCATTTCTGGGAATCTCAAAGATCTTATTATATGGAAATCAATCACTTCCTCTCCAATTTCTACTCCCTTGGGCTCAATTTCTGCTTTACCAGATCATGAGACTCTGTAAGATAATACATGTTAAGGCATGCCCTGGTGGAGCAGCATTAGGTCAACTAGGTCATTAGGTCACATACCCCTGGGTTCAAGTCCCAGGTCCAGGGAGAAACAACCAGTGTGAACAAATAAAATGGAAATAAAATGCTTCTTCCTTCTCTCTTCCTGCCTGCTTGCCTATTCACCTTCATTCTTAACCCACGCCTTTCCTTAAAAAAAAAAAAAAAAGTATGTTAAGTGCCTAGCATGTTAACAGATAGTAGCACTTACCAAATGGTAACAAAATGGAACCCTAGCTCCTTGTGCTCATCCCCTTTAATAGACTCCAGAAAGAATAGCACAGTGCAGCTAGAAGTAGGTGTAAAAAAAATAAAAGGAAAGCATTGTTATATGGTGTTGAAGTTTTGTTGTTTTTTTTTAAGGAAAGGTGCAGACAAGAATGAAGTTGAGCAGAGACAGGCAGGAAGAAAACAGGAATAAGCACTTTATTTGTTGCACTTAGTTGTTTATGTTGGTTGTCCCCTACCAGCCCCAGGACATGAACCCGGGATCTTGGGATGTATGTGGCATGTGCCAACCCCTACTCCATCAGGGAATGTCAGTGTTGAAGTCTTATTTGAATCTGAGTTAAGTCCAGGGACAGCAAAGAGTTGACTTTGGGGTCTGTGGCCACCACCTTTATTGGATAACAGAACTTGCCAAATTTTCCAACAAAAAAGAACCAAACCAAAAATGCAATTTGAAGCAATATAGTCGAAGAAGACTAGAAACTATTCATAATTTATCATAAGGTAGATACAGAAGTTCATTCCCCACTAAAACTTTAGTTAGCTATGTTATGTAAAAGTTTATCCTATTGCTTATACTAGGCCTACACATGCTTGAGGGCAGAAATCATTTTGGCTTATGATTTAGAAATCATAGTGGATGTTCTCACAATGAATAAGTAAATGGTTGATTCCTATCAGGAACAGGCAGGGTCTTTTCTATTATACTGTCTTCTAAACAGACACCAGAGATTTTATCTAAACTATCAAATAAAATGCCAATTAAAATTTTGCCAATTTTTGCAGAGTAACTTACAAGTGTCAGAAAATGACTAAGTGCCCCACTTTCTGTTTCACTGAACAGGTCAAACCATCCTACTGCTAAGTCTCTTACCATAGCAACACACTTTCAGAGTGTATTCTTAAGCTATTTTGTTCATTTTCACCTTTAGGTCTCCCCTTTGTCCCACATCTATGATGCAGGTATGTGGTGGATGTCGCTGCCTTCTGTAATGAGTTTGTAGAATATCAAACCAGGGGAAGGATTCTATTACTGTTCCAAGAGGCTAGACAAAGTTACCTGAAATGCTGTGCACCTGACCTTAAGAGTCAGATGCCATTACAGATATAAGGACCAAGATCTGAACATACTGAGACAATAAAGCAGTCTCTAACCCAGAGGAAAGAATAAATCAGATGTCAAAAAATTTTTCAGGAGAAAAGTTTACACAGGTTAATTTTAGTGTTTTATTCTCAAAAGCACTAGACTTATTTAGTCATCCAAAACAAAAATGCATATATCTGGTGGACTATTAACTTCTCTAATTACAAACATTTACTTCACAAAAGTAACCTAGTGGAATATTCCACCAGGGAGTAGCACAAACTGGAAAAATTCTCCAGTGTTCTCATATCAGTGCAAAGCCAGGAACTATCAATCACAACTAGCATCAGGGACTTACTAGCAGTTTTATTTTCCATGGGACCCTAAATAACAAAGTCCATCTCACAACTTTCTTGACTACTATACCAACATTTTTCAAATAAAACAAGTCCATGGTCTTCCTCTGAATCTAATACACAAACGAGCTCCTAGGGAGGGATTTAAAAGTTATTTCCCTTTCCATGGATGCTCATTAAGGATTAACATGTTCAGTACCCAAGTTCTTCCTTGAGTAGATTTGCAAGCAAATAGCAGGTCTGTTTTCCTTTCATCTCTGTGCCTGGGTCTCAGCACACCTGCTCCCTCTAGTAAATTGCAAGTCTCCTTGGAAAAGAGTTCTCATTTCAGAAAGAATGGGAGATACTTCTATTTAGCAAAAGAAATACTAATTAGGGAATAAGACTGGTATAATAGGAACACAGTCTCTGAAATCAGAAAAACAGAAATATGGTTTTGCCCCTTACTGAGCTGTGATATTAGGCAAGCTATTTAACTTTTCTGTACTTTAACAACTTCATCCACGAAATGCAGTAACAGCTTTCCTAACGAGCTGTGTGGAGTCAAAATGGTACTCAACTTATCTTCAAGAAACAAATTTCATTCCTTGATTAAAAACACATCTTGGCACCCGCTGGCAGAACAGGAGCAAGCTACATCCCCCCTGGGTTCAAGTCCTGGGTGTGGGTTTGGAGAGGAACAACCAGTGTGAACAACTAAATTAAAAAAAAACACAAAAAAACAAAAAAAAACACGTTTCTCCTACTAGCCTTTATTACTGCCAGCACCTTGCCTTAAAAACAAAACTCAAAAAAGCTTAGGGTATGACCCGGTGGCTGGCGGTTAGGTCAGTTGCCTCCCACCGAGTACAGTCTATGTGCACCCCAAGGACCTGGGTTCCAGCGGGAAAACCAATGTGAACAACGAAATAAAAGGATTCTTCTTCCCGCTCTTTTCTTGCCTGCCCCCTTCCTTTAAATAAACAGCAACAAACCCACAACAACACAGCTCCGCCAGGAACCTCTAACCGTCTTTCCTGAGGAGTCTCCTTCAGTGGAGTCATAAAAGCGAGATGCTAGCAGAAAATAAAACTTTCTTTTTCCCCTAGTGAAAAACTAAAAATATTGAGGTATTAAGGACTGAATATTTGAGGACTGATTTAAGTACACTCTCGTTACCTGTAAACTAATAAGTTTAAAAGGCAAACTTGTGTTGGGATGGTCTTAAGCTCTGTCAGGTCAACTACTAAGAAGGCATCTGGATGCAAATGAACTGCATTATTTCAATGCTCTGAAAGTTCACCAACCAACGCAAAGCTTTGGGATCTAATTTTAGGTCAACTGACTTTTTTAATCAAGAATTTCAATTATAATTTCATAGTTATAGCTCTACTCTGCCACTGTATTAAGATACTGTATCAGTCATATAACAATTCACACAATCTTTGACAGCACTTGCATTGTCTAAGAAATTTGCCTTTTGGTTCTTAACAATGTCCAATAACTCATTCAAGACCTAGTCATCTGTTTACACCCCCAACAACATGCACTGTTATTATGTACTTATTAATATAGGGCTGGAAATAATTTATATTACCACTCCAGGGTGGTGTGTAACACCAGGTTCTTATTGTATTACATATTTCTTCCAAAAGGATTACTGTCCAACCTACAACAGACGTATGAAGATTGTAATTTGACAGATGCATAGTAAAAATGCATTTGTAGACTCTATTTCATATACCTAGATCTAAATTTTGGGGAAAACCTAATTAAGAAGGCCACAGACATATCACAGAATAGACAATTTTTTTTTTCTGTCTAGTATTCTTCTAAAGGGTACCTTAGAGGAGCAGAAGAATATGTGTAAACAGAAGAGTTCAGGCCCAGCATGACAAATAGCCATCAGGCATCTGGCAAATGTCAAATCCTCAGAACTAGATAGGAAATATGACGGTAAAGACAAAAGTTTACACTGAATGAAAACTACATGTCTAAAAAATGGTGTTTAAAATGAAGATAGAAAGGCACTCTCTGGTGCTATCGTGGTGGTGCAATCTACATACATCCCAAGGACCCAGGTTTGCCACCTGCCGGAAGGAACAACCAAGATAAAAACAAGTGCTTCTTTCTCTTCTATCTCTCTGCCTGCCCACTCGTCTTCTTTACTGCCTCTCCTTGAGGGAAAAAAGTTCTTATAAAGCTTGGAATGTTTCTAAAAGGAAGTAAGAAATACTTTAAAGCATCTATTGAGTAATGAAAAATAAAGGATTGAAATAAAGCACAGAAAGCTTGATCAATTTTTTAATGTAAAAGAATCAACTATTTACACCTTTGTATCTAACGGAGAAAAATAATTAAAAAAATTAAGGCTCTTAAAGGCAATTATGTTTTAGGAGAGATAAGAAATAAAGCAAAATGATTATTTTTCTTAATCTTCATTCAGATTCAAAGAAAGATATTTGTACATAAAGTGACGAAGGAAAAAGGGAAGTTTCACTCCTTAATAAACAAGGGCAAAGTGTGTCCAGTGGCATATGATAAAGCTGTTCTCAGAGCTTCACCATGCTGAGGACACTGCTCCACTGAAAAAAAACTCTTAATTTCCACCCTGATGGGAAGAATCTCAAGCCTCCCTAATCCTTTTTCCCCTTCACTAAAATAGCAGGTTGCTGAAGAATTGAGACACATACAGAATGTATCTTAGGAAAGGGTTTTATTCTAAGATCCCTGGAGAACAGGCTGGACTCTTCTGTTGTCCAAGTTCTCAGAGGCGGTTCTGGTAATGGAAAGAAGCAAATTTCTCCTTTGAACTCTTCAAATAGGATCTAAGACCAATTAACCTTGCTGCATAACTGACATTTTAAGTTTTCTAACTGGATGACTTATCAAAACGGGGTCTTTGATCACATGCGCAACCCTAAGCTCTAAGAAAGAGCCCTCCGCTAAAGGGTCCGAGTGTTGTGTTGAAGCAAACAGGGTCCTATAACCTACATCCCACTTTATTTTAAACGCTATCATATTTAGGTACTCTTGCTTATCTAAGAGTGTGTCTAGAGTAAAACTGTACTTTCCTGGAAGGATCAGTATACCTACTATTACAAAGAGAAGTCTGTCAAGAGTTGAAATTCAAAGAGGGTAATTGCTCATTAGATTCACAGTGTAAAGAATACCCTGCCAGAATACAATGACCATTAGGACTAGTTCTGAGTTGAGCAGGCAGCCTATGACACTTGGAGTGGACTGAGGAGCACCACCATATCGAATACACTCTTATCTCCCCCTTTCTCCTTTCTGTAACTACCTCTTCTGGTGGCTCAGATGGGTGGGTGGCATCTGCACCTTGACCCCATAGTGAGAGGCCACCAAGACCTCTGTAAGTTGTTCTATTTTCATCTCTTCTTAGGAAATTAAAGATTCTTATTCTTTACTTTTTTCTGGGGTGGGGTGGGGCTCAGGTGGTGATCCTTTTACAGGTCTAACTATCAGAGACAGGAAGGGGAGCCAGGAATGACAGAATGAACAAAACCCTTTCAAGAGTCAGAATGTTCCACTATTAGTATGATAGACTGCAAAAAGTATCACTTGGTTATAACCAGCAATCAACCCTCCTCTTTATACAAAAAACAAAAACAAAAACAGGAAAGGTGCAGGCAGGAATGAAGGTGAGCAGAGATAAGAGACAGAAGAAAGGAGGAAGATTTTCATTTAGTTGTTCATGTGGGTTTATTGCCCGATCTCAGGTCAAAAAATTCAGGTCCTTGGGATTTATGTGAACCGTGTCTGGCTAACTTTAACTGTTAAGTCACCAGGGCATGCCAAACCAGCTCTTTAAAGATACGGAGAACGAAAGTAAAAGCTAAAAGTACCAGAATTCCATTGCTTTGAAACCAATCCAAGCATCATATAGGTGAATTTCTAATCATCAACAACTGGAGGAGGTACTCAAATATATGTAACATACTTTTACTCAAGTCATATAAACAATGTCCATATTGTTTATAAGATTTGAAAAAAAATTTCACAAAATTACCTTTAAAACATCATAATCTGAGAAATTTCGTGTAGATTGGTTACATGCTACAACAAAAGAAATACAGTAGTCAGGCATGCTCTTGTGGCTCAGGTGGCTAAGACGGTGGGGTGGGCACCACGTAAAGCCCAAGGATCCTGGTCTGAGACCTGCAATGGTGGTGGTGGTGGGGAAACGAGTAGGACCAAAATGAAAGTTTTTCTCCTCTTCCTTCCTTAAAAAAAAAAAATTGAAATAGGAAAAAAAGAAATACAGTAGTCATTCTCCCGTATCTGAGGATGCGTTCTAAACGCCCCACCAGTGGAATACCTGAAACTGAGGATAGTACCAAACACTAGATATATTACATTTTCCTTATTCATATAGCTCTATTATAAGATTTAATTTATGAATCAGGTCCCAAAACAGATTAGCAATAATAGAATTACAGAAATAAATGTAATAAGTTATGTGAATGTGGTGTCTCAAAGTATTTGTAGATTATTTTTACACTGCAGTTGACTGTACCAAAACCACAGAAAGTAAACTGAGGATAAGAGGGGAACTCCAGTCATTTGGTTTTTGTCCCCTGCTTTTGGGCAGGCTCCTAAAGCCCTTAGAATTTCCTAAGTGTCTTTTACAAAAATTTTTAAAGGAAAGGTGCAGGCTGGAATGGAGGCAAGCAGGCAGGCAGACAGAAAGAGGGAAGAAGCACTTTATTTTATTTCAGTTGTTCATCTCGGTTGATCCTCCACCCCAGGTTGTGAACCTAGTCCTTGGGATGTATGTGGACTGTGTCTGGCTAGAGACAGTGGACTTGTGTGCTAGGCCACCACGGAATACTCTGAGTGTCTTTAGAAAGAATCTCAGAACAAGCCTGAGTTCAGGCGAATGAAGTGACTTTGGGTGAGAGCTCTAGACAGCTCAGGATGGGGATGGTCATCAGAAAGACCAAGTGATTTGTAGGGGTGGAACTTTCAGCTCCTACCAGGGACCTCTGGGAATGGGGGACAGCAGATTAAGCTCTATTAAAACTCTTGAACAATACTTAATGAGTTTCTGGGTTGGTAAACCCAAGTGGCATACTTCAGTTCCAGAGACAGAAGTTCCCCACTTGTACACTTCCAGATCTTTCTGTTCATCTGTAGTCTTAATATCCTTTGTAATAAACCAGTAAGCATAAGTAACATGTATCCCTGAGTTCTACAGGCCACTTCTAACCAATTACTGCACCCAAGGAGGAGTAATAGGAATCCCCAATTTATAGATTGTCAGAAGTAGGAGAGGCCTGAACTTGCCTTTTGTTGGGACTTATCCCCTTAGCTTGTGGGAGCTGATACAAAATCAGGTAGTGTCAGAACTGAATTAAACTGTAAGACACTCAGCTGGTAGCCAAGGATAATGGGAGAATTACTTGGTGTGGATCCTGCATAGCCCCCAATTTGGTATCAGAATCAATGAGACTAAAGAAATCATCACACATACCCCTGCTTCAAGCTGGGGCAGGATAGTCACAGACAGCCAGGTAATTTCCATTCGATCAAAGTCAAGATAGCTACAAGGTATTTTTAACTAAACAGCAAATTAAAAAAATTTAGACAACCCAAATGAAATTTACTAACTGTACTGATCCTCAAATACGGGGGGGGGGGGGGGGGCGCGGCGGCTATCTGACTAGGCTTGTTTTATCTGAAATATATAAGGTTCTTTACTGAAGATAGGTGAAAAAATATTTTAACACCCACAGACACAAGTTAGTCCAAATTAACCTTGTTTGTTGCATTCATCACTGTCCTTGGCTAGTAAACATTCTGGTTAGGATTTTATTACCTGTAAACTACAAAGCTTCCAACACTATTTCTGAAACTACCTCTTGCTGGTTCAACAAACATTAGGAAAATTGAATAAACTAAATTTTCCACCTACCTTTCCTGTAACATATGTTCACCTGTTTTAGTTCCTTATTCAGAATACTCACAACCATGGCTTCAATCACATGTCCCTACTTCCACTTTTGGCTTATGTACACATATGTCCTCATTAAGCTAACTGTGGAAAATATAACAGGAGCAATCACAAACCAGGAAGAAGTACCACTAACTTTAAGTGGGATTTATGTACAGCAAAAGAACTGGCTGGCTATTTTCCTAGCACACACAGAAACTATCATTCAAGCCGGCTTACATGAAGCTAAACAGGTATGTTCCACCCAACCTAAACTCAAGTTATCTATGTAACACTCCTTTCAAATTAGAAAATTAAGTATGATGTTGGCTACAAAACTAGACTCCCAGCAAGTCCCCTATTTAAGTCATTTGGGCTCTTATAAATGCTCTTCCAAGATGACAATATAAGAGTCTGTTATAGCTCAGATTATAATTTGAATAGAATCAGTCCTGTATTTTCTGAAAACAAAACATCTCCATTGCATAGTAGAGCACAGTGGTTCAAGTCTTTGACTCAGTTACATTTTAGCTATGGGATATTTCAGACAATAAGTTATTTAACTTTTCAGTCTCAGCTAACTATCAAATAGTGGCACTATTTACTGTTGTACTAAATAATGTGTTACTTAACAGTGTGTATAATTTAATAGGTACTCGATAAATTGTACTTAGAAACTTCACTCTACTTAGCGAGCTGATTTTATAGGTGGTACCATTTAAAAGCTACATAGCATTTGGTTCATATAAAGAGGTAATCACATATGTCTGACTATCTCAATTTCAAACTCACCCTATCCCAGCATACCTTATTATTAATGTTAAAAACAAACCAATCTCTGGTTCTCATGTCTGGAATTCTGTATTGCTAGCTGGTGGTTCATTTACAAAAAACAATTCTATCACACCACCATGAAGTTTCACTATCTAGTGCTATAACCAAGCTTCAATATATTGGCTTTTTTCCTGAAACTCAGTTGCTCCCCAAACATGAGCAGACAGATACTGCCACTGAGTTTACCACAATTCTCCTAAAAATATTTCAGCATGAGGGAAAGAGGGTAAAAACACTTCTCACTACAATACACTATGATATTCAGCCAAACCAAATCTGTGACTCCCTTCCCTTATTGATAGCTGGAGATGGCCAAGATTTTAAATTTTCATGGGATCAAGATGCAACCAAATTCTGAATAAAAGTAAAGGAGGACATGATAACCAGTCACACTCTTTGTTTAGAGAAAAACTCCCTAGCTATTTCAAACAGTTTAATTCTGTCTAAAATGTCAAAACTAACCCTATCACTCGGAAGTTGTACCTAAGGACTTCATTTTCAGCAGGCTTCAAACTTTACTCAACTTTGCTAATCAAAGGGGTAAAGTCTTTACAAGCTTTAAAGAGAAACTTGCAAGTTTCAAGTAGCTAGTAACATGACTAGAAACAAATTTAAGAATGAGCTTCCTTCATTAAACAGTAGAAAGGAATGCTGTTCTTTATTAAGTTGTTGCATCTCCAATGTCACTTCACTCAGACAACAGGCAGAATATGGTTGTGAATTCATATTTAGATTTCTTCAGAGAACACAATGTGAGAAAATCCTAATATGTGAACTTGCTGAAAGTAATATAAGAGAATAAAGGCCACACCCAACTTTAAATGACATGGCAACAGCAGCGCTAGAAAAGTCACTTGTATTGAAGGACTTAAGTAAACAAAAGAACCTGGAAAAAGAACCTTGTAGTGTATCATAATAGGTCATGCTATATATTGCCCCTCCTGTACAATATTATCACACTTGAGGAATAATTACTTATTCTATCATGTGCCACAGATCCATCTGTGTCCAAGTCTGAATATTCCATTAAAGTAAAAACAAAAACGAAAAGCCAATCCTAAGAAATTCCTATTGGAGAGTGAGCAAAAGTCCGTTATTGAATAGGACACTTTCAGAAGCTTCATCCCAAGCAAGTGTCCTAATTTATAAAGAACAAAACACAATGGCAAACCCAGTATGCTAATCTTGGAACTTTAAGAGAACTAAGTACACCCTATTTCATAAACTAGTAGCAAAGAGTTCATAGAATAATCATCCTATCATTGCAAATCTACTGAAAAGGGACAAAATCTGGCCAGGGAACCAGACTACTTCTTAGAGACCTCTTAGAGACCTTCCCCAAACATCTTTTTTTCTTTCTTAATTTAAAAAGGGTGCTTGAGGCCAGTTTTTATCTAACCTAGACTCACAATGGAAAAACCTAGTTTCTTATCTAAATGTACAAAATCGAACTCACAACCTACCTAATCTAATTTTGAATTTAAACATGAGTCTATCAAGCACTTTATCCCATTAGTTAGAGAGGCCAAGAACTCTGTTAACAGTTCATATCAAAACTGTCCTATAATCCTGATTTCTTGTGGACATAAAACAAAGTCTCCCCTACTCTACCACCCCGCACACGTTGGCACTTTCAGTTTATAGGTGGGTCCTAGAACAACCCAAAGTAGGCAACTCCGGGGTTATTTAGAGGACTTGGGAGAAGTCACTTAGGTAGAATAGTAAGACCCAGAGCTAACAGGAAAAGTCAGAATGAGATTGTCCCTAACCAGCAATCCTTACTACTCAATCCAAACTTCACTCACCCAGATCTCTGAAGCCAGGGAGGGGGAGGCCATTTTAATAGGCCTGGGTGAGGAACGTGAAGGGAGGGGAAGAGAGGAAATCAAGAAAAGGCGTTCGGTGAGAAGGCCGAGTCCTTTCGCCCAACAGTACCCTAGTCAGGTGGCAGCACCTGGAGATCTAAGAGGGAAGAGCTCGATTCAAAGGTGTGCGAGCTGCACAAAGTAGCAGTGGCCTACACGAACGGGTCAAGTGGTCCGAGCTCCGGGAGCGCAGCCACTTACCCCGAGGGCAGCAGGGAAGAGAACCCCTTCCCGCGCCAACCGCACAGACCCTCGACCCTGTGTCGGGGCTACTACCCAGAGGTCCAGAAGGCGGGAGTTAGCTAGTGCCTGGTTCTCCTCATCAGGCCATGCGGCGCGGGGGCGGCCATCCTGAGGGGTCCGGGAACCAAGAGGGCACGGGGGGGCCGGACGCGGCGCTCACCCGCGGGCCGCCTCCAAGCTCTTAATGAGCTTCTTGATCTTCCAGATCTCCACGTTCCTGTCGGCAGCACTGGGGTCGTCCGCCATCTTCTCGCCTCCTCCTCCCTAGAGCGGCCCGGCGGGGCCGGGAGACACCAAGACCACAGAGTTAGCGCCGCCGCTGGGGCAGAGAGGCCCCCTTCCTTGCCACCCCCAGAGGCCCTCCTCTTCCCGCCGCGCGATCCGCCGCTGTAGTCGCTGGCCTTTCCCCCTCCTGGCTTACCTAAGGGCCCAGTCCTGGGCGGCAGCGGCTGCTCCTCCCCGGCGGCGGCTCCGCGGCGGCGGCTCTGACGTAGGACACCGGCTCCCTCTCTCCAGGCAGCTGCATGTGTTGCAATCCGCTCACATGGGGCCTGTGACATCACTTCCTCCACCAAGGGCTGAGTGGAAGTCGGCGGGCGGAAGGGAGGGGGCCGGTGCGGAAGAGGGAAAGCTCTGCGCGCGTCGCGACTTTCCATTGGTTCGCTGCACGGCGGTCTACAATAAGACTGCCGATTGGTTGCAGCTGGAGCCGCGCTGCCTTGTGAGGTACGAAGGGGGCGGGGAGTTACCGCCTTCCTTCCGGCCCGGCAAACCTAGAAGAGGAAGCGGTCGCAAGCCGGTGGCTCTCGCGAGCGTTTCTCAGAGCCCCGCCAGACTCGAATGTGGGTGGTTCTTAAAGGGCGAGATGCTGGAGTAGCTTTCTCTATCCCTGCTTAGTGAATGGAATGAGGGTCTACGACGCGCCGCTACATGTTTGGGCTAGGACTCGCCCTTTGAAATACACCAGAGAAACCTCAAAGGAGTACCTCGGGCCTTCATTGCTGACGAAGTGCTGCGGCCTGCGTGCGTCACGGCTACGCGAACCAGCGTTCAGTCTCGGCTTCTTTCTCCGAACTAGGGCTTTGGAACTCCGCCGCCCTTAGGGACAAAACGTTTTTTTATGCTAAGATGCGTTCACTTTGAATCTGGATCTGTCAGATGGGGAGGACAAAGCAGGGGCTGTCTGAGGTGCTAAACCGAGGTGTCGACCCATACACGGTTTGGTCTGAGCTATTGAGAATGGAATTGGGGGGAATGTTGGAGCGCAATAGGCAGGTATATAAATTCGAACTTTATCTTTAAAAATTGCTTTGCTTTATTCATACTGGTTGATTCCCCCCCCCCCCACCCCGGCCCTAAACCCAGGACCTTTGGTAGGTTTAGGAGGACTGCTCCCTTGCTGTTCTAGTCCACTAGGCCACCAGGGGACATCCAAACTTTATCTTTTTTAGTTGGTTATTAACTGGCTACGTTGTCCCTTCACCACAGCTGAATTCATTCAAATATATGCGCCCAGTGTTAGACCGTTTTCTTGGGATACAGAGTTCAGATGAATTGCCTACCTTCGTGGAGCTTTTATTTTTGTTGACTTTTTTGGGCTATTTGTGATTTTTATACTTGTGTGCAATAAAAAATGCACAGATACATAAGTACTTCAGGGTACTGAGAGTGTCATGGAAGACGACCCAATTTGAATGAGACCCTAAGGATGAGTAGTTTATCAGGAAGGCGTGTAACACATTTGAACAGCTACAGGAAAGCCAGTGTGTTGGAGCAAGATCAGGTATGAGCAGAGTGGCTTGAGGAGTCAGGGAGCAAACACATCATGTAGGTCCTTGTAAGTCAAATTTCCAAGTTTGGTCTCTTTAAGAGATGACATGAAGGTTTTATAGATAAGATTCTCTAGTTGGAGAAAGAAAAAAAAAAAGCAGCCTAGAGATCAGTTTGGCTGTAGTAGTAATTTGTCAGAGATAATTTATCTCAGACTATGGTGATGACATTGCAGAGAGAAGTGAACAATGCATGGAAGTTAAATGGATTAGG
Organism: Solenodon paradoxus; assembly: GCA_004363575.1. Lineage (NCBI taxonomy): Eukaryota > Metazoa > Chordata > Mammalia > Eulipotyphla > Solenodontidae > Solenodon > Solenodon paradoxus. The sequence goes on from RJWH01001750.1 coordinate 62,458, forward strand.
ACTGGGTGATAGTTGGATGTGGAAGAAGAGAAAGAATGGCTTTCAGAGTACTGAAATGGTTATGTTTACTGAGATGGGAATGATGATGAGCAGATTTGGGGGTACTGAGAATTCCATCTTGAGCCTATTAAATGTGAAATTGCTACTTATCCGACTTGTGAGTGGTGATGTCAGGTAAAATGATTTGCATAGACTTTGACTCCTTTTTGCATGTTATCTCACCTTTGTCCACACTGGAGATGTGTTTATTACAATTTCATAGAAGGGGGGACTGAGATAAAAAAGGTGAGAGACTTGCTCAGTTCTATTAGTTTATTGTTTCCACTGTCCATTTCTGTTTTATCTTGCAGCATTAACTATATTTCCATAAGTTGAGTGTACAGCTTGATTTCCTCTAGTGCCTTGAGAAAATTAACTCCCAGGATAGATAGTTGGATAGATGGATAGATAGGTAGGTAGATATATATATATACACACACACACACACACACACACACATATATATTTTTTTAAGGAAGGGTGCAAGCAGGAATGAAGGCAAGTAGAGGCAGGCAGGCAGGAAGAGAGGAAGTACATCATTCATTTTTATTTTAATTGTTCATCTTGGCAGTTCCCACTGATCCCTGTACATGAACCCTGATGTTTGGGATGTTTGTGAACTGTCCAATTGCTCTTTCATCAGGGCATGCTGAGATCTCTTCTTTAGGTTGCATTTTGTAATTTTTGACCTATATTCACTCATTTAATATTTATTGGACTTCTGTGTGCCACTCATCGTGCTTCGGAATGGACCTCCTTAAATCTAAACACTGCTTACTGACTATTGTCTACTCTGTCCCAAGCTTTTTCCTCTTAGAGCTTTTCCCTTTTTAATTTCCTTTTTCTCAATTCTTTCTACATCAGGTTGCCTTGATCCTCTCAACTTAAAGTTTATAGTATTGCTTCATGTCCATACTTGATAGCTTAACAAGCCATCTAGACCTGACCACGGGCTTGCTTTTCTGTGATTCATGCTGAAGGGAGCACAATGACACCCTAGAAAGAATTGCTGTTTGTCAACTTTCGAAGTGAGATAAATGGTTGTTGTTAATATGGAGACTAGTTTAAAGGAAGCCAAGGCGAAGATGAAAGCAGGGAAAGGATGGTTATTGAAAGATTTGCTAACAACTCTACCCTCTGGCTCTTCTGGAAGTCAATGGGGTTAGGGGAAAGCTCTCTGGGGCTAAGCAGACTTAGTGGTTGAACCCTTAACTGCTTTTTTACCTTTGACAAGTCACTTAAATCTGTCAGAATCTCAGCTTTCTTATCTGTAAAATGGAACTTTTTGGCTTAAATAATTCGGGTAAAGTGCCTAGTACTATTTTCAGCAAGCATATGTCGTCAATGAATGTTACTTTTTAGTTTCTCCTAATTTCTGTCTTACCTTATTTTCTATACTCATCTGTTGAGACTCTGGGACACTACTCACTTCAGTACTCTCCTGCAGAAAATAAAGTTGAGAATCTAAAGGTAGAGTAGATTTAAAGTACAATCCTAGGGATTTGTCTCCTGATGGAAAGAGGATGCCAGTAAAATAAGTCTGTGAGATCTTTCCCCCCATTTAAATGGCTAGTATGTTGTAATTGTTAGAAATTTGGAACTTTTCAGAGTTGGAGTTTATAATATTGGGTGTTTGTATATTCTTTATTAATAGATTGGATGGTCTTTTCATTGGTATTTTAGTAGTTATGTATGTTTTCCTTGTCCCAGTTCCATCAAAGGGTTCCATGTAGGATTTTGTTGAAAAGAAAAGAAAAAATTTGAAAAATCTCTAGACTGTCTGAAGTGCCTACAACATCCCAAAGTAGATGTATATCAATAAAGTAATGTCTAATCTGCCCTCTAGTTCCTGGCTATATTTAAGCATAGTGTATTGGAGGATTGCAGTTCAGTAGATTCCATCTTTAAATAAATCTTACAGCAAGTAGAAACCAATGAAGCCTAGTCTGAAAGTGACTTAAAATGGGCAAAATTGAGATAACTTACTCCCCTGTAAATACCTCCAAATGAAATGTAACCCTTCAATGAGAGGGAACACTACAACTAAAAGAAGTATTCTCTCTAGATAACCAAACATCTTTACATGAATTTGTCGTCTTGTCAAATTAAGCAGATATTGATCACTCATGCCTTACCCTATAATTTCCAACTTTACTAATGCACATAGAGAACTCATTTTTTCCCTCATTCCTTCAATTCTAGAATTTTTTCCCCTTTTTTTTAGAATCCCTGTTCTAGGGAGTGTGAACTAGCTGGAGTAGGTCTTCCCATAACACATAAGGATAATTAGGGAGAGATTGAACCTTGAACCACCCGGGGAGGTAAGTGTTTTTTATAGTGATGGCATTTTTTGCTAACTAAAAGTTCAACTCCATAAATATATGTCATGTAACAGTTTTTGTCTAGTATTGGGAAAAGTGTTGAGACATTTTAGATGTAATGCACTTACAGTCTTAAATTAAGGAGGAGAAAGACATTGGAATGTTGAATAGATAACAGTATAAAATAGAAGTAGCTGTTACTTGGACTAAGGTAGAAGTGAATGAGATGAACCTGGAACACCTTGTTATGTAAGAAAGGAAAGTAAAAACTGCTGGGGTCTAGTCACAAGAATTTAAGAGCCTATAGGAAGGGGTTCCCAAAAGCCAAAATGAGAATGATTTGCACTTCAGTAAGAACAACTGCAACCAACTGAAATAAAATAAATTAAAATCCTTGAGTTTATAAGGACACCGAAGAACTCATTGGTCTCACCTTTAATACTGTAGAACTCATTTGAAAAAAAAAAAAAAAGAAAGAAATGTGCAGGCAGGAAGAGAGAAGGAACCCTTTATTTTAGTTGTTCATGTCGGTTGTGTCATTGTCTCCCCTGACCACCTCAGGACACAAACTGATGTCCTTGGGTTGTATGTGCGCGATGCTGGCCAAAGGTAGCTGACCAAACCGCTACTCCATCAGAGCAGGCCAGAACCAATTCATTAAAAAAAAAAAAACAGAAAATATTTCTTCCTGCCTGCTTCCTTCCCTTACAAAGAATATGAATTTGTCACACCCTTGTGTTTCAGGCAGCTGAGACACTGGTGGTATGTACTACACAATGGCCCAAGGCCCAGGGCTCTAGACTTTGGGCTGGGATGGAAAACAAAAAATAAGCTAAAAGTTTATTTTAAAAAATCAGTAAATAGTTTTTCCCTATGAACTGTACCTCAGGTAGCTCAGTATTTTGAGAGGAAGAGTCTCACTATAAAGGTATTCCAACAAAACAATAAAGAGGAGATAGAATAGTTTAATGAAATTAGGGATCTCGGTAATGATTATCAAATGGCTGCTAACATCACAAAAGAGCCAACCAGAATTATGTACTCTGATGAATTACACACCACCTATTTTTATTAAAACCCTAAAACCATCCAGATCAAGCAGGGATGGAAAAATGTGTTAAATGACATCAAAAGAAAATATCATCAACATGTAGGTGATAAATTCCAAAGCAGTTTGGGGGTGCTGGGAACAGGGGGGGGTCAGGGAAACAAGACAAAGATTTAGGGGATACATCAATTGATTTAGGGTGTGGTCATTCTTTGATTCCTGAATTTAGCAGTTGAAAAAGTTAAACACATGGGAAAATTTGAATATCCAAGTGCTTGCTACTAAGGACTTGTTTTTTCAGATGTGATGATATTGTTATATTTTGTAGAATAATCCTCTTAGAGGCACATACTGAAATGTTGAGTAAAACGGATTTATGAAATTTGTTTCAAAAGAATACAGAAGTAGGTGGGGGAATCATAAGTTCGTGAATTGAATATTGAAAAGTTAAAGAGTGGTAAAAATCTGAATAAGGCACGCCCTGGTGGAGTAGAGCTTTTTCCTAATAATATGTTTCAAATTTGTTGAACATCTCAGCATACCCTGGTGGTCTAATGGTTTAGTTTATCAGGCTAGTCCACATACATCCCAAGGTCCCCAGTTCAAGGCCCAGGGCCAGGGGGAACAACCAAAATGAACAACTAAATCAAATGAATAAAGTGCTTCCTTCTCACTTTCTGCCTGCCTGCACCTTAAAAAAAATAAAAAAATTAAAACAGCAGGTGTAGACTTTAAGAAATATAAAAACGGTATATTGAGATGGAAAATTTCAAAAGAGCATAGTCCAGGAGGAATTTAAGCCAGTTAAATCAGTAAATAGATTTTCCATTTGGGAAATCTATGGTGGGTGTTTTTTTTTTTTTTAAAGATAGCAGACAGGAATGAAGGTGAGCAGAGGCAGGCAGGCAGGCAGGAAGAGAGCAAGCAGCACTTTATTTTTCATTAGTTGTTCATTGTTTGTCCTCCCTAGCCCTGGGTCTTGAACCAGGGACCTAGAGATGTATGTGGACTATGTCGCAGTAGACTGTCCACTAGACTACAGAACACGTCATATCTATGGCTCTTAACCCTTTTTTGGTCAGACTGTCAATAAATCATTAAAAGCAATGAATCATTTCTCCAAGAAAATGAATATTCACAATCTTGTATTTTATAATCAGTGGTTTATGAAATAACTCCCTCACAGACCATTCATATCGACTCTGCCCCAGAGCACAGCGACATTGCTCTGTATTTTCAGTCAGGGACTATGACAACCTATTTAAGACCTTGTAACTTTGGGATATTTTGTTTCCTTAAGAGTTGAAGCTTGTAATTATTAAAGGCTGGTTCAGCTGCAATGTTCTTTTGTGTGTGAAGTTGAATGTCTCCTGACCTGCTGTAGCAAAAATGGGTTTGATGGTGCATTTTATTAGGTTTATCCATGTGAAATTGCTGATATTCAACTGTTTTTGACCTGAAATGGCCTTTTCAATGGTCCTTTCTGTAACTGTTGAATTACCTCCTTCACGTTATTCAGATCAAGTAACGTAGGTCACCTATAGCTCTTCAGTCAAGGGCTTTCACCCTGTTCTTCAGGTACTAGAGGACAGGAAAGGGAGGAAACACAGCTCTTAAAAAGCCTTACAGCGCGCCCTGGTGGAGCTGGTGGTTAGGTCAGTTGTCTCCACAGGAACAAGCCACATACCCCTGGGTTTGGGTCCCAGAGCTGGTGGGGTGGGGTTTGGTGTGTGGAGTGGAGGACGGACACAACCGCTGTGAACGAAAATAAAAATGTCAATCTCTCTCTTCCTGCCTGCTTACTCACCTTCATTCTTGCCTGCTCCTTCCCTTAAAAAAAATAACAAGTAGGCAAGCAGCCTTATTAGACTAGTGAATGGAGCCCAGTATCTGAAGGAGTGAAGTCCCCACTCCCACCCTCCCAAAAAAGGAAATGAACAGGCAGGAAGAGAAAGGAGGAAGCAACATTTATTTCAGTTCATCTCAATTCTCAAACCCAGGTCCCTGGGAAGTATGTGGCGGCTACACAGGAGGTAAGGACTTAGCCACCAGGGCATGCCCTGAGTCTTCGTAAAACAGTTTATTTTCAAAATTTGAGTTGTTTCTTTACTCCCCATTGTATGATGATCTGAAAGAACGTGCTTTACTGCTTTCTTCCTGTAGAATCTCTGGTTTACTTCAGTTAACCATTCCTACAGATTACTTATTAATGCTGTCTTTATAATGAAGAATTGTGCATCAGAGCAATGAGACTAGTCTCCCTGGTAGCTGATGTACTACTGTTAAACACAATAACATGTGCGTGACTCTGGACACAAGTCAGATGAATCCAAACCAAGGACCACTTTGTAAAACAAAGGGCCTCTTTCCTAAATGTCGATTTTTGAAGACAAAAGGCAGTTTTTTTAAGGAAAGATGCAGGCAGGAATGAAGACAAGTAGACCAAAGAGGTCTACTGATTCCTGGAAATTTGTTGATAAGCCACCCAGTGTGTGAGGCGGGAGCATCTTTTTGTTGGTTGTTTCCCCCAGACTCTAGGGTCCTCGGGATGTCTGCAGACTATGTTGGGCCAAGGCAGTACAGTAGACCCAACCATTAGTCCACTAGGGCATGCCCACAAAACAGTCTTAGAAAAAAGGAAATCAAATGCCATGTGATCTTTTGATTTTGACCCTAGCTTTAAGTTTACATTATTGAGACAATTAGGAACTCTAAGGTAATTACTGTCAAATTTCCTGATTTTAATAGGCATGCAGGGAATGTTCTTAAAGGTGTATGTTGAAATGTTACAATCAAAAACGTATAAAAATATATGTAGAATGTGCACGTGAAAGCATCAATATGGCAAAATGCTGATTAATCTACATTATCAGTGTATGTTTAGATGTTTAAGAATGGGTTTGAAATTTTCAAAATAAAAAGTTGAAGGAAAAGTTAATTCCACCTGGGTAAATAAATGGCACAGATTTTTTCACTACCATAGTCAGCAACAGAATTTGATTCTTTACCTAGGAAGAGAATTGCAGCTTTATTCTATCTCCTTTTCTGGCCTAGGGAATTCAGGTCACTTTTGTAGACCTTTCAACATTACTGTTAACTTCTCCTTGGATTCTTTTTAAGAATAAGTATTTTTCTTTTGTGGTAAAAGTGATCACAGTGTCACATATACTTTACATTATTTTTTTATCTTTTTCAATTTAGTTCTGGCTTCTTGGGTTTAGAAGTTGCCCCTAGTACAGCACCTTTCTCTCTAAAGTGGAGAAACCTAATCACCCTGTTTTGTACAGTGGGAGAGACTTGAGTACTTCTGTTAGGCATTGTCTGGCCAGTATCTGGAAATAGCAGTGTGTAAATTTCAGCCTCATGGAGCTTACATTGTAATGACTGTCTTCCATTTGGGCTTCTATAACAAAATAACAGACTGGGTGGCTTATCAACAGAAATTTCCAGGGATCAGGGTACCAGCATATTCAGATGAGGGCCGCCTTCTAGGTTGCATATTTCTTGTACTTACTTGGCAGAGGGAACAAGAAGAAATCTATGGATTCTTTCTGTGAGGAGACTCCATTCATGAGGGTTCTACTCTTACGGTTTAGCACTTCGCAAAGTCCCCAACTCATAGCCAACTTTAGAGATTAGGATTTCAGCACAGCTTTTGTTGGGGATAAGATCACTCAAAACGACAGCAGTGGGAAAAGGACAAGTTAGGTGATAGGGTAAGGATCAAAGAGTGACAGGGACTTCAGTTTGCTGTAACATTGTAGAACTTTATGAAAAAAAGAATGAGAAATGAGTCAAGTAGAGGTCTGGAGGAAGATTGTTCTACCAAGAACAAAAGCCACAAAGTAAAATTATAACTAAGTAGGGAGAAAGATCACATGAGACAGCCTGTAGCCTGGGGAAGACTAAGCAGAGAAGTGATCTGACTGCTGTTGGGAAACTAAGTAAAATGGGTATAATTTTAAATAGGGAAGACTACTTGCAATAATCCAAGGAATAACAAAGTTCAGGAGTAGAGAGGGTGACCTGGATGCACTTTTAAGGTTGCTAAAGTATGCCCTGGTGGATTAGGAGTTGGGTGCAGTTACATACATCCAGAGGTTCTGGGACTGCTGGGAACTACCAAATACACTAAAATAAGGTAATGGTGGTTCTTCCTTTTCCCTGTCTGCCTGCTCACTTTCATTCCTACCAATAGCTTCCCTTTATAAAAAATAAAGGGAAGGGAAATCATAAATTTCTCTTGGGACCTATCAAAAAGCTTACCCCCACGAAAAGGAGACTATCTGAATAAAAATTTCTTTCCAGGCTGTACTTTTGATCCTGAATCCAGGTTCATTTAGCCTTTACATGGCTTACCCCTTAACCACTTGAGCCACAAGAGTACACCTGTTTCCACTGTTTCATTGATTATTATGGGTCCACTCAGTATACATGGGATAGTGGAGACAGTAGTCCTACCCAAGCAGCTCATCTCCCTCCTTCCTGATGGAACCTATTTTGTATAAGAATTGCTTGGTTCTTCTCCCTGACGCCAGTGATCAATATTGAATAATATAAGCCAGTAGTGCTTAGTTGGGGTGCTTTGGAAATCCTTAAATAGATTACAAAGATTGGGAGACATCAGAAGCATTTTAGTAGGGAAAGACCAGTGAATCTAAGTATCTTGCAACACACCATAAAATAAACCCACATAAAGAATTACTATACATCCCACAAAGTTCCCAATTGTTTATGTGACTGTAGCATTTATTATTCATATGAATCTCAAGAATTTTTTACACAGGTATGAAGTGTTATAATTATGTAACTCCCTTTATATTAAAGCACTGTACGGACTTCACTTCTAGATTGTAACTAGAAAATATTTTAAGGCATGCCCTGGTTACAGCCCACAGACACGCCAAGGGAGCCGGGTTTTCATCCCAGGGCAAGAACAGCTAAATACTCCCTCCTCTCCCTGTCTGCCTGCCTCTCGCTCTGTACCTTTCCTTCATTTTTGAGAGATACTATGTTGTCTGTTGGGGTCTAAGCCCAGCGTTCTTGAGTGAGACTCCTTTAGACATGGCACATGACTATACATGAAACAGAAATCTGCTGAAGACTTTTTTTGGAAACTAACTTGAAAGCAGCCTATAAATAATAGCCCTGGTTTTCATACTAGACAGCGTTCTAGACTTTTTCAAAATTCCAAACCTGAAAAAGAACTCCTCTGAAACCAGACTTGCCCTTCACAATGATGCATTATTTCATGGGACTTGTAAAGTATGACTTGTGATCCTGAAACTAAATCTCAGGCCTCAAACCTCACAAACAAGAGAAATCAAGATATATTTCATATTTATTTAAAAAATCCAGAATGGATCAAAAAGAATAATTATCAAGGAGATACCAGTGCCAGACACAGGCCAGAAGGTAGCTAGAAAAGTATGCCTTATAAAAGCTAAAGAGCCTTATTTATCACCTTGTTTTAAAAGCTGTATCGGGAATATAAATAGCTAGCTTAGTTTTTCACTGGGCTAGCTTCCCCTAACTTCTAACACGGCACAGCTGGCTTACCTGCGAGACTGCAGTTCACAAAGCCCGTGTATACACAAGACTGGCATGGCAGTGCTCAACCAACTAGAAGGACCTAGAAGGACCTCACCTGTGTTATTCCGCATCGATGGCTGACTACCCTCGTGTGTGTGATAGGTTCTAGCCCCTTGAAAATGTAGCTACTTCAGCACAAAACAATGTTAAGTAAATAATGATCAAGAAATCATTTCCCTCCCTTTAACATGCAGCTGAAAAATGATAGGCCAGGGACAGAACATTGTGAACTTTGTACTGTTGGAATCATCACTCATTAAATGATCAATAGCTAATGGTCACTAAATTTACATATTAAGGAAATTATAAATACTGCAAAAACACAGTAAAGACTGAAGTCTGCCCATTTCTGCTCAGAAGGTCCCTTCACTCCCAAGCGTCATAATGTGTTGTCTTTTCCTCTCCAAAGTTTACTGGTATTACTGCTTCTCCTCTTTCTGATCTTCCTTTTGTTCCCCAGTGCCAGAACTTCCAGAGCCTTCTCGCTCAGATGCCATCTAGTAAGAAAAATTCAAGAATCACTCAGATTTAATGCCAGGGCTGACAGTTTGCTCTCAGCTGAACTAAAAACACTAAAGGAGCAACATCCTGCCTATTCCATTCCCCCCGCACCCCACTTTGCAAATTATTAGTTTCTGTGATACCTTCCCTTATATCTCACCCTTTCTAATAAGGCTGTTTTCAAAGTAAATAAGAATATTTCCAATTCCATTAACTCCCAGTTCCTTAAATGGAAGAACCACCCGTAACAGTAAAGTCAAGTTAGCAAAATATTCAGTGAACAAAATACCCTTTGGTCCTTATACCTTTTTGTATGCCATTTCGAAGAGCTTCAGTGATGCTTGCTGAAGGGAAGATGCTGCCTGCCTTATGTTTTCTCCTGTTTCAGTATCTTTTCGAGCCAGGAGCTCCCTCATTTTGGAAATCTCTTCTTTTAGCTTGTTGCACTTCAAAATAAAGCAAAACCCTCATTTTCTGGATTTCTTGTCCCAAATACATGTAGCAATAGTATGTAGAAACTAAAAAAAAAAAAAAAAAAAAAAAAACCAAAACCCCAAAACAACCCCCCCAATATTCCTACCAAGATTCCTACAGAAAAATAGACCCCACTAATGTAACAATGCCTCCTCCAATTTCTTGAGCTATTTTAAGAGGACTCACCTCTTCAGCAGGCAATTGGTCCTTAAATTCTTCCATTTTGGTTTCTGTGTCATGAATGATCCCTTCAGCCATATTAACTGCTTCAACACGTTCCTAAGAAAAAGTAGAAGCGTAGTATGAAGACTTCTCAGTTGGCTGAACGCAAACAATACAACATACTAACTGCTATATACAGTTAGAGAGTAAAAACTGTATGAGGGTAGTATGGGATGTCTACTTTAAGAAGAGGTGGATTTTATGAGAATTTTGATTTGGGGAATCTAAAAAAGATTCTGCACACAAGTTGTGATCAAAGAAGGAATAGGCTGAAAGAGAGAAATCAATGACACACATCCAAACCCCTCTTTTCACCTCTCAGTTGAAAAGGCAGAACTAGTTACTTACCTTCTTTCTTCGGTCTTCCTCAGCATACTTCTCTGCATTTTTAACCATATTTTCAATATCATCTTTGCTTAACCCACCAGAAGACTGGATCACAACTACAGTAAAAAAAAAAAAAAAAAAAAAAAAAAAAAAAAAAAAAAAAAAAAAAAAAAAAAAAAAAAAAAAAAAGACATCTTGTTAAAATTGCAAGCCAAGCCTCTTCCTCTATTTTACTAAGGAAAAGAATACTCCATAAGAATAGCCACTACTGAAGTGCAGCATGAAGAGGAGGAATAACCTTTCTTCTAGGAAACCAGGGGTCTGAAAACACAAAAACCAAAAATCCTGCCTGACTACCCAAACTTTAGCAATCCAGAGAATCAGTGCTTGCCTGTTTGGAGCAATAACCATGCCTGTTAATGTGTGAATATACTAAGAGAAAGAGTGCAAAGAGGGGACTCATCCTCCTGAGACTGGGGAAAATGCACAGCCTAGAATGTCTAACTGCCAACAGAAAGGAGCTCCAAGGTCCCTTACCTTACTCTTAGTCTGATAAATAAGAGCACTTACTCTGCTGCTCGCGTCCAGTACCCTTATCTTTGGCAGAAACATGTACAATCCCATTGGCATCAATGTCAAATGTAACTTCAATCTGAGGTACTCCACGAGGGGCTGGAGGAATCCCAATCTAAAACAAATACCCAGAGTAAGGACTTCCCGTAACACCCTTCACTTAAATGTTCAAACCCACAAGATAGTATTTTCATCATGGCCTGAATTAACAGGCCTCATACCAGAGAAAGCTGGCTACAGCAGAGCTAATAAAGGCTGTTACGTACCCAGGCACAATGAGAGCAAAGTACTCATCTCACCAAGAACAGATAAAGGTTGAGTAGAAGCGAATAACGATATCAAATGTCTTTTAAATTAGTATAATCACGAATTATTATGAACATTTGCCTGATTCTTATATTTATAAACTTTAGGTGAATTTCTAACGTACAAGGAACAAGCAAGGGTTTCAAGTGAAAACTATATTGTAGAGGTCTGCATACCGATGTACACTGTATATTGTGTTAAGATAACAGACCCCGTGTGTCGCAGGAGTTAGTATATAGACTAACTTCATAGTAAAAAGAATGAGGGGCTCGATATTCACAATCCCGGATACTTACCAAAGTAAACTGTCCGAGAAGTTTGTTGTCCCCAGCCATCTCTCTCTCACCCTGACACACCTTGATCTCCACTTGTGTCTGTCCATCAGCAGCTGTAGAAAACACCTAGGAAGAACTAAACTTTGAGGCAGCAGTCCGATTAAATTACCCCCCTCATACCAAATGCAAACCAAAGAAATTCACGTCTCAACACTAAAAGTCGTAATGTACACTGTTTGCAGAACAAAGACATCTCTGAGGGAACAGGAGTAGATTAGCACAGCAAAAAGACATACAACAGTTATTGTTTCAGCCAAGCTAGTGAACTGTACAAAGATGCAGATTTAGCACTGAAGGCCTCATGTAAAGGAACGAAAAAATGAAACATGCTAATCCAGGGAAACAGGTCAGATAGGACATGTAGTTTGTGCTCAGTCACAGAAAATCACCACACAGTTTTCTTCAGAATGATGTGTTGGCAATACATCACTGCACAAATAACAATCATCTCTAGTTTTTCAGAAAAAAATGTCAAAATTGGGAAAGCGGGAAAAATAATCTTCAATCCAAGACCAAGCCACTGTCCAAATAGCAGACACACTCCCCTAGTCCTAGCCAGGCATCTCTTTTTACCACCTCTGAGAACAACAGATTATAGGGAATTTATTCCTGAATGATAAAAAGGCTCCATTGTGCCAAGTTTTGTTTTTTGGTTTAAGAGAGGAAGGGAAAGGAGCAAGCATTTAAGGAAGGAAGAGAAGGAAAAGTATAATTTATAGTTATTCCTTTTTGTTTTTCACCCTGACCCCAAGGTCTTGAACTAGGGTCATATGGCTATTATGTGGTTCGCACACCAGCACCCCAGCGGTTCCACAGAGGCGTGCCCCACAAAGTTATTTTAATCCTTGAAGGAGAAACCATTGATGCCTTCCCTATAGTCATCACCGAAGGCTGACAGGTAAAGAACTTTTTTTAGGAATGAAGAAAAAAAAAGACAAGATTCCAACCATCCACATTCAATTAGTAAGGACTGCAAAGTGAAGTTTGCTAGGAAAGACTCACAGAAGTGGTTGCACTTTTCTCATAGAACCTAATATATTTGTGACAAGGTAAGAAGGGGTGACTCTCACCTGGCTCTTCTTGGTTGGAATGGTGGTGTTCCTGTTAATAAGTTTGGTAAAGACACCTCCCAAAGTCTCAATACCCAGAGACAGGGGAGTGACATCCAAGAGTAGTACATCAGTGACATCTCCAGCCAACACACCACCCTGAATGGCGGCTCCAATGGCCACAGCTTCATCAGGATTGACAGCTTTACTTGGGGCTCGTCCAAAGAGATCCTGTACAGTCTGCTGAACCTGAGCATCAAGAAAAATGCCAAAATTGAGAAAGTCAGGAAAGGGCCATTTCTTGTTCTAAGGAAAGGTACAAGCAGGAATGAAGGTCAGTAGGCATGTAGACAGGAAGACAGAAGCAGCATTTTATTTAGTTGTTCATCTTGGTTATTTTCCTTGGCCCTGGGCTTGTGACACGTGGACTAGGCCAATCAGAGGCAGATTTATCTGCTAGAACACCAAGGTGAGCTAGGAAGTAACTAAAGTATATATGGCAGGTAATACTCGTATACATCACTCATGGTATCTTATTTATATAACCTTTTAAAATTTATACAAATTGTTATCTGGTCTCCCATATAGCACATTAAATTAGAAATAGATGGTACAACACAAGGGGACCTAAAAATTATATAGTATTGAGTTCTCTTGTGCATAATCAACTGACAACCAACTTAAAAGATGCAGCGTTAATTAATTTAATCCCATACTGGTGCTAATGTGAAGCATATTCCTCCCTCCTGTTTATTTTTCAAATGCTAGGAAAAAGTGCTACTTGAATAGCTATCCAAAAGCCCCTTTTTTTTCCTCCAGATTTATTCGGTGCATATTTTTCTTAGTTCAGATACCCTAAAGGAAAAAATCAAGACCGAAGAAATTATATTCAAGCCAGAAACCAAGAATTGCACCTTCAACAGATGCTGTGCTCAGACATTAGTTTTTCTACACATCTGTCTTTTCAGAATGATGTGTTGATTAGTAAAATGCATCACTGCACAAATCTTTGAAGAAATGCAATTAAAAACCCAAACACAGGCATGCCCTGGTAGAAGACTATTGGATCAATCACCTCCAAAGGAGCCCATCCCATACACCCTTGGGTTCAAGTCCCGGGTCCAGCGGGAACAACCGGTGTGAAACTACTAAATAAAAATAAAATGAAATGCTTCTTCCTCCTCTCTTCCTGCCTGCACCTTTCCTTAGAAACAAACAATCAAACTATGCTGCAAAGACACAAGTCCAAAACTTCCCACAACAGAATTAAAAATATATTAAAAAGACAAAACAAAATACATAGTAACCATATGAAAATTGCCCTTAAATGCTAGTTAGTATCCAAGGCTTTATACTATCTTCCTTCAAACTTTAAAATTATCCAAGATTAAAATTTAAGATCCTTCCTACTACCACCCCAAAGACATTCTGTCCTTCATTTATACCCTTTAGTTTTTTATTTGTTTAATATTTATTGAGGTAACTTTGCTTTTAACAAAGTAATATAAACCTGAAATGTGCAGGTTCCCCGTTCCTCAAATACACCAAATTACCAAGAATTCTTCACTACTGTCTATTGGACCCCTGCTATCTCTCTTCCCATTCCCTACTGGTTATCTCAGCTCTACTGTCAATGTCCAAGGCAAACCTTTAAATTCTAAAAAGAGGTTCAAAAGAACTCTTCACAGAGGGCACAAATTCATTCCCCTTCCAAGTCAGTGACAGAAAAGACAACATATTCTTGTCCCTACAAAATATAAGTCATTTGTTCCTCCGAAAGTGCTAACTCTCTCAGCTCTCTATGCCAAGAATTTCAGGGTCCATACCTTGGGCATCCTAGTCATGCCACCAACAAGAATCACTTCTCCAATGTCACTCTTGCTGACTTCTGCATCTTGCATGGCTTTTTGGCATGGGGCAATGGTTCTCCTAATAAGATCAGTGACAATCCCCTCAAACTGAGCCCGGGTCAGCTTCATATTCAAATGCTTGGGTCCAGAAGCATCCATTGTAAGGTATGGCAAGTTGATGTCAGTCTGCAGAAGTAGGGAGGCAAGCAGTGGTGAAAGTTTTATTATTTCAATTAAAATAATAGCATAACCTAGGACAGAAAAACAAAGTCACAGGGAGGATCAGATCTACCTAAATATTTAGATTTTCAGAAGATAATAAAGCTACAACATTAAAGGTAAAAGAGGTCTATAAGAACTGACTTTACTGCTATTACATCTACAGAGAATTAACATTATTGCTACAGTCATACCATGTAACATCCACTATTTAGTAATACACCAAATCCTGTCAGGACACGGATGGGTTAAGAATATTTAAAGTAACAAAAACTCATCACTAAACATGCTAAAACAGGCATCCTAGAAGTGGACCTTCAGAAGCACAATTACCATATGCCTCCCTTCCAATGAAATCAAATTCAGACCAGAAGAGAATAAAGAATGGGAGTCTAGTCCTTAACCACTTATCCTGGGTGAAAGCACCCAGGACATTTACACACTTAATAGTTTTGTTTTGAAAGGAAAGGTACAAGCAGGAATGAAGGCAGCAGTAGGCAAACAGGCAGGAAGAGAGAAAGAAGCACTTTACTGCTTTAAAGAACATCATTAAATGTCCTTCTTAAAACTGAATGGGAAAATAGACTTTTTTAAACCAAAATGATCCACTAGAACTTTGGAAATGTTCTTTATCTGTGCTGTTTAATTCAGCAGCCACTGGTCACATATGGCTGAGCACTTGAATATAGCCAGTAAAACTGGAATGGAATTAAAAAATTTTAAATGCCCACATGTGACTACTGTATTGGTACAGAGCACTGTACAATACACTATAAATTAACGACAATCTAAAAACTCTAAGACTCTCAATCCTCTAGCACCAGCCACCCTCTCAAATCCAATCACATACCTCATTACCACACTCTAATCAAATCCTTCCTCTTACCACCCGGTGTGCTACAACAGACTCCCAACATTTCCCAACATCTGCTCAGGTTGCCCTGTTACAGGACAACCCCAGAGAGAACATCCTCAGCCAGAGTACTACTCACAAACCCAAATCTGACCAAGTTACTGCCCCTAACTTCAAATCTGTTTTCAGCAATTTGTACTCATTCACATCATGAGAAATACCAAATCTCAAAAGCCTCTAGCCTCGTTTTCCATGTTCCCCTCTTGTCTGTTTGCACTTGGGCCACACAGGCTCTTTTAAGTCTTCACTCCAGAGCATACTCGTTTAATGCTTTATCTTTTCCAGATCAACATCTTTCAGAAACTCACCTTGTTATATCAAACACCCATCAGATTCCTCTTTTATAAATTTAACTTTGCCTTTTCACCATAATAAAAATGTGTATTTAGAGTATTTACTATTTACTTCCAATACAAAGTAATTTAGTACTAATTTGGTAACCCACATGACTCTTAAGGGGGAAAGGTGTACCATTCTCACTTACTGACAAGAAAAGCAAGCAGAAATGTCATGTAGTCACTCTATTACTTCTAGTTTGACATTAATATAATGTTTTAATTAATGTCTATTTCCCCAAACTACAATGAAAACGCCACAAAAGTAATAAATGTTTCTAGGAAGTTAACCTACATATTTACAATTACAAATTAAAACACAAGGATGCTCAATACCCCTTGTTATATTAGCAATATGCTGGTAAAAAATCCAAGGGAAACAAAAAAAAAGAAACCCCAACCTCCCTTTCCTAAGTGTGTCAAGCCCCAGGGAGAGTGATAAATTATCCTATGGCAGTGCCACAAATTTCAACTCTAACCCCAACCATCGAGTTGCAAAGTTCTGTCACTCTATGTACAGTAGGCATGTGGCAACACCATCAAAATCACAGACAACTACAATTGTCATTTCTCATAGCTACTTAAAAGAAATACATAAGTTTGAAGATCAACCCAGTTACCAACACAGTGACAGCTGGCTATAAATACCTTTCACCTTCCCAGTGTGGGTGATCTAACTAACAAACTAGTATAGGCTATTTCTTGCTGCCACTTAAGAATCTAGAAAAAGAGGTCTTGGCTTCCATCTTGCTTCGTTTCAGACCCACAGCTACAATCTTGTTCTTAGTGATTAAGACAAAGCAAAGCTTGACTTTTTAGAATTGAAGTAACACTGACTAAATAAGGCGAGCCAGCAATGCTGAGCAAATCTCATGTCCAACGAAGCAAAGTTGCACACATGTGTTTACACCCTAGCCTTCAGCCAGGTTTCAGTGCTCATTTTCTAGATTGGTGATTCAATTAATCAAGGGACAATTAATGACCTATACAAAGAGGTGTCTTGAGTGATGTACAGAGAACAGCAGTTCAGAGTCTCCCAGTATTTCCAGGTTAGTAATTCTAAATACTGTTAGCCTAGATTTAAAAATCAGTATTTTTAAGATAGAAGTGTATCCAGTGTCATTCAGATCTTAATAAAGTTGGTTCCAGCATACATAGCCTCTGATTTGGGTGGCTAACAACTTTGGGCTCATCTATCAAAACATACTCTTTGCTCATGGAAAGGCTTTACCACCAACCAGAACACTAAAAAGATTCCAGTGATACCAAACCAATTAGAATATGCTATTCAACTAAAGGTTGAATATGCTATTCATATTAGAACATGCTATTCAATTAGAATATGCTATTCAACTAAAGGTTGAAAACAGTCTTATGACTGTTGGATTTGTCCATGTCTCACCTGCACAGATGAGGATAGTTCACACTTAGCCTTCTCAGCAGCCTCCCTAACCCTTTGAAGTGCCATATTGTCTTTGGTCAAATCAACACCCGTCTACAAAGTAAAGACACAAGATTGGTAATAGAGAACAAATTTTACTTAAATTTCAAAGACAAGTTGTAAAACACAAAATATCCATACCTTTATAAACAAGCACAAATTTTATTATACTTACAAATCACTTACAAAGTCAGGAAAAGAAAACCTATTCTGAACAAAGTATCTTGTGCCTAGAGGGCTGAACTCATCTCTGCTCTTTCTAGTCACAGGATTCTAGGGACTCCTGAAAAGACAGTCCCCAGAATTCTTTCTCAATATTGCATACAGTGCCATTTCCTTTAAACCTGTTGTGTTTTTCCAATCTAAAATAACAACGTAGTTTAATGCTACCCATGAAACTGAAAGGCTATTATTTCAGTGTTCTTTTTAGGGCAAAAACTAAACAAAGCTAACAGTAATCTCAATCAAGAAATTCTCAAAATCCCAATGTCTACGCATTTACCATACTATTAACTAACCTCTCTTTTGAACTCCTTCACAATGTGTTGTAGCAATGCCTGGTCAAAGTCTTCACCACCTAAGAAAGTGTCCCCATTGGTGGACTTCACTTCAAATACTCCCTTTTGAATTTCCAGAACAGAAATATCAAAAGTTCCACCACCTAAATCATATACAGCAATGCTAGAAAGAAAAAAAGGAAGCCTTAAGGAACAAAACCTATTAGCAGGATATACATTTTAACACCAAACACAAATGTGTTTTTCCACAGAATTAATTATGAAATTTGACAACTGCCTAAGAGACACATGATCCTAAGTAAACACACAGCTGAAAAGAAAACAGTCATCTTTTGGACAAATATTTGCCAACATACATCTTAATGGGGAAAGCATAACCATAGCTAGTACTTAAAAACACAGTCTTAAAGAAGGCCAAGGCAGTACATTTTCACTTTAAGGGTAAGGATCAATCACTAAGAAATCAAAATTGTGATTTAGGCTAAGTCTCATGGCTCCTTGAACTTAGGTCTCATCTCACTAATACAGGTCGAGTTTACGATACAGACTTACATTTTGTCTTCTGATTTGTCTAGACCATAGGCCAGAGCAGCAGCTGTAGGTTCATTAATCACACGAAGCACATTTAATCCAGCTATCTGGCCAGCATCCTTAGTGGCCTAAAGAAAAAGAAAGCATTTTTTCACCCTTATTATTCCAAGGGCCATGAATTTCCTAAATAAGAATGTTAATTGAACTCACCTGTCTCTGAGAGTCATTGAAATAAGCTGGAACTGTGATCACAGCATTTTTTGCTGTATGCCCCAAGTAATTTTCTGGTAAAGAATCAAAGAATAAAATTCATTCGTGGGATTCTGTTAGATGAAATAGGTAACAGAACTGTTATAATGTAAACAACCTATGTCATCCTCCTTGGAGCCACAGACATATCAGTTTTCCCACATGTCTCCTATTCTGCAGACACTTATAGGGAAATACTCCAATAAAAAACACCGTTGAAAATCAAGATCTCACCTTCACCGTTTTAGTCAAGATTCACTAGCTATAATGACCTACTTTTATAATTAAAACAGCTCCAAGTTCCTTCAAATGGAAAGTCAAAGTTTTTCCTAACAGAAAGCAAAATTTAATATGCAGTGTTTTGACTTTGAATACAAAACACTACCCTCTAATTGGAAAAAAGAAACAAGCAAGTCACCATTAGGAAAACTTGGAAGATAAATTCAAACAGCAGAAAAATGAAGTGTAATGAAGTTTTGCTATTTCTAGGATTTCTGTATGAAAGTCATCACAGACTCATCCAAGGGACACTGGTACAGAAGCTAACGTTCTAAGAAGGAATCATCTAGTCCTTCTAACTTTCCTGGATGTTAACAAAACCTCACCTGCAGTCTCTTTCATCTTCATTAACACAAATGCTCCAATCTGACTCGGAGAATAGAGTTTTCCGTGAGCTTCAACCCAGGCATCGCCATTGGAGGCACGAACAATTTTAAAGGGAACATTTTTGCTGAAAGACACAAAAATTTAACTTGAGAAAACCTGCTAGCAAAACCCACCCCAAGGTTACCATACACTCTAAGTATTGATCCCTCTACCTCAAGAGATCTGTCAACGAATGACAATTTTCAGAATTCATTTAATAAAAACCATTAGAAAACTATCATCAACAGGTAAAAATACCCTGACAAAATCTTAATGTTCTGATGCGCCCTGGTGCTTTAGCAGTTAAGTGCCTCTGACCAGCACAAGCCAAGTACACCCCAAGGACATGGTTCGAGTCCTGGGGGTGGGAGAGTATATTAAAATGAAGTAAATGCTTCTTCCTCCACTCCCTGCTTGCCTGCCTTGCCTACTTGCCTTCATTCCTGCCTGAACCTTTCCTTTAAAATAAACAATAAATAAATAAATCTAAATGTTCTTTACTTCCCACCAAATAAGTGACTTATATAGCTGAAAAATTATCATATGGTTATACGACCCAGCAATTCCTTTACTAGGTATCAGCCCAAATGAAAGCATTATATCCACACAAACCCTTGCACACAAGTATTTTAAGGCATTATTATTCATAACAGCCAAAAAACAGAAATAACCTAAAATTCCATTAAATGATAAATGGATCAATAAAAGACAGTGTGTGTGTATATATATATACACACATATATATATATTTATCCATACAATGGACTATTATTTGGTTATAAAAAGGAATGAAGTGGTGCAACCTTGTGGCTCAAGTGCACATCCCGTAAAGCCAAAGGAACCGGGTTCAACACGGGGCGGAGAATGAGATGAAGAGCTGATATATGATGCAACATGAATGAACCTTCAAAATATATGAACACATCATGGAATCTATGCCATTATCTGCCTTAGGGTTTTAACATCAATTCACATGAGCCAGGAATAACCAGCCCAATTTTCATATATCATTGCCAATACACCTCAATGATCTAAACTGTGAAGGCAAAAGGTGATTTTTTTAAAAACGAAAGAGCCTTTTGGCAGGGACAGAACTAGCCCCTAGGGACATGCAAAAATTAGTAAGGCGAGATACTCCATGGAGCCTTGTGTACTTAACCAATAGCTTTGCTTTTGCTACTACTCACATATCTTTCTGAACTTCAGAATCATCGTATCGCCGGCCAATGAGACGCTTGGTGGCATAGAATGTGTTGTTTGGGTTGGTAACTGCCTGACGCTTGGCTGGCATGCCAACAAGTCGCTCACCATCTCCTGTGAAGGCCACAACTGAAGGGGTGGTTCTAGCACCTTCAGCATTCTCCAGTACCTAACATTCCAAAGATGAAAAATCACAAAATAAACACTTAAGAAAAGTTCTAATGAACATGTTTTCGGGTCTATGAATGCTGATAAAGTATCTACTACTAGAGACAGTAAATGTTTAAAACGTCTTTAATCCCTTACCCTGAAACAACTGTAATTAAAAAAAAAATTAACAAAGGACAAATAGCAAATCTTTCATACACAATTTTAGGACAAAAATAATCTTTTCTTATGTACTTCTACATTGAAAGTCTACTAAACCTATTGTGATGGCTGTAAGTTTTAGACATATTAAAATAATTGCTCAGAAGCAATTTGAGAATCTTAAGTGCTCTTAATCTTGAGAAGGACTCAGTGGAAATAAAGGTTTCATGAAAATAAGGAGGTTCTGAAGGAACAGTTTCTACCATAGCATAACTCCTAAGAACATGCCTTACTTAGGATGTGGCCTATTCCTTACATCACACTCCAACTGTTTCTAGAATTGTTCCTGCACCTCCAACTTGGTTCAAGTGACTTAGAAAAATGGATTAATTTGATTAAGAAGTAATCAACAGGCATGCCCTGGTGGAGCAGCAGTTAATCAATGACTTCTGAGGAGCAGCCACACGCCCCTGGGGTCAAGTCCGGGCAGGGGAGGGGCAACCAGTGTAAACACTAAATAAAAATAAAGACACTTCTATCTTCCTGCCTTTACCTTTCCTTTAAAAAAAAAGATAAAAGAAGTAATCAACAGAAACAGACACTCCTGGTTAAGTAGTGGTTAGGTCTGCAGCCTCTGGCCAAACACAATCCACAAATATTCCAAGGACCAGGTTCAGGGGGCAGAACAACCAAACGGTACAAACAAAATCAAAAAAAAAAAAGGAAGAGAAAGAAAATGCTTCTTGCCCTCTCCTTGCCTTAGGAAAAAAAAAAAAGTAATCAACAATGCAAGTCATTCTAATGCATCTTTACTCTTAAACCTCTATACTAGGACAGACTTAAATCCATTCAAATTATCAGCACCATGTAATTAAACACAAAGCTTCACCTCACCAAGTTTTAAGAACTTAAAAACAGTTTTATAAATAGCCCTTATCTAAACCAAGGGACACACAGAATTCTGATTGGACACTAGCTATCACTACATAAGACAGCTTCCAAGCACGCTCACCTTTGCTTGTTTGCCTTCCATAACTGCCACACAGGAGTTGGTAGTACCCAAATCAATACCAACAACTGCTCCCTTGATTGCTTCTGATCTGTAAGACATTTAAAATAATACCAAGATTACTGATATCTTACTAGTGATCGCTAAACTACTGCAGGAAGGAACACATAAAACATCTATAAATCAATACAGAATGGTGCACGCTGGTGGTCTAGCAGTTTAATCCACATATATCCCAAGACCTGGGGCCAAGGGAAACAACCAAGATGTTTTCATAAAACATGAAATAAAAATGCTTCATTCTCTCTTCCTGCCTGGCAGTCTACTCATTTTCATTCATGACTGTACTTTTCCTTAAAAAAAAGAAAAAGTCAATATGACACACTCAGGTGGAGTAGTGTTTTCGTCAACTGCCTCCAATTGAAGCACAGGCCACACACATCTCAAGGACCCAGGTTTCAAGGACCTGGGTTTATGTCCTGAGCCAGGCAGAACGAAGATGTAGAAATAAAAATAAAAATGCTGCTTATTTCTCTCTTTCTGCCTGTGTACCTACTCGCCTTCATTCCTGCCTGCATCTTTCCTTTTTTTTTTTTAAAAAAAAAGTCAACAAAGGAGTATTTTTTAAATGGAATAATAGTTAATCACATTTAAAGACCAGTTTTTGGTTTAAATACTATGTTTCAAAAGAAATGAAATTATACTTACGCATAGTCTCGCCTTGAAACAATTCTAAAAGCCTCATGACTAAAGCCATTCCAAGCATCCTAAGAAAAGGGGAGGAAAATTGCATCAGCTATCAACTACATAGGAATACTTGGGCTTGTTCCAATCCTTTTGAAGAACATGTGAAAGTTTGAGACCTTCATTCTGTTAACTGTGCCTATCATGTTTAAAGTATAATGCAATGATAATGATACTTCAAAGTTTGCCTGGGGAGGCAAAACTGCCCCATGGTTATCATTGGATTACAAAATACTACTCAAGATACTTCTCAATTTAATTCAGGACAGTGTACACTAAATCCTACCTATTTGTGTACTGTAGTTATAGATTTAAATTATTCAGAGACAGTTCTCAGATCTTCTCAAACAACTGCTTTAGAGAGACTAGAATAATCTTGTGGAGTTCAGAAAAACAAAATAATTTTTCAGGAATGGCCTCCAACCAGGATCAAAGACCTTTATTAAGATGTAGCTGCAGTATATTTTCAATCCTTCCTTTAACCACGTGAGTAAGAGAGAAACAATATCTGTTCTCCAATGACCTGTGTTTTTTGTCTTAGATGATGATTTCATAATCTCCTTACAACAGAGGGCACACTTACACCAAAGGTTCTGGGTGAACTAATTAGACAAACTCTTCTGAGTAACGAAAAAGAAATAACTAAAACTTCGGATTTATTACTTAGGTGCTTTATTTCACCGTTTTTAACAGTCCTTACTCTTTATTTTGCAGAGGAAAATACCTTTGACTCAAAGATTAACAGTTAAATAAAATCTAGACGAACGGTGCCCCCAACAACAGACTACGTCTGTCTCCCCCAACGCCAAGCTTGTAATCAGCGACAGACCAAGTGTCAGGTCATTATCCGCTCCGTGTAGCACACTAGGATGGCGAAGGTACGCCTCAGCAAGGCTCGAAAACATCGAAATAAGCCTTAAACAGGCAATGCTGGTTACCGAAAGCCCATTATGTTCCTTACCTCCCGATCTGTCGAGGATTCTGACCCCGAAGGACACGGCCTGCCGCACTGAGGAACAAGGCCGTGAGCCCCTCCAGGGAAGGCCAATCAGTTTCTTACCTGATGGCGAGCGGCCGCGGGGCCCCGGGAGGCTGCGGTGCCGACAAGTCGGGCTGCCGCGGCTCGGCTGGCACTTATCATGGCAGCTAAATGATGGAACTACTCGACAGCAAGCAGGCGGTCAGACAGCAGAGACCTGCGCGACGCGGTAGAGCAGCGCTTCTGGAAATCTCCAACCACGTGGGATGGGGGGGCGGAGGTTGGTTGCAGCGACCTAGAGGCCCTCTTCCGCTGAGGCGGCCCCCGCGTTGCCTGATCAGACACTAGCTGACTACTGCTCCCAAAGTCATGGTGTATGACTATATTCTACAAAGAGTGATATCTGGTAAAAGAGTATCCTGATGCTGAAGTTCTAGGCTCAGTAAGAGGCGAAGGTGATGAGAAAGATATGAAGGCAGCACAGTGGACAGCCTCGGTCCTCGGAAGCAGGAAGACTCAAGGTCACACGGGATAAATTGCGAACCGATTAGTCTTCTTGCGTCAGTTACTTGAGAGGCGGGGCCTATTGCGTCTGCGCAGTTGACGCCCTACCAAGGGCCTGGAGCGCATGTGCTCAGGGAGCAGCGGAAAACGGAGGTGGAGACTAACTACAGCACTCATTGGACGCCCCAGCGCATGTGAGTTTGGCCCGCGCGTAGCCCGGGGCGTGCACGGGCGCGTGCGAGCTCTATGCCCTGACTTTTTCCTCACCCGGCTCCTGCTCCTTGCGGAGGGCGCCATCTTGATCTGGGCGTTTGTCAGGTCTTTGTTCGCTGGAAACCTTAGGCTCAACACCGTTGTTTTGTTTCCGTCCTTTGGTTTTGTTGCTTTTGCTGCAACTTGAACTGCACCTGGAGATGTAGAACTTAAATTCTTATTATATTATACCACAAAGATCTCGGGGTTTAAACTGCTAAAGCCACAGAACATTTGGTCATGTTGGGCTAATTATCGTGTAAACCGTGGAGACAAAAAGAAAAAGAGCTCAGCTCTTATCTGCTGGACTGCGCTGGGCTTTATTGAGGCTCATCTTAAATCTTGTGTTGCTTGGGCTCAGTATGTGGGTCAGTGGACTGAGCTGTGATGAGTTTCAAACATTTAAGAAAATCCACTGTTTAATAAATATAGGAGGGCTACCATGTGTCAGGCATTGTTCGAGGGTGGTGAGAATACAGTGAGAGCAGGACATGAAGTCACTAATGAGATAACAGCGAGGTTGAGCTTGATTTTGGTGATGAAACAATTTATCCCATTCTGAAAGTTCTATTTCACAACGGACAATGGTGAACTCTTGTGGGAGCAGGGCGTATTCAGATATATTTGAGGAGTGAGTTTTGTTTTTTTAAGGTAAGGTACTGACAGGAATGAAAGCCGGTAGCAGGCACACCCGAAGAGAGAGGAGGAAGCAGCATTTTTATTTTATTTTTATTGTTCACTTGGGTTTTTCGGACCCAGGAGTATGTAGTTTGCTACTTTGGGGGTGATTGACCTAACCGACCTAATTGCTCCACCAGAGCAAACCTGGTTTATAAGTATTTCATTGCGCCCCGGTGGAGTAGTGGTTAGATCAGTTGCCTCTGAAGGACGAAAGCCTTATAGGCCTTGGTTGGAGTCCCTGGCCAGCTGGGGTGAGGGGAGAACAACTCAATTGAAGAATAAATGACATGATGCTTCCTCTCTCTCCTGCCTGCCTACTCTCACTTTCATTCCTGCCAGTAAATTTCCTTTAAAAAAAGGAAAAGAAAAAGAAATGGTTAAAAAAAAAATTTGTTTCTAAGAGAGATACTCCACTATTATGTGATCACAGGAATTGTGAAGGAAATGTTGGGGGAGGTTTGGGAAGGAGGGGAAAATAAGCATTTACATTGTGGATGGAAGTGAGAATAGTAATACTCAGATGTAACTGATTCTAAGTTTTTTTAAGGAAAAGTGCAAGCAGGAATGAAGGCAAGCAGAGGCAGGCAGGCAGGAAGACAGGAGGAAGCGGCATTTTACTTTATTTAGTTATTCCTCCTAATTGTTCCACATGCCTGCCCTGGGTCTTGAACACTCGACCTTGGTATGTATGTGAGGTGCACCCAGGATGTAGTAGACTGCTAAGCCACCAGGGCACTCTCAGATTCTTAAAAAAACAGTTTCCCCTACTCTTACTTAAATGGTAGTGCCAATATATTATCCTTACTAGCCTCCTTAACACTCTTGATTTCTCTTTTTAAAATTCCCTCAGGTAGACTTTTCTGAGACCTTAATAATTACAGATTGATATTTTAAAGCATTATTCTGATGTAAAGAAACAGAAAGGAATGACATATTAAACATTAAAGCAAAGTGGAAATTGAAATTTCTGTGACTGTATGTGACAGGGAGGAAGGAAAGCAAGAGGAATAATCAGTACTGTAGTCTCATTTCTCTCTTCTCTCAACTGGTTCTCTTAGAGCTTGCCTTTTTTCTTCTTGTCGCACAAACTAAAATCCTTGAAGAGTTAATTAGAACAATCCTAGAATCAGATGGTATTAGGTTAAGGGTATCTGAGACCATGATTCTTGGGCACATGTATAATTGAAGTTCCTAAGGAGTTTGGCAAATACTTGACATGACCACAGGGGGATGTGGTAACTCTAAATATTCAAAGCAGGAGTCTGAAAAGGATGCTGTAGTGTATTTGCCACTGTGATAGACAGGTTTTCGGACTACATTGCAAATTAACATGGCCTACACCCTGAAGGCTTATAAAAATGAGCCTTAGTCTAAAGAGAAATAGGGTGCAAATGAATAAGAATGGCTGCTTAGATCCGCAGCTAGACAGTATAATTCTTTACAGCACAGTACTGTATTTCATTTCTGTCTTGTCATTTCATTGTCACAGTGGAAAGTGGAAAGAGCTGGTACATAATTTGCACCTGAGTAAATGTTTACCAGACAGAGCAGGTAGCTAGCCGTTCACTGTCTGTGCATACCATAAATTTAAATTATAGTCTTAACTGGTGTGACTGTTACTTTGACATATTTGAAGACAGGAAACTAGTTTTCATTTTTTAAGTATTTAACTCCCAGTCATTAATAGAAATTGTCATTATGTAGCAATCAGTAATAGTTCTTAAGTGTTTACCTAAGTTTGCCATATGGTGTTCTAAGTGCTTTATATATATTATCTAATGGAATGCTTATGATAGTCTCAAGTAAATCACACTATTGGTATTCCCATTTTGCAGATGTGGAAACTAATACTTAGAGGGGTTTAGTGTGTTTTATGGATCACATAACAATTGAATGGTAAAACCAGAATTTGAAGTCAAACTGACTTTAGGACTCACACGGCTAATCCCTAGTCTCGGTTGCCTTATAATCAAACTAAGTCTGATCTTTTAATTTATTTTTTAAGAGGAAGGAAACAGGCAGGAATGAAGGCAAGTAGGCAGGCAGGCAGGAGGAGAGAGGTGGAAGAAGCATTTTACTTATTTTATTTAGTTGCTCGTCTTGGTTGTTCTCCCCTGCCCTGACATGTGAGCCCAGATCCTTGGGATGTATGTGGACTGCACTCAGCTGGAGGTGGCAGACTTAACTTACTCCCCCAGGGCAGACCCAGTGATCTTTTAAAAATATGCATCTGATCATGCCCCATTTAAACCTTCAACTATATCCCATTGCTCTTAGGCTAAAGATCAAAATCTTTAACACAGCCCATGCCCTTCTGGCTCAGGTGACTCAGGGACTCCCTGATGTCTGAGGTGTGGGCCATGTAACGTCCAAGGAGCTCAAAACCTAAATACATACACACGCACATCCATGCTTCTTAATCTTCTCTCCTTTCTTCTCTCTTTAAAGAACATTTTTTTCTTAACTTAAAAAAAAAATCCTTATCACAATTTCACTCTTTAATCTAGGTCAAATTCTTTGTTATATGCTCTTCTAAAATTGTATTCCTTTTCTTCATTACACCCATTATGGTTTGTACTTACATATTTACAAGTGGAATTGTTTGATCAGTTTCTCCCTCTGATAAGACTGTAAACTCCATGAAAACAGGTGTGCCCTGGAGGCCTAGCAGACAAGACCACCAGATGTTGTCCACATATATCCCAAGGACTTGGCTTTGCATCCCAGGTGTGGAGGTACAACCTTTGTGAATAACTAAGTGAAATAAATAAATGCTTCTTCCTCCTCTCTCTTTTTGCTTGCCTATTCACCTTCATTCCTGCCTGTACCCTTCCTTAAAAAAAAAAAGTCAAGCATTGACTCAGCCAATATTTATAAAATGTCTGTTTTCATGGATTTTTTTTTTTTTTAAAGGAAAGGTGCAGGCAGGAATGAAGGTGAATAGGCAAGCAGAAAGAAAGGAAGAAGCAGCATCTTTATTTTATTTTAATAAGTTGTTCACACTGGTTACCTCCCCCCGGGTCTGGGACTCCAACTCAGGAATATGTGACTGTGCTCCTTCAGAGGTGATTGACCCAACTGCTACTCTACCAGGGTACACCACATTTATTTTTTTAAAGCGGTCTCTCTAAACTGGTGACTCAGATGACTTCAGTCTTCCCAAAGATGACTATCCTATGGCACCCTCCATCTTCATGAAATAAAAATATGACATACTGCAGAGATTTGTCACTTTTGTTCTTCTTAGAATTTTTCATGTACCTGCAACAGATTTCTGGAGACAGTTCCAACTTTTCCATTTTGATATTAGTTACACTCTATTGGAATACATTAGAAGGTATCATTACACTGAAGCTTGATTCAACAACAGAACTTGCTGATGTCTTTTCCTCAGGGTGGTGACAGCAGATTTCATTTTGTGCTGAATGCCTGGTAATCCACCAACCTGCCCTCCTTCCACTGGGAGAAAATAGAAATAGAGAATGACCCTGAAAGAAAACTTAAGGTAGCAAGAAAACAAAATAAGAGGTCACTTTGATTAGAATGGACATTTACATTCCAGTGATAATGTCTCATTACTCAGTGTAAAAATCAGTTAACCTTGCTCTGTGTTTTCATGTAGATTTGGAAAACAGTTGGCTATTGGATTGTTAAGTACTTGTGGTTGAAATGACTATTTGGGGAGGGGAGAGGGAAGTCTGACAAAAGCAGACATCTCCTCTTCATGAACATGTTTAAAAGTTAATTCTTGGCAAATCAGTGGAGTAGTGGTTAGGTCAATTGCCTTCAAAGGGTACAGGTCACCTACCTCTGGGTTGGAGTCCCAGGTTTTGGGGAAAATAATCTATGTGAACAACTAAATAAAAATAAAATAAAATGCTTCTTTCTCTCACTTGCTGCCTGTCTGTACCTTTCCTTAAAAAAAAAAAAAAAAAAAAAAAAAAGTGAGGGTAGGGCAGGGACACACCCTGGTACTGTAGCAGTTAGATCAATCACCTCTGAAGGATGCAAGCCACATACCCTTGGGCTTGGGTCCTGGGTGGGGGTGGGGAGAGACAACCAGTGTAAACAACAAAATGAAAATAAAATTAAATGCTTCTTCCTCCTCTCTCTTCCTGTCTGACTTCCTGCCTGCACCTTTCCTTTAAAAATAAAAAAGAAAAGTTAATTCTTGGCACACCTTTGTTGCTCAGGTGCTAAGCTGCAGGTCAGTTGAAGCCCAATGAACCCGAGTTCAAGACCTGAGCAGGGTAGTGGTGAGGGTGAAAAATAAGAGAATTCTTAAGGATTTAAGAGCCTTCTCTGAATTTTTTAGAATTTAAGGACCAAAAAATTAAGCTTTTTTTTTTTTTTTATCAGCGTGGGATAGTGAAAGGAACCCTGAACTAGAGTTGAGCCTTAACTTGAGTTCTAGAAACACAGAAAAGACCTGATGTTAATGGAAATAAACACCACTGGTGATGAGAAAAAATTAAAGAAGTTTTATTTTCAAAGTTAGCATGAGGGTTAGCCCAAGGAGTAGTGCCAGAAAAGGATCTGATCACCGGTGCCTCACCCCTGAAGTTTGGTTGGCAGCTTATATGCTGCACGTAACAAAATACATTAATCAGTCAACAACAAAGCGCTTGTGTAGAATCTGGCATCTGGTAATTTCCTGATATCCTTTGGCGAAGGAAAGAGGAGTACACTGTGTACGTCAAGGGGTCATTATCTGTGCACCATGTGGCGTGTTTATTAGAAACAGCATATAGAGAGAGGCTAAGCTCTCTGAGGGTTGGAAGGCCACAGAAGAAAAAGAATGTAGGCAAAATGGATTCCGGTATATAGAGCGGGGCGGGGGTGCAGGGGGTGGCCAGCAGATGGAAGTCCTTTCTCCTTTTGTGGGTATAACCAGGGGTGTCATCATGAGTCACTGCCAGCCCCTTCCCAGTGCCTGGAGTTCTCATGGTATCTGCTAGGGTATGGCCCTGCCACTAGGTACAACGACTCCTTTCCCAGCATTCCCAGCATTAAGGACAGGAATTGTTGGGGTGCATGGTTTAGGACCCTTCACTAAGGGATGGTCTTTACTGTAAATCCATCCCCACTATGCCTGGGTGATAGTGGCTTATTTTTAGCACAACTTAGGCATAGCCAGTTAATTTTCTGCTTATACATCTGCAAGCCTGCTTTGTAGTTTTGAAGGTGCTTCCTTTTTTTTTTTTTTTTTTTTTCAATGCTGCCCCTCATCATTAGCTTCTGCTCTGTGGTTTCCAGTTTTACTTAGTACGCTTTCTAGAAATCACCAGCATAGAATTTCAGGTTAAGTGTTCAGTTGATCCATCTGCTTACAGACAACTCTTGTTCATATACCCTCTTCCTCCTATCTTAGCCTCTGGGGAGCTCTTTATGCATCCCATCTCTAGAGATTCAGGTCCTATAGGTCTAAAATGAACCAAGGAATCTACATTTGTGTTGTTGTTTGTTTTAAAGAGAGGAAGGAGCATGCTCTGGTGGAGTAGTGGTTAAGTCTACTGCCTCTAGCTAAGCACAATTCACATATATCCCAAAGGACCTGGGTTCCTCTGTGTGTATTGTATATGTGGTGGGCAACCAAGATGAACAACTAAATAAAAATAAAATGGAAGTATTTCTGGAACACTGGTGGAGCAATGGTTAGGTCAATCACCTCTGAAGGAGCAAGCCATGTATCCCTGGATTCAAGTCCTGGGCCCAAGGGAAACAGCCAGTGTGAACAACTAAATAAAAATAAAAAAATGGAAAGATACTTCTTCCTCTTCTTTCTTCCTGCCCACCTGCCTAATCCCCATCATTCCTGCCTGCATCTTTCCTTTGGAAAAAAAAAACAAAGAGGAAATGACCTGGTGGCCTAGAGGTCTAATACATCCTGGGGCAGTCCCATATACATCCCGAGGTCCTGGATTCAAGACTGGGGCCCAGGAGGAGCAATCAATGTGATCAGCTAAATTAAAAATAATAATAATAATAAAGTGAGAAAAAAGAAGAGAAAGGAAGGGAGAGAGGGGATTAGGAAGAGACTTCTTTACTTATTTGTTTTAGTTTTTAACCCCACCCCTGAGTCTGGAACCCAGGTCCTTGGACTTACCTGGTCTGCACACCAGCATCTCAGCCACCTGAGCCACAAGGATGTGCCCTCCAGACTTTTTTTATTACATATTCCTACTAGAAAAATATTTTCACACATATCTATTATAAGTATATTGTGTATTTATAAACTAAATGTTATATGTTGTTATTGAAAATATACAAAAATAAAACATAAAAATAGAAAAAATGAAAATAAATATAAATACATTTGAATATTTGCTTCTTGTACCCCAATGTATCCCTGGGATTGCTTGCATCACCTTTCTAAGTGGCTTGAACTACATCCAAGGGGAGTGCCTTTATTAGGCAGAGTAAAGACGCGGTAAAATGCCACGTTGACTCAAAGGGCATTTGTTCATTTCATAGACCCAGCCTTGGGATAAAGGAATTTGCCAGTTCCTTGTTTTTATTTCTTTATTTTTAAAGGAAAGGTGCAGGCAGGAATGAAGGTGAATAGTCAGGAAGAGAGGGAAGGAAGACGTGCTTTATTTTATTTAGTGAACCCAGGACTATGGGATGTATGTGGACCGTCCCCAGGGTGTACTAGACCACTAGTCAACAGAACACTCCACCAATTCCTTGTTTTTCTTACAACTAGTGGTTGGAACAGAAAGGGAAAAGTGACTGTGTGTATATGTGACATGATATGAAGCCAGTTGGTTTACCTAGAAAAGTTCCTGTGAATCTGTGAGCATGATAGCCACCATGAATCTCACACATACCTGTCTTCCACTGTAGAATAATGAACTCTTTCCAAGCCTGACAAAGGCAACTCCACAGAGACTGGGTCTGGGTGTGAAGCCACTCTGTGTGTTCCCTGAAGTTTTTTGTGACTTCCCAGAAAGAAGTCAGCTCTGCCCTGTGGATATTGTATTGGGATGTGTGTTTGTGTTTGTGTATATAGCTCTTGTCCACTTCTCTCTCATTCCATTTATAGCACAACTGAGCCAGGCAAATTGCTTTTAGGATTAAAGGCTGCCAACAAAACACCATCACCCAGAACCTTGTAGAATAGTACCTGAGTAGTCGAATGTCTACAGGTCACTTAATGAAAAGTAGTAACCAAGTACCTAAACCCAAATTCATTTCTTTCCTGTGCATTTACTCTGCTCTTGGATATACCCCTGCAAAAGCTTCAGTTTTCCTAATACATAATTTGTGATTCTTTGATACTATTTTCTTGCCAGAAATCACCATTTTGTGAGTAGACCATCATTTCCCTGAGATTGAGCAAACATATTAAGATAAACAAACATTAAGGCATTATTATGTGTGCTCTGGTGGAGTAGTGGTTCAATCAGCTGCCTCCAGCTGAAGCACAGTCCACATACATCCCAAGAACCTGGTTCACACCTTAGGGACAATAACCACGATGAACAACTAAATAAAAAGAACTAAAGTGCTTTTCCTTCTCTCTCTTCCTGCCTGCCTACCTATTCACCTTCATTCATTCCTACTTGCACCTTTCCTTTTAAAAAAAGAAAGAAAGAAAATGAAATGTATCGTTGAAAAAAAAAAAAAGGAAAGAAAGAAAGAAAAGCATTATTATAGCACAAGTCAGAACTGGACAAATTCCAGACACGTTTCAGAAATCAAGAGATTTAGTAATTAGTCGGAAGTGGTTTCCCACATTGTTTTTTTCCAAGTAGTGTTCCTACCCCTACTTGCAGACTTTTTTTTACCTTTTTCAGGATTTCTTTTTCTGTTGCCTTAGATATTTGAATGCTGGTATTCTGTCCTCTCAAGGGCCAGAGAGGGTGGAATATTATTTAGAAAGCTCTGCAGAGGGAGGGATGAATGCTTCTTGGTTTCAGCATAGTTAGCAGGCATGTATCTATGACTGCCACCTGATTAGTAGAGATATTAAAAAATATTTTCCATAATGTCAGTGATTTTTACTTAGCTTTATGGTATTGAAAATCTCTAGGCTGGAAACACCATTTTTAATGTCATTTTGCTTTTTTTTTCCAGGCAACATGTGTACTTCTGTTTTTGCATTCTGCTTTTTAAGGTTAGCATTATCTTACCTAAAGATATCTGCTTGCCAACCTGGTCCCATACACTTTTAAGGGTTATTAATGTAATCTAATTCTTTCTCGAGAGTCATACGTTTATTCTACTGAGTTCTCCGTGCTTCTACTTTTTTGTAGGGAGGGGAGAGATTCACTGCATTTCTATAATATCTCTGAAAGCAAACTGCATTTTAGAAGTTATAGCAGATTTGCTTTTCTTCAAGGTACATATAGGAAGCCGTTGGGCACACCAAGGTATTGAATTCTCTTCTCCGAAGTCCATGTCTATGAGTCTGGCTGAGCTACTTGATGAGAAACCTCAGCAAGAGATTTCAGACACCAAACTGGGGGTAAAAATTAAACTGACAGAGTGCTTGATACTTTCAAAGAATCACTTAGGTTCTGTCTATTACTGCAGTGTTCAAAATGTAGACTCATTTCAGTGCTGTGATTAAAGTGACTTTCTCTGTTAGCCTCTTTGTTCCTGTAAGATATAGTGGTGGACGATAGCCAGTTCATCATTTGGGGGTGTAATGGTTAGCTAAAGCTATTTTTCTCCAAAGGGCCAGTTATTTCTTTAGTTTTTCTCTAAAACTTCAGCTTTAGCAGGATGGAATCATAAATTCTGTGACATAGCTGCCTCCTTATCTGTCTTGGGAGTTATAGACTGTGTATATAAGACAATTCATGTACCTCTGCATAATGAGGTGAGCTTTATAAATCATAAATCTTCACTTAACATGCAGGTGGTGTTGGGTTCCAGATTTAGAAAAACTGAGGTAGTTGCCAAGTTCATGAATGTCATAAATCATTCATGCTAACGTACCCAGAGTCATGCTGTCCTCAGAGGCAGACCAATTTCAAGGTGGTTGTTAAACACAAAAATGTGAGTCTAGATGATTGTTTTTCAAATCAAATACACTTTTTATTTGAAGAGTAAACTAAATTACCTTTCTTTTTTTAGTTGAAATCTGTTTTCTAAGATTTCCCTTCACACTCAAAGAATCTATCAATATTATTTCTTCCCTGATTCCTGAATTCTATCAGAAATATGTCACAAAATATTAACCTGTTCATTTGCAATTCAGATCTTTAATGTGCAGAAAATGAGACAGATGTTTCAATAATTTTTTTTTTTTAAAGGAAAGGTACAGGCAGGAATGAAGATGAGTAGGAAGAGAGAGGAGGAAAAACAACATCTTGGTTGTTTCCCCGGACCCTGGATCATGAACCAGGGACCTTGGGATGTATGTGGACTAGCCTGGTAAACTAAACCATTAGACCACCAGGGCATGCTGAGATGTTCAACAAACTTGAGACGTATTATTAGGAAAAAGCTCTTTGAAGTTTTGGGTATTTTCTTGTACCATATTTTACATCAAGTGCCTGTGAATAGTAGGCTAGCTTAGGTCTCCTCTATTTGCCTGAATTTGGGTGTGGGGGGTCAAAGACAGGTGGAGAGTGAGAAGTTACCCCTGAGACGGAGTGCTCGAAGCTCTACCCCTCCATCTTTCCTGGCTTTTGCCGGACTCCTGGAATATAGAAATAACTGAAGTGTTTTGTTTCTCTGAAAGTTCTCATTTAGTAGATGAAGAAAGCTATGAGTTTGGGTATTATTGAGGAAGAAAAATAGACTTGTGCTTTTGGTGAGAAGTGTTCAGAGAGTAAAATGAAGTTTTGCCTGAATCTGTTAGTTTTTAACTAAGGTAGTTACATATCTGTGTCCCTTTGTGTGGTCTCCAGCACAACGGTGGGCACCTTGTGACTTTTTTCCTTTGCTGAACCTCAGAAGTCCGTTTGAGGTGAATATGTAAACAACTTCCCTTCCCTGTTCATCAGGTAGGTAGCCTGCTCTTGGTTAAAGATTGTAGGGGGACAGCGTGCCCTGGTGGAGCAGCAGTTAGGTCAGTAGACTCTGAAGAAGCAGGCCACATACCCCTGGGCTTTAGTCCCAGGTCTGGGGGAAACAACCAGTGTGAACAACTAAATAAAAATAAAATAAAATGCTTCTTCCTCCTCTCTCTTCCTGCCTGCCTACTGACCTTCATTCCTGCCTGCACCTTTCCTTTACTTACAAAAAAAAAAAAGAAGAAGAAGAAAAAGATTGTAGGGGCCTATTCTAGGCAGGACATATTTTTCACTGAGTGCCATCAAGTTTTCTTCTTTGATGCAATAATCCCATTTAACCCTGTGAATCTCAAATCTGAGACTTGGAAATGGGTCCTAATTCTGTAGTGAATTTGCAAAATAATTTTATGCGATCTTTATAATGTAATTGGCCTTGTGAAAATACTGTAAAACTTCTTCCTCCAACTTCTTTTTTATTCCCCCACTCCCACCTCCTGTAAATTCACTGTTTATTTATATTCCCATACTTTGTGCATACCTGTCCCATTATCTGGAAAGCTCCTCTCTCTTAGTCAAGGATTGAGCTCCTATTCAGACTGTAGAACCCACTTACGTCTCACCTTCTCTGGCTGCCTGAGGCAATGCTTGTCAGTTGATCCTCTGTGCTTCTAGACCCTTTATCTACAGTTCTGTCACAACGTAGCACACAGGAGTTTGTCAGTGTGTCCATCCCTCCCACTAGACTGTGAGCATCTCAAGGACAAGAACAGAGTTTTATTGATCTAGGAGTTGTTAGTATCCACCATAACCAACACAGAGTAGCAATTCAACGACTGAAAATCTCATGTTTTTGTTTTGTTTTTTACTATCCTGTCTACATGAACGCTAGCATGTTGTCTTGGGAGAGAACAAAGCCTTTTAAGATTATTTTTCATCATAATTTATGGTGCTAAGACTACTTATAAAGCATTTACTTGCATCCTGTCTAATATCTCTAGGACTTTTATGACTTTGTTGTCTCATTGCATTCATTCTAATGTAGGTATTATCCTTTCATACTTGAGCTGTAGTAATTACAGCAGGTATGATGTTTAGTTTATAAATTCATGTGTGTAGGAAGTATCACATTTATTTATATACTTAAATAAAGGTAAATCTAATTATCATGTTCCTCTCCTATCCAACTGGTAGGAAATTTAGCTTCACTTATTTCTCATCTTTAAACTTGAATTGCGGTTTCAGGATTTTATATTTCGTGATGAGATTGGAGGGAACCTTGAGTTGTTTATTGCTGCGATACCTGCTGTCCCATCATTTGCACCATCTGTCAGCACTGTGCTCCTGCTCCTCATCCTTGACTTACAGGACTCTTGCGAGGCTGTGAACCCAGCTGCTTAGGGTCCGCATGTGGCCAGTCCTCTCTAGGGTCTTGTTCCAGCCTCAGGTGCTGCTAGGGAGCTAGACCTGGGCATCTTCCTGTTCCAGGTCCTACCACGTCATCTTCATGTGCAACCCAGAGGAATCTCTTTCTTGTCTGCTTGGGAAAGTTCCCTTCATCGTTTTGCTCTGAGGCCAGTTTCTTCAAACTTTAACTTCTGCTTTTATACAGTTGTAGTATCAATGATATTTAATTTTTAAAAAATTATTTTTTTAATGTAAAGGTACAGGCAGCAATGAAGGTGAGTAGGCAGGTAGAAAGGAAGAGAGAGGAGGAGGAAGCATCCATTTATTTTACTAGTTGCTCATCTTGGTTGTTCCCCCCAACCCCGGGTCACAAACTTGGGTCCTTGGAACTACGCCAGCCAGAGGCCACAGCTTTAACCACTAATCCCCCAGGTCTTGCCCTCAATGGTATTTTAAATTCCAAACCCCGAGGCCTGCAATCAAAACTTTTATTTCCTTTTCCTTAAATTTCCTTGGGAAATTAAAGGAAAGATCTGAAATATAGTTCTTTCAGCAAAAAAAGGGGAAAAATTAAGTTATATCTTTCCCTCACTTCTCCAATCATATTACTTTTGTACCTTCCAATCAAGATAGTGATCCTAAAATTCTTGCCTAGAAACCTTCAGTGACTTCTGTCTCCAGAATAAAATCAAAGCTCCAAGCACCTTAGTCTATCATTATCCCTTTTCATGATTTTCTTCATATTTCACACCTGATTTCTTTTTACTCCTTTATCGGAACCACTGATCGAACCCTACTTTTCTACCCTCATGCTTTCCTACCGCTTTACCATACCTGACTACCATGTGACACACAGACCAAGTGCTAGTTCCTTCAGAAAGCTTGG
Source organism: Solenodon paradoxus (assembly GCA_004363575.1). Lineage (NCBI taxonomy): Eukaryota > Metazoa > Chordata > Mammalia > Eulipotyphla > Solenodontidae > Solenodon > Solenodon paradoxus. The sequence goes on from RJWH01001750.1 coordinate 99,882, forward strand.
GGATTAACCCCTTTCACCTTGAGCTCATCCTAAAGCCTACCTCTTTTCTTTACATCTAGTTGGTACCTGAGGTTATGGTTTATTTTCTGGTATTTGTTTCTACCTTTCTCATCTAGTCGGGTGAGCCTCACCAGTGTAGAGACCTCTCTTCTTGTATCCTGAGTTACCCAGGGCTCTTCAGAGTCTGGGGTGCTTACTAAATGCTGATGGTCATGGCACGGACCTAGCCCTGCCACAGAGAGAAGCAGGAAAATAAATGGAGAAAGGGCCCCGGTTTCATTATTGCCATTACAACTTGAGCGTTGCATTAGTTTGTACCAACAAAGGATAGCCTCCTTACCTGCCTCCAGCAATAAGAAGTATTTGCTTTAACAAAGCGATGAAAAAAGTCTACTGAGAGTAAATGACGGGAGCCCTCTGGGTGATGCTCTGACTCTGTCCTTGGGCTTCTTCTCAGGCTGCCTTGCCTGGCCCTCCACAATTGGTTTCTCTGTCCTGAATGCAAACTAGCCAAGCCTCTCTGACACCTGTTCAGAGTAATTGTTCTCCCATAGAACTATGGTTAATAGACATGATTGGTTACTGTCCACTCTTCATGGCCAATCCTGTGAGGATATTTTCACACAAATAAGCAGACTGACCAGTGGGACAGCTCCAACTCATACTCTGAGGACAGAGAGGTAGAACCAAGAGCCCTTCTGTCTCAGCCTTTGGGGCTCCATGGGCATTTTACGTGCTCCCCTACACAGGCTCCAGTGACCCCCATGCCAGGTCCTTTCTGGCCTCCCTTCATGGTGACCTGGTGATAGGAATCAACAGGGAGGATCCTGCATCATCTGGGTTGTGGAACTAGATAACCTTTAAGTTACTTCCAATACTTCAAATCTTTGATCCTATAATTTCCACTTACTTTGTTTTTAATCAGCGCTCAAAATCCCCCAGTTTTCTGCTGATCTTTAAACCTCCTTACCTTGGCCCCTTTCCTACTTGGTAGATTAATTCCAGCCACACAGGCCTCCTTTCAGTTCCTTGAATATGTTGCTTCTCCTTTCCTATTTATCACTTCTCCTTAGGTTTTCCCACCAGTCATTTGTCTACCTCCATTTAGCTTCGGGTCCCAGTTTAAATGTCACTTGTGTAGGCAAGCTTCTCTAACTCCCAGTCTAGATTAGATCCCTCACGTCCAGGTCTGTCTGTCATATTGTCTTCCACAGCACTTTGTATATTTGTAATCATTAGATATCTTATTAGTAAAAATTTGTTTAGTATTTTCTTCTCTGCTATTGTTTTTGAAAGTTCCTCATATTTAGGGATGGTGTGTCTGTTCTGTTCAAAATTTTATTACCAGAATCTAGTCCAATGACTGACAGCTAGTAACTTTTAAGAAAATATTCATTGACTATGTGACTGCTTGTTATCTCAATCATGTGTTTCCTCTGCTGTTCATTCATGCTTTGATTTCCTGCTACTTTTTTCCTGTTTATACATTTATGCTTCTCTGTTTAATATTAGCTCTCTCAAGTTGTACTTTCCTAGAAGGCAGAGAATTTATGTATGAATTTTCTTTGTATAGTGCTTTGTATGTGGGTCTATGTGTATATATTCATCCCTCCCCCCAAAAAAAACTATAGGGGAGGAATGAAGAGGTAAAATTGAGAAGATGGCAGTAAGTACTAATATGGAGGAGACTGGAAATATCTACCTGACTTCTAATTGCATTATCTCTGCGTATGGGCCAGGTGCAAGGGCAGGGTGTGGGGCACATGCTGCAGGGTAACAGAAGGCAATAGAGGATGCTTCCAGAAATCAAGAAGAGAGGGGAGAAGTGGGCAGAGCTTCAAGACATAGACCACAAGGATATCAGAATGTCATTAAGCCCAGGAGAGCTGTAGTTCTGACTATAGCTCTTCTTATTATGACTCCTTTGGTGTCATTTTTAATTACTTTTGAAAATAAAGATTGAGGAACAACATTTACACTTGTAACTGGTACAATGACAAGCAGTACGTAATCATCAGAGACACTTGTTTTTGGCTCCTACCGTTCCTCTAAATCTGTTCTATGTGATGATCCTAATTCTGTTCCTGGCCACACTTTTTTTTTTTTTTTTTAAGGAAAGGTGCTAGCAGGAATGAAGGTGAGCAGGCAGGCAGGCAGGAAGGGAGAGGAGGATAAACATTTAATTATTTTCTTCAGTTGTTCATCTCTGGTTATTTCCCCAACCTCTAGTCTTGACCTGGGGCACTTGGGATGTATGTGGACTAAGTCAGGTTACATCCAAGGCTGCAGCGAGACTGAAAGAAAAGATAGACTAAAGCAGCACACAAGCAGTGTTTATTGAGGTTCACGGGTCTCGAAATGGAGGCCAGTGAAGTCCGGGAGGAAGGGGCGCATTTTTAAAGGGTCGGGAGGGGAGGAGACAAGCAACTGTTCCTTGTCTTGTGGTGGTAGCAATGGTTCCTTGTCTTGTTTTTAAGCCTTCCCTTTTGGGGTCTCAAGCTTTCCTAGTGACCTGAGCCGACCTTACAGACTAACTCACTATGCCACCAGGGAGCGCCTGGAAAAACACTTTTCTTGCAGGTATTAAGAAACTTACAGTCACGCTACATAGTTAAAACATGATCTCAATTCAGTACTTAATATGTTCAGCCCAGATATTGTCAATGTTTCCACGATTTTTCAAGATTAAGCTATTTATCCTCCTCCATCTGGGGCTTGCTATAAGTGAAAAGGTTTGCAGTCTTTCTTTCTTGAAGTTTCCTTCCAGAATTAGAGCAAGGAAGTAAAAGGTGGCAGGAAAAATTGTACTTGTCTCAGTTTTGTTTTGTTTTATTTTTTAAAGGAAAGGAGCAGGAAGAATGAAGATGAGCAGTCAGGAGGAGAGAGGAGGAAGCAGCATTTATTTATTTTATTTAGTTGTTCATCTTGATTGTTCACCCTAACCTTGAGCAGTAAACCCGGGTCCAGAGACCATAGACTTATATGCCTTGCCTCAGATTTTTGAAACTGGCTTTGCACTTTTCACGTGTGACTGGGGTTTAAATCTAGGTTCTTTTGTGAGTTTTTCAGAGATCTGTATTCCCCTCCACACACAGTTGACCTGGGCAAATACACTTTCCTCTATCAGTTGCTTTCTCCATTAACTGCCCCTAATAATTCAACAGGTCTTTTCTAGTTTCTCTGTGAGAAGCAGGTGCTTTGCTCATGTAAACTCCGAGACTATTGGCAGATCCTAGCGTTGCAAAGCACCTGTTAGCCCATACAGTTGTGACTGTATTTCCTGTGCGGAGTCAGAAAGTAGTCAATTCTGCTGCTCTATCTGCAGGAGACATTTCAAGCTCTCTGAGGAGTCCCTTTGGAGCCTTTCTCATTAAGCTTGTGGTGAATTGTAGGCACCCTCTTTTTTTGGAGGTGATATTCACAGTGTACCAATACTTCTCACTTAAAAAATCTTTTTAAAACTTTTTCTTAATATCTGACTTCTTTTCTAACCTTGATATGGCTGAAGATTCTAGAGTTCCATAATTGTTTTTCAACTCTTTTCTATAAAAGTGTGCATCTTTGTTGGCAGATCACTTTTGTATGATGTGGATACTCAAAGTGGATTATCTTTTTGAAACTTCCAAATAACACTATGTAGTTTCAGCAGTCAAAAAAGATTCCAGGAAGTAGGTAATTAATTTCTGAGTAAGGGTAGCAAATATCATTTTTTCCATCTTTCTTTTTTGTTTTTAAAGAGGAAGGCAGGCAGGCAGGAACAAAGGCAGGTAGACAGCAGCAAAGAGGAAGAAGTATCTTATTTATTTAGTTATTCATTTTCAGTTGTTCCCCATGATCCCTGACTGTAAACCTGGGTCCTTGGACTATATGTGAACTGCTCCCCAGCTTGGGTTTAACCTCTGAGCTACCAGGATATGACTCATTCCCTCTTCTGTCAAGGAAACTTCTTTGTCTACATCTATAAATGAACACTGATCCTCTCCTTGCCTCAGTAAGGATAAATAAGTAAATTGTGAGCATGAAAACAGCTCTAGATGGGTGCACCCTGGTGGCTCAGCAGTTAAGTCTGTGGCTCCGGCGTACTCCCATGCAGTCCTAGAATCCAGGTTCACTACTTGGGGGCAGGGAAAACAGCAACGTGAAGACTAAGTGGAAGGATGAATGCTTCCTCCTCTCTTTTCCTGCATGCCTACTTGCCTTCATTCCTTCCCGCTTCATTCTTCTCAATAGAAAATAATTCTTTAGAGAAAAAAAAATAGACAAAGAAAGAAAAGATTAAAAAAAAAAGATTCTTTACAGAGGAAAAAAAAGATAACTCAGGATGAACCATAGGCCCTGGAGAATAGTTAAATCATCTGCAGGGGAAACATTTTTCATAAAGGAATTAAGTAGAGATGAAGGGCTGAATGGGAAGAAGAAAAGAAAATGCCTGATTTCATTAGAGTTTCTGTAAATGCCATCCCAACCCCTCCCTCCCCATCTTGGTTGGGAGCTGTCTTCTTGTTATATGCAGGTCCCTATTAGAGACCCAAAGCAGCACTTGCCCAGAGCAGAGCCAGCTCCTATTAGAGAGATCGATATTTCTTGGCTATGTTTTCAGCTGTATTTGTATCTCTGTGGGTTTAAGGTGGGAGGAGTAGATGTCATCAGTTTTGACAAAATGGCTGAATATCTTTACTTCATCATGATGAAAAGACATCTTGTTCTTCGGTTCAGAGCCAGGGCCTGCCTTGCAAGGAATTCAAAGCCTGCACCTCAGAGCTGCTGTCAAGCCAGCAGATGGAGTAGCAGTCCTTGTCTGTGTGCCTCTGGGCCCACCTGGACTGACATGCGGGTGATATGGGGCCCAGCTCTGCTGCCAGGGGGGCAGAGAAATGAATATAAATGATTGTACCCCACTGCCACAACCACTGTCCTATCTGCCGAGGGCTTTGGTAAAATATGATCATGAGAAAGCTGTTTCCATGCGCCTCTCTGGAATTACTGCAGATGCGATTGTAAGGAGTGAATGCCTGTGCCCGAGGTAACAGTAGGGCACAAGAAAAGATGTAGAGATTACAGAACCAAGCCCCTGCCAGTGGGCGAGTACGGCATAATGCCCTCACCTCTGACAAATCTTGAGGAGGACAAAGTGGCTCTTGGTGGGAGAGAGCAGCCTTAAGAGGAAAATTTAGACAATAAAGCTGAGTTACTGTCTGCCGAACTCACTTTTCTGTCTGAATTGCAGGCACTAGAATTCCATTTACTAAAATCTGTAGGGCGCTTCAGAAATTCACTTTGGGGCCAGTAGTAGAATTTAAGCTTTCCTAAGATTAATTCTTCCTGTTTTCTGAGAACCCACCATACCGCTGGATTGATAGTAACTCTTAATAAATAACGGCGGCGTGAATGGTACTCTCATTGAGAACTCTCATCTGCGCCTCTCAGCCTACAGACCCCTTCTGTACTTCAGAAGGGAGAATAGCAGTAGGTGGCTTTCTACTCCCTGAGAGCAGAGCCTTCTCCTCCTCTCTTACTTCTCCTATCTGAAGGAGCCCAAATCCAGCTCAGCAGGATAGTCGCCATGATATAAGCCCTCGCCCGTGCAGGAAGCTAGAGGGAAGGCTGACTTCCTAGCAGGCTCCTAGCTCAGTTCTGCAGTGAGGGGAGTCCAGGTGCTTGGGTTCTTCAGCTGCACAGTCTGCTCTTCACTGGAAACTCAGAGGTGTCTCTCAAGTCTCTGGGCCACAGGCCTCCCTGGAGCCCAGAGTTCTCTGAAGAGAATACAAGATTCTAGAAGCAAAGAAGCTGCTGCTCTTGATTTAAAAAGAAAGCAAAGAAAAGAAAAATTGGAGGAATGAAAATAAGACTAACAAGGACTAAAGAGAACTGTCTGCAGCTGAACAGAATGTTAATGGCTCTATTCCCAAGCTTCAAAGCCTGAGCTGGATAGGAAAGCACACAGGCACCTCTGCTGTCACCAGCTTACCAAGCACTGAGCCCTGATTTTCCCAGGGCAAGAAGCAGCGCTTGAGACAGAGAGAAACTGAAGTGGTTGGGGGATCTTGGACTTGACTCCACAAGTCAGGGTTTAACGTATGGATCTATTCTGCATCCATCAACAAATGAGATTCTAGAAAAGTGTAGGTGCAAGGGAAATGGGTGGCAGGGAAGTGACTCTCAATGAACAAATCTAACAGTTATTTCTTTTCTTGTTTACAAAATAGTAGTTGCTATGGACTGAACTGTGTCGGCCTAAAATTCACATGCTAAAAGTCTTAACCCCCAATGTGTTGATATTTGGAGAAGGGCCTTGGGCCGTCATCATAGGATTAGTGCTCTTATAGGAGCTACCAGAAGGGTGCAACTTGGTAGAGTATCAGTTTTATCAGTCCACATGCATACCTGGGGTAGGGGAGACCAACCAAGGGGAACAACTATACGTGAAAAAAAGAAGTTCTTCTTCCTTCTCTCTCTTCTTGCCTGCCTGCCTGCCTCTACTCACCTTTATCCCTGGCTGCATCTTTCCTTAAAAACAAAACAACAACAAAAACTGGGGGGTGAGGTGGGGTGGGTGGGGAATACCAGACAGCTTCCTATTTCTCCCTGCCCCCAAAACCCTGCTACCACCATGTGAAAACACAGCAAGGAGGGAGCTATAATGAAGCCAGGAAGAAAACTCACTAAACCCCAACTGCATGACACTTTGACTTCAGACTTCCAATCTCCAGAACCATGAGGAAATTTTAAGCCACTTTATCTGGGGGATTTTGTCATAGCAGCCAGATTGATACCTTGACTCTGGTGGATGATGTTGGTACCCTGCCCTCGTGCCCTTTTACTGTACCAGTGTGTCCATTGGGTTTTTGCGGCTCACAGATGCTCCCTTCTTCAGAAAATTACTCTTGATAGATGGGAGACCCCTTTCTGTGGACCCTGTAGCTTTTTCTCATGGAAATATATGTCACCTCTTTTACCTCAAAGAGGAATTGATCTTTTTGTGCTCTTCGTATTCCTGAGTTCTCCATAGGATTAGGATGAGGCCAGGCACAAAGGTGGAATCACATCCTTCTTTTCTGCCATTTCCTGCTTCCTTTATTCTCTTTCTCCTGAGTTCCCACCTCAATAAATCATGTAACCTGATTCCTGTCTCAAGCTCTACTTCTAGGGAACCCAATCTAAAACAGCATCTCTCCCAAATGGTAAGAGTGTTGAGCAACCATTCATTGTATAATACTTGGTGACTATAATGATGATGATCAATGCACAACAATAATGAATATTGGGAACAACAGCCCCTGTTCCTGTGTCCAAAAAGTATAGAGAAATAAAGATCCACTGACAAAGAAGATGAAGATATGTTCTCCTAACAATAGAAGGCTTCTTCAACAGGCATCTGGCTGACAGCTATGTTTTCCTTGCCAACAAGGTTTAAGTAGCTTTGTTAACTTAGAGCCACAGGCTGAGGTTCCATGGACTTCGCCAGTTATGGAAGCATTGTGACTACAAGAACCCTTGAGCCATAACTAGACAGCAGAAGACAGCAGAGTCAGGTGGACTGGTCTGTGCTCTAAGCCCAGAACCTGCCCAGGGGGCTGCCTGCTTCATGTAGGGCTTCAGGTACTTCTGGCCTCTCACCTCTGTGTTATGCTCAGCCTGTTGACTTTTTCATGATGCTGTTTTGTTTTGAGGAGATTCTTTTTTATTCTTTTTGTAATAACTCCCTTTGGTTTCTTGCCTTCCTTTTCTGCCCTTGACTCTTCTATTCTGAGTCCAGACTTCCTCATTAGAGCATGTGAGGTTTGGATCTACTTTCATTTTGGCAAGTTGGAGGCGAAGTTCTTGCTTCTACTAAGAAAGCCTCTGTAAGACTATTTCTTACTGTTTCTGGTTACCTCTTAGAGTTTTAATTTCTTCCTATTAACAATGAGGACGGGAAGGGATGGCCTGTGTAAAAGGGGAGAATTCTCTCCTTATATACTACTGGGTCCTGGCATGCCACTGACATACCTTGATCCCAAGGTCAATTTTTTTTTTTTAAGGAAAGATGAAGCAGTACCCTGAAGGCCTACCACAGTCTACATACCTCCCAAGGTCCCTGATTCAAGACCTGGGACCGGGGAAACAGCCAATGAGAGCAACTGAATAGAATGGATGGAGTACTTCTCTCCTCCAGCCTGCCTACTTGCCTTTATTCCTGCCTGTACGTTCCTTTAAAAAAAAAAAAAAAAAGGAAGATGCAGGCAGGCAGGAAGAGAGAAGGAAGAAGCATTTAATTTTTTTTTTTTATTTAGTTGTTCACTCTGGTGGTTTTCTCCCAGATCCAGAACTCAAACCCAGGGGTATGTGGCCCTGTGTTCCTTCAGAGACAAGTAAACTAACTGCTACTCCACCAGGGGGCGCCCCCCAAAGTCTATTTTGATAATGGCCTCAAGAAAAAAATATATGAGAGCAAAGTGTATTCCTTTTTTCTTTGTCACTTTTATTTTATTTTTATTTAGTAGTTCACACTGACTGTCTTCCCTTAGACCCAGGATTCTACCCAAGGGGTACATGGCTTGCTGCTTTGGAGGCTATTGACCTAACCGTTACTCCACCAGGATGCACCGGCACAGTGTATTCTAATCAAGATGCTCCCAAAGAATTAGGAACATGCCTCAACTATCCCTAACCTTTTTGGCAAGTATTTAGTTGACTCACTCTTTTTAGAATAGGAGTGGCTCCTGATTCTTATTTTCAAGAAATGTGGGATCTTGTATTTAGATCTAGAAGTGAAAAGGAAAATTTGGACAACTTTTACCCATTTGCCTGACTTTTCTCCCGACATACTTTGTAAGCCATAAAGTAGAACTAGTGTAATGACTTCATCTCAGGCAGCCAGAAGGCAACTATCTGCTCTCTTCCCAAACATCTTCAGCTAAGAGTAGTAGACTTGTTTCAGGAAGACTAAATTCACTGGTTCAAATGATGCATCAAGAAAAGGGTAGAGTGTTTCCATCACTTGGCTTTGCCTGCTGCTTCATTCCTAAATGGCTTTCTGTACATGGCAGCCAGATAGCCACTAGCTGCCCCGGACCAGTACCACCCATAGAATTCACCATCCCAGAGGCAAAAAGCCTGTATCCTTTCCTGTAGTTCCTGTAAAGTCCCAGAGAAGACTGATTTATCTGGTCCGAGTTATATATTCTCTGAACCGGTTGCTCTGCTCAGAGATGTTGAGCTTGTTTTTTGTTTTTTTAAAAGGAAAGGTGCAGGCAGGAATAAAGGCGAGTAGGCAGGCAGGAAGAGAGAGGAGGAAAAAGCATTTTTGAATTTTGTTTTCAATTTAGTTGTTCACACTGGTTAATTTGCCCCCAGACCTGGTATCCCAACCCAGGGGTTTGTGGCCTTGCGCTCTTCAGAGGTGATCGACCTAACCGCTGCTCCACCAGGGGGCACCAGTGTTGAGCATTTGGATGGGCTAGGCCAAAATAAATCTCCTTATCCCTCAAGTTGGGGGAGGGCAATGAGGATCTTGCCCCTCTGGAAGCGTGTGGGCGCTCAGACTTGAAATTAATAACTAGGGAATGGTAAAGAAGTGATGCTTGGGGAGGAACATGTTCCTTTACAGTATGCATTGTCCATTCTCCTCTTTGACTGTAGAATACATCTAACTCACTCAAATAAAATTGCTTAAGAAACCCAAATTATTTGTTCAGCTGTCAGTCGAATGATCATTGCTAGAGTCAGGTGTGAAAACAGATTTCCAGAAAGAATTCACTCAGTCCGGCTACTTTAAAAGCCTTCTGGTCATGGTGTCCAGGGAACAGCTGGGGGTTTTGGAGAACCACATGAGGGGGCAGTCTTGCCATGAACTCAAGGGCTGGACCGGGAGGAACACCCTGGCACATAGTGGCACTCAGTTAATATTTGTAAAATGGCTCTTCCAAGAATAACAAGTCAAAGAGAAAGCTGAGAGAAGCAGGGAGAACCAGGAGCTGAAGGCAGGTTTCTCGTGCTAAGCCAGAGTTTTACTCCTTGACCAAGTCATGTTCCCACAATTTACCACATTGTACATAACTGATACTCTAGAATTTTCTCATATTGCAATTAAAGTTGTGTGTTGTCTCTGCTATAAACAGCTCAAAAGTATCTGACTTTCTAATAACTCACTGGAGAGGATAGGGCAGCTACCAGACAGCAATGACAAGCAGATGCTGGTCTCAGGGTCAAAGTCTTTAGAACCAGACAGTGTTCCTCTTGAGAATGACTTTCAGACTCTGTTATATTGTAGTAAATTGTCATAATTATAGACAAATCGCATAAAGAAATATTCTGTAATTGGGCTTTTATAGCAACATTTTCTTGGGGATGGGTGGGCTTTGGGAGAGGTGTGTTGATTTATCCTCCCACCAACCTTCCTTCCGTCTTCCATGCAGTACTTCAGTGGTTGGTAGACAGGCAGGCATTAGGCTCAGGAAGCATGTGGTCTATCAGATCAGGAGTTGGCATTCAGTGACCCGGCTGAGGCACAATGTGGAAATGAAAAGATAAAAACCTGAGATATGTGGTGGGGCTATAGTTTGGAATAAATGGGTTCAGGCCCTTTGCCCAGTCAGCTAACACTCTGGCAGCTGCTATATTTAATGGATGACTCTATTAACATTTCCTTGGATGGAGGGAGGGAGAGAAAGGACAGGGAGGGAGAAACAGAGAAAGAAGTAGGTGTGTAGGGGTGTGTGTGTGTGTGTGTGTGTGTGTGTATGTAAAAAGTGAAAAAGTTTGGAGGTTTCCTGTATTTCCTCTTGATGTCTTTATATACAGTTATAAATCCGCTGTGCTGATCTTTTGGGTTCCCTGGGGGGATTTTTGTATGGTTCCCCTGGTCTGTGTGCTGGCACAGATTTTGACAACTGAGGTAAGACTGAGAATGGTAGCATTTGGATAAGGTAGAATAGGGATTCCAACTATCTGCCTTCTCATCCCTGTAAGACAGGAATGATAAGAAAGAGCATATCCTTTCTCCTTCATAATGAAGAAATCGTGGATACTGGAAGTCAGAAGAGAAAAGCAGAGAATTTTGGGGTACCCTCTCAGAGATTCTGTAATAAAGCTAGTGGGTGAGGAGAGGGGAGGGGAGAAGAGAGAGAAAGTGAGTCTCAGGATTCTGAAGCTGGTGTGTGAATGAGAAGAAACTAGTTTCCCCTGCAGGAGGAGAGGAGGGAGCTTCTGAAGAGGCAAACAAAGGAAGCTGACACTCATCATCTGCCTGAGGGTGCTTAGGTGTCTGCCTTCTCAGGAGGCCCGAGAAGGATGAGTTGCCTGTAACCACCGCTAATGAACAAGATCCAGCCCTATCAGAGAGTTGTCATGTCTGAGACACAGAGGATAGTAACAAGAAACTGCATTTCCATTGAGGGATTTTCCACCTTAGTACCTTCCCACTCCAGCCTTTTAGTTGCTGTCAGACCCCATCAGGGCAGAATATTGAACCCAACCATATCACAGCTGCTGGGAATCCCCAGAGAAGAATGTGTGACAAGAGTGGGCAGAGTCGCTCTGATCCAACACTTTGCTCCTGGCATCCCTGAATGCCTTTGTCAGTTCACCTCCTCTCAAAAGTCGCTTCCAAAGTCAAACCAGCTAATTGGAGTGCTGCCTGACCGCGGATCCACACAGCTGACTACGACCTGCCCAGAGACAAGTTCTCCACCAGGTCAAGGTTGTGATTCCTGAGTGTACTGGTCTGACCCTGAGTCCTGGTGGGGAACAGAGGCCAAGACGAAGGGTACAGTGAACAGGCTCCTGGCTTAGTGGTAGAGAGTGTGGGGCTCAGATGCTGATTCTGCCCCATGTAGCTGTGTGACCTGGAGCTATTACCTATTACGTGAGTTCTTGAAACTTCAGCTTTTTCATTTCTAAAGTGGGAATAATGATACCTTCCACAGAGGACTGTTATCAAAATCAAGTGAGGTAATAAGCATAAAAACACTTTGTAAAGTGTTGTATTGTTGGGAGGAATTATTTCCCTAGTCTTTCATTCTGTCTTCCAAACCCAAAGGCCTCTCCTTGGAATGTGCTAAAACTATGGGGTTCAAGGTAAGGTCTGGAAATATGTGTAGTGAGGCCAGGAGAGACAAAGGCTGTAAATGATGTAGTAAGGTGATATCCCCTGTATCATGGAGGATGTGACGTGAGCATATTACTGATACAGTGAGAGTCTGTAAACACCTATTGAGTTGGTTCCTGTGGCATAATAAATAGATATTTGATTGTTGTCCCTAGTTTCTGACAAAGCATTCCTAAAACCCTTGAGTTTCCTGAGTGATGTTGTTGATAGCAGTCTGTGTCTTTTGTTTCTGAGTCAGACAGAACTCCTAAATCCCTTGGCATTCCTGAGTGAAAGCCACCTCTTTTGTTCTAATGAGGCAAACCCGAGTGGAATCCTAGATAGTTTCGGGTTGGGGACTGGTCACCAGAAAGACTAAATATTGATTAGAAGCCTAGACCTTTCAGTCCTCTTCCCCCCAACCTCTGAGGAGGGGATTGGGACTGGGATTGAGTAAATAATTAGCATGCCTGAATGATGAGACACTCATAATAGCCCCCCAAATGTCAAAATTCAGAGCCTTTCACATTGGGGATGCATTCATGTACCAGGAATGTGAGACCCCTCCAAACCACAGAGACCACTGCTCCTGTGCTCAGGACTCTGCAGACCTCACTCTGTACCTCTGCATGTCTGTTTATTCCATCTATGAGCAAAGTAAAAGTAGTACAGTGCTTTTCTTATTTCTGTGAGTTGTTGAGCAAAGTATCAAACCTGAGCGGGGATGTGGGAATTGCCAATTTATAGCCTAAAGTTAGAGAAGGTCTGGAACTTGCAATTAGCATCTAGCATCTGAAGTGGGAGGCAGTCTCGTGGGATTGAGCCCTGACCTTGTGAAATGCCATGCTAACAGGTGCTAACGTCAGAACTGAATTCGGTTGCAGGATGCCCAGTCCAGAGAGTTGGAGGATTGGTTGCTGGGTATAAAGTATAACCCCACATGTTTGGTGTCAGAGATGTTCTGTGGGGAGAAGAGGATCTTAGTAGTACCCCGGCCAGGCTTCTACTGACTTGAAATACTTGAAGGACTGATCACAGGACCCTGTGTGCCATTCCTAATCTCCCAAACAGAATCTGACCCCTGTCACCTTTTCATACTTGACTCACCAGGTTGCCCCAGCTCAGAGCTATGGTGGGGGGCTTGGGCTCTCATCGTAGAATAGGTGGCTGCATAAGCTTCCATTTATTGAGGGATGATGTGTACCAAGCACAGTGCTAAGTGCTGCTCACAGTTATTGCACTAGTCTAATCCTCAGACAACCACTCTGAAGTCAGTGCTATTACTTTCCTCGTTGTGCAGACAAGGAAGCCGGGACACGGAGAGGCCAGATAACTGTTTTGTGGTAAAAGCTGGGATTTCAATCCAGACAGAATGACTTCAGAGCCAGCACTTAAAGGCAGCTTCTGTACTGCTTCAGAGGTAGGACTGTGGGTGAATCTTCCCCTCTAAGCAGGGGTCCTGGGTGTGCAGGTGTGTGCTCCACGTGTGACGCATGTACACCCTGCAGGAAGCAAGGCCAAGCGGTTTGATTCCAGAGTTTTAGCTGTGTTGTGAGCGCTCCTTCAGCTGCTGTGAATAGGTATGGCGTGAAGAAAGCTCTGTTGCTATTTAACATTATAAATATGCTCATTTAAGGGAACGTGGCTTCCTTGATGTCCTAAAGACATGGCCATGCCCCTTGTTGACTCTGAAGTTTCTTAAATTATTTGAGCAGAGAACTCATTCTTTTCTTTGCAAGATACCTCCTGCTGTACTTTGTCCCACTGTCCCAGAACTACTGGTTTAAGAGCTGCTGTCTACCCTAGCACCACTAAGCGCCCTCGATGCGTTGGCTGTACTTAGGATGTCAGCTAAGATTTCTGCAGAGTGAAGTGCTTGTTGGCCAAGCAGTTCAGTGGCAACCACAGGATCCTAATGAACCAAAGTCAGGCCATGGCTGATGTTTCCTAGGCTGCATGAAGAAGCCTTCTAGCAGAGTTGGGTGGTTTATTTCTTGCTTCCATTTCCCTCTATTACTGCTCCTGTCTAAGCCCCGTTACTTGTCAAGTCCGGACTGTCAAAACTGCCTCCTGACAAGTCTCCCTGCCAGCTGGCTCTCCCCTCCGGTCCATCCTACACACCCGGCCAGATCTGTCTTTCCAAAACACTGCTTTGAGCTTGCCACTCACCTGTCCCAAATGTATGAATTCAGCTTTCAGGACTGTCCTGGATGTCCTGGCCTACCTTCCCTGCTCCCTCCCCACATCCTACATTTTAGCTGAAGTTGAACCATTCTGAAACCCCTTTGTGCTTGTGCCTGCTGCTTCCTCCAGCCAGTGCTTGAAACTCTCCCTCCTACTTCCCTGTTTCTTCCTGTCCTGACTTTCTTCTCTTTCATTCACTACCTGGGGTGCCAGGCTCTGTGCTAGAATAAGACCCAGTCCTTAACATCAAGTTGCTAAATACACGACAGGGTGATGTGTACTGTGATAGAGTGACACTCAGGGTTTGATGGGCAGGGGTACCTATCCCTGTGTGGGACACAAGGGACAAGGCAGGACAGGCTTTTTGGAGAAAGGGATGTTGAAGCTTAAAGAGTAAAATGTTATTCGTCATTTGATACTGATCCAGGATGTGCTGGGTAGCGGGGTCTAAGCTACCAGGCAAATGGGACAGGTTCTCCCCAACCTCACAATGCCCAGGGAGAACATCAGACTGATCCTGTTGACCTGGGGAAGACCGTGGGGGAAAGCGCTTGTACTTATCGGGAGAGGAGGTTCTGGGGCAAGGAGAAGGAAAGGACAATGACTGTCTTGATCCCTGCATCCTATGGTTTAGCAACCTCCCCTGTTCCCAAATCTCTTAAGAGATGCTTATCACTGGAGCACCTTGGTTGCCAGGGGCAACCCTAGAAGGCAGCATCATTCCATTCCAAAGGCAGTCACTGAAGACCCTTGCTCTAGGGCTTAATAACCTGGCTCTGATTGGTGGCTCATCTCAGCTTGTCTCCTCTGGGAAGTGACGGGACAGGGCCATTGTGTTCAGGTGGATCTGAGTAAAGAATGTGAAAAACAGCCCTTTCAGTCACTCAATAGGATACTGAGAAGAGAAATTGCAAAACAGTAGATGGCATTTTAATCCACACAAATACTTAATACTTAATATGAGCAACATAACCTTGTTTTTCTGAGAAATGGCCTAATTTGCTTTAGACCTCCAGGCTTTGTAATTTACCACTGGGGGTGGTGGGGATGGGGGTGGTGGGGTGGGGTGTGTGTGTGTGTGTGTGTGTGTGTGTGTCTGTGTGTGTGTGTCTGTGTGTGTGTGATGTTAATGAGACTGTTGAAGTGGTGAATTTTTCTTGCTCAGTTTTCCTACATGTTGAGGTTGCCTCCCAAGAAGTTTCTCCTTTTCCTAAACTAGGTTTGGAGAACTAGGAATAAAGGACCTATCTAGAGAACAAGGCAGAGCATGTAAGTTCCTTTCAGTAGAGTTTCTAGTGCAAATAAAATAATTCATTTTACCAAAGCTCCTGGCTTCCCTCTTCCTCCCTCCCTTCCTTCCTTCCTTCCTTCCTTCCTTCCTTCCTTCCTTCCTTCCTTCCTTCCTTCCTTCCTTCCTGCTGTTCTCCAAGCTTAAACTTTTGCTGCTTGCCTCACAGGGAGGAAGGCCCCTGCTATATAGATGCACAGCGCTTGGGTTCATTTTTCACTCTGACTGGGGCAATGTATTTAACCATCCTGAGCCTCAACTTCTTCACTGTAAAATGGAAACAGTAATACCCACTCTACCAGTCACAGGGTTATTGTACATATCAAATGAAATGAGAAAGTATTTTTGTAAACCTGTAGCAAGAATAGCAATAAGAAAGGGGGTGGGGGGTAGGGAGGAAGAGGGGAGGGAGAAGAAACAGCTACTGAGCGATGCCTGTGCCAGCTTCTGTCCTCTTTATTCACATTATCTCTTTTTTTTTTTTTAAAGGAAAGGTGCAGACTGGAATATAGGTGAGTAGTGAGGCAGGAAAAGAAAGAAGGAAGAAACACTTCATTTATTTATTCTTTTATTAGTTGTTCATCTTGGTTGTTTCCATGGTCCCCAGGTCTTGAACCTGGGACCTTGAGATGTATGTGGACTATGCCCAGTGGACTAAACATACATTATTTTTATTCAGGTCATCCCTGTCCTTTAAGGCTCACCTACCCATGAGAAGTCTTTGACAACTCTTGTTCATGTTGGTGCCTAGCTTCTCTGAACTAGTTTGCACTATCGAGGTTAACCTTGATGAACCTCCATTCTCATTTTAGGACCTGCTTTGTCTGGCATGACTTTAGGACCTTTCACAAGGTCAAATTATCTCTCCTTAGCTGAATTATAAACTCCTTCAGGGTAGAGACTAAGTAGAAATCTCATAGAAAATGGGATTAAAATGTTTCTGGCCACATAACTATTGTATGCATTGAGAAGTCATTATGTTTTGCATAATAAAACCCTGGGTGGAGAGTTAGCTAGTCTGTCTTTGCCGCAAGGAAAGGACCAGTCTGCTCAGTTCTGGTCAATAATCACTGAAAGGTTTTTTCTGGGCTCCACGAGGAAAGAAAATCAATTAAACAAAAAGTCGGATAGCCAGGACTTTACTGGGGTTTGCGCACCCGGGCGAGGTTCCCCGGTCCGCAGAACGGGGGCCGGGGAAGTAGCGCCCGAACAAAGGGAAGCGCGCTCTTTAAGCAAAAGAATTTTGTGGGCTTCATACGTCGCGGTTGGGGATTGGTCCTGTGATTCCAGGTGTGGGCTTCAATGCCTCAGTCTGATATCAGTCACCTTTTTCCCGGGTATGGCAGCTGCTTTGTCCCTCTGGGCCAGCCTAACAATCACCATCTTTACAAAACCTTTATCAAGCTCCTAGACTGAGAATATTGATTGCAGGACACACCTCTAGAAATGCTAATCATGTTCTTCTCACTCCCCTTCCATACACTGGTCCTTCCCCAGGCTTCACAAATATATACAGCATATTCAGAAAAATTATACTATAATTCTTTAAGACACAAGAGGATAGAAAAGAAGTTGGGAGTTCGAGATCAGGAACGACTGCCCTCTCACCCCAGTGTGGAGACTCAGGAGCAGGGATTTATGGACACTGTAGAGCCTTCAAGAAGAGAATCTTCCTGCTTCCCAATTTCTCTCCTGTTATAGCAGAGCCTCCAGACAATGAGAACAGGCACTGGATAGCCAGGCACTGGAAAGGTAGAGGAAATAACACTTTATTGTAAGCACTAGTGCTGGCTCAGGAGTATTGTTATCCAAGCCGAGCAGTCTAGGGGAGCTCCCTTTATACTCTGAGGTGATGATTCATCTCCTTGACTACTGTGGTTTTTACTGGCAACTCTTATCAGTTATATACAGCTGCAGAGTAGGGAGGTGATGCTTGTTTGTCCTTAGTCATGATAACAGAACATAACTGCAGTCTCCTAGTACCTTGGAAAATTCCTGGCAGACTAACTTTTGCATTGGGGTCAGGGAAAAGGTCTTCTACCATACTCCATCTTACCTCAGATCACTGCCCTCTGTCCCAGTGTGCCCAAACACATGAGTTTCCATTTTCATCTTAGCCATAGGTCTGGTATGGCTTTAGGACCTTTGTACTAGGTCGTCCCACAGCTTGGAAGCTGTTGCTCAGCATATTTGCCTGACTGGAACTTTCACATCATTCTAAGTTTAAATTATAAGTCTTTCCTTATCTCCAAATTTAAAGTAGCTTCCTAGGGAGGAAAATACAGGCTAAACACATGCATTTGTTTTTCATATGAATAAATTTCTTTAGAAGGATGCAGGAGAAATTAACATTTGTTGTTTATAGGAAGGGAAACTATATAGTTGAGAAGTAAGTCTGGGAGATGGGATCCTTGCATATCCTTTTTCTATATTTTCTTGTATATTTAGACTCACTGAATATACTACCTATTCAAAATTAATTAAAATATAATTTAAAAAGAGCGAAAGATAAATTAGCCCCTTGCTGAGCATTCTTTACTTATAAATTTTACTTACAAAGCTGCCAGTGGACAGATTTGCCCATGGGCCATAGCTCGCTGATCCGATCCCCTCTGTCATGTCATCTTACTTGCTGTACATTCTAGAACTGATTTTTCTCGTTTCTTATCTGCTTTTCCTTCCTAGAATGCAAGTTCCACGCAAGCAGGGTGCTTTTCTGTCATCTTATGACCATATTCCTGCACCCAGAACAGTTTCCCACTCATTGTAGGGTTTCAATAAACCCTTGTTGAATGAGTATTTGAAGAATTCAAATTTGAAGAATTCAATAAACCCTTGTTGAATGAGTATTTGAAGAATTCAAATTTGAAGAATTCAGAAATGAAGACTGGCTGAAGGGAAGAACAACCCTGGAAGGACATGAGAGAAGCCCCTCCAGAAAGAGTAATTTCTAGCTTAGTCATCCACAAGAAAGCCAGGCTCCAGGAGTAGCTGCTCTTGACTGCTTCCTGAAAGCAGATGCGAAACTGAGTACCAGCCTTCCTAGGACATGTTCCAGAAAATAGGTAAGCCAGTGGAGTCAGCACTCCTCCACTTAGGAAAAAGGCAAAAAAAAAAACCACCTCAGTCAAATATACACACCTGGGCAAGTTGCTCAATTGGCAAGTTGAGTTTAGCAAACAGTTGCCCCTGAGAAATGAGGGAATGAGGGGATGGACTCTCACTGCCAGAATAACTTGGGTAACAGCCAGGACCTGGGGAAGGGGAGAAGAAGGAGGGAGTTTGGCACAGTACAATTTAGGCGGCACATTGCCCTGAACAAACAGCCTGCTGATTAATTTTTAAAATGTTTCTGAATCAACACATTCTCTGCATGTCTGGGACTGGGCTTTTTGCAGCCATGCAGCACACTGGCCAAGAAAGTGTGGGGTCCTGAAGGGGAAACAGGTCTAGATGGATCACCAAGGCCACTGGGCACTGGCTGCCCAGAGGAGGGCTCTGCTCCAAGGGAATCGGGCCCATTCCATGGTGCTTGGAGGTTGAGCAGAAGGTCAGGAGACTCACACTGCACTGCTTTTTTTCTTTGGAAGGTCAACAGACAGGCTCTTCTACTTCTACCAGTACTGTCTTCACAACCAGGCAGTCTCCTGCTCCCTCAGAGGCAGATGAGAGGGTTTCAGGGGATTACTCTTGAGAAGCAATGGAAAGGGCAAAGGTTGTGGAGTTACCCAGGCTTGGGGGTGAATACTGGCTCCTTTGCTTGTTAGAGGTCTAAGCTTCACCAAGTCATATAACACCCCTGAACCTCAAGCTTTCTCAATTTTCTCTACACCCTGTGGAGTTCTTCAAATTAGAATAAAGTCATGTACATAAAGCACAAGGAATAGTGTAGATGCTAATAAAGACAAGAATTTGGGGACTTAGGAAGGCGAGAAGGATTGAGTCTATCTTTGAGTACTTGCAGCTAAGCTCATTTCACACAGTTGAGATTGCCTTTTTGACTTTTCTGATCTAGCCTGGCAATGTTGGTTCCTCTGTATTTCAGCCTGGTGTTCTGATATATCAACTGCTTTCATTGACTGGTTCTCCCAGAGCTTTGAGAGGGCATTGAATCCTTTTTCCTTTCTTCATGCAGAGGGGCCTGTCCCTCTCACAAGCCCAGGGCATTAGCTGAGCCTGAGGAGAGGGAGGGGGCCCCGCCTATGGACTGTAGCCCATATTGCTCTATGCCCGAGCAGGAGTTATGTCTATGTTTTCCAGGGTGGGCTGCTGAAGCCCTGATGGGACCTCTTGGTGGTTGTCATTTCTGTCCCTGCCACTGGTGGTCCCTCTACTTGAAGTGCTGAGTCATTAGGAAGTCTGGGCACTCTGGCACTCAAGACTTGCCATTTTCTTCTTTTTCTACTGCAAGTATGCCCAGCACCTAGCAGCACTCTCAGGTCCAACAGAATGGAGAGGGATCAAAGGATGGGAACCTATGTATGCATTACTCTGGGAAGATCTGTGCCAGTGTGACTTGGGATTTCCTAGCTAGGTGTTGCTGAATGCTTGGCCATGCATGCAGTAAACCAGTCCTGCCTGTGTATGTTGTCTGTCTGAGTGGGTTTGGGGGTAGTGTGCTGTGTGTTCAGCACTGGTGGGTTGATTCTAACTTAATCCCCACCCTCCCTTCTCCTGGAGCGGGGCTGTAACTCAGCTCTCAGTCTACCTACTGCATTCCCCTCCCCCAGTGTACCAGCCTCTCATTCTGTCACAACAAGGAGCTTTGGCAGAAAGGGAGGGAGCGTGGGTGCTGCAGAGAGAAAAACACCCCAAAGTTTCAGTAAAATGGCAAGAGAGGTGCCAGCACACAGGCAGCGGGAGCCTTCTGTTTCTCAAAGCCTGCACTGCTGGGCTAGAGGACATATAATACCATGATTTCCTTTCCTTCCTTCCCATCCCGTGACTTTCAGGAAAGGGAGACCTGCAGTGAGGGGAGAAAAGGAACAAAGATACTTTTCATAGGGACCAACATCTTCTGTAATCACCAGAGCTGGTGGCTGTGGGCTCTGCTCGCTTTAGGCAAAGCAGGGTGTGAGAAAAGGAGTTAATGTGTGTGTCGTGTGTTGTTAGTATGTGAGTGTGTTTGGAGGTCAGAAAAGATAAAAGGCAGCTAGAACAAAAAAGAAGCAAACACAGGGTTGTTAGGTATCTCCCTTGGAGAACTCACACATGAATAATTGAAAATTGACTGCATTTGTGTAATAGGTTGGCCATTACCCAATATTTTACTACATCAGAATAAAGATGTGTAAAAGGAAAAATCTCAAGGTTGACATTTTTCCTCTGCATTTGAAATTAGGGCATTTCATTTGATCAATGATTCCTTTTCTATAGGGGAAAAAAACCTCATTTACTCAAAGCTCTGGAATACAGTTTTGTGATCATTTTACCTAAATAAGCACTAGAGTTCATCTTAGTACTATTTGCTTACAAAATATTTGAGTTTGTAAACAAGATCCCAAGGGGAATATTTATCCCACTACAGAAAACAAGTTACTTTTCACCTCTTTGAAGTATCTATTTGCATTTCAACAATATGGCACTTATAAATCACTCCTTTCTAGCAATTCATTAAAGCAACTCCTAGAGGCAATACTTAAAAAACAAAAAGGAAGGTTTTAATCTCTTTATTTAAAAGCCTATAATGGATTTGAACAACTTTTCTGACTTACTGATATCTATTTATAATGATCATAATAACTTCTAACGTGGTATTGGGTACTCATCATGTACCTGCCATCGTGTCAGATGTTCTGCATACATGTTCTCATGTGGCCTTTCCAGCCAGCCGGCCACTCTTACTTTACAACTAAGGCATAGCGAAGTTGAGTAGTTTAACCAAGTTCATGTAGATAGGGCAAGTTCATGCGTTAGGGCAAAACTTAAATTCAGGTTTCGACTCCAAAGCCCCATGCCTACCCGACTTGCTCTGATATGTCCCTTTGTATTTATTACCCAGGGATGCCAAAGAGTGCCAGCAAGAGGAACAACTGCAGAGGCGTCTACAGTTTCAGATCCAGTCTCCAGGCCAGCAATAGCTCAGCCCAGAGGTGATAATTCCTGTCGTTGCGATGGGAGTGGATAAACCCAGCTGGAATTTCCTTGAGATTTTTCAGTTCTCTCTGGGACAGCAAGTTTTTGTAGGGTCATATCCAATAGCCTCTTTGGACAGGACATTGACCTGAGGAAATACGTGAATGCCATGCATATCATCAGGTATGTCTTTAGCACTGTGAGCACCAGCCCCGTTGAGAAAGTGCTCAAAAGGTTCTAGGAACAGTGTAGAACTATGAGAAAGGGCAGTGCCCCTGAATTCCCCCTGCAAGGGGTGAGAAAGAGGAAGGGGAGGGGAGAAAAGGAAGGTGATGGGAAGAGGTGGAGGGAAGGACATGTTGGGGGTATGTTTGACAGGGAGGAAGCATGCAACCTGATGAAGGGGGTGCAGTTTTATTACTTTGACTTTTTGAAATAAGAACTGGCTTATGAAGGTGAGGAGGAAGCAGCCTTGGGAGTAAATGAAACGAGAAAGGAAATTGAAGCTTCATTTCTAGCCTGCTGACAAGCAGATGTCAGCATGCCCTTAGCCTCTCTCTGTATTCAGTACTTTTCTAGAGGTAAATAGTGGGGTTCAAAGAGGTTCCAGCAAGGCCTGTACTGATAATGCAAAGGCTCTAGGATATTTTGGTTATAGGAAAAGAGGGCCGGACTATTTATCTCCTCTCCAAGGGATTTTCTTATTTTTACATGAGCTATTTCACTGTACCACTGGATTTAACTGAAAAGCTGAAGGAAGAACAAGTAAGAATTTTAAAAGAAGAGGTTGTAAGATCCTTTGATCTCTACCGAGATGATTCTAGGGCTAGATTGATTGGGAGATCTAGAAGAGAAGGAATTGGAAACATTTCATCAAACTATTAAGAAGACTAGCTCGAGCAGAGAAGACTTGGAGCAATCCTGCTTTCCGGCCTTCCCTTTGAGGAAGCTGGGTGTGCAGTCAGTTGCTGCCTGAAATGGGTAGAGAGGCTGGCTCAGGGTCCTAACCTAGGAAAGCAGTCACCTGCTGCAATTAATAACAAGTTCTCTGTAAAGACTCTTTCCCTAGAAGGGAGACAAGAGAGAGGGCACTGGAGACCAGGTGTCCTCATCCGGAATCCATTATTTGGAGCTCCTCCACATGGAGTCAAAGGGAGTTACTTGTTAATGGTTGGGAGTAATGGGTGAATATTATAACGTGTGGGCTAACCAAGGTCTATGGTCTCCTATATACAGGTCCAGTACAGGTACTGTTTTGCCTCTGCAGCAGACCCTACTGACTCAAAGTCTGCACAGCTTGAAAATCCTGCCTCTAGTAGACAAGATTGAGAGACTGGAATGAAAGAAATATGAGGGTGCTATGAATGCTGGAATCCCAGTCCCAGGCTTCTGAAATACAAAATATTTTGATTGCTCTGTGGAAATCCTCATCTCTAAGCTCCAGTTTGCTTTAGAGCTCCAGGGGAGGTTAAAATTCAGTGGTTCTGCAAGTGTGCCTGGACTTGGTAGGCACAGGTTTCCCTGACTTCCCAGCATTTAGAAACTTCTCAAATGAACTCATCCATCAGAGGTAGGTGGAGCCTGGGTCAAAGGAGTCTTAGTTATGCCTAAGATATATTAAAGATGTGAGTCAAGAAGCAGATTCTGCTTTTTTAAGTATAATGGTTAGAAGACTTGGAACAAGCTAATGTTGAATTGATGAAAGTGACTCATTAAAATTATAATAATAATTAGGAACAAGCAGAGACAGACCATAGGAAAGGGTAGTTTTATGGATGAGATATTATGTTTTTCCACATTTTATATTTGGTGAGTATGTGGGAGTGATCAACACCCATATTCTACTCACTCTTCAGAAACGAATTTAGTTTAACAAAAACCTAAATTTGAAGCCCTCAATCCAGCTCTTTTCCTTTACTGATGACCAGGGACCTTACTGGTACTCTAAGCATTGGTAACTTCAAGGTAGAGTTAATTAGGTTTGCATAAAAAAACTACCTGGGGAAAATGACAACTGAATTTTCCTTGCTCAGCCTCCGGTACTAAGGGTAATGGAGGTTGCTTTTTGGTCAGAGTGGGATTGTCTCAATTGACTTTTTATATTCTTCAGGAGAAGGAACTTGAATTTACTCTCCTAATCTAGAGTTTCCTCTAATTTTGGACTGCCTGGCAAGAAAGGGAGGTTTGCTGATAGGTTAATTGTTTTTGCCCCCCATTCATTCACTTAGTTACAAACAGTACCAGGTACAGGAAATGTGAAAATGGAAAAAGTCATGGTTCTTGCCTCCACAAAGAATAGTCTGGCTGGAGAGACAGGCACTTTAATAGTCACAATCCAGGTTGGTTATTGCTCTTACATAGGTACCATGTAGTTTCAGGGGAGGAAACAGCTAACATGAAAAAGGGAGGGTATGAAACACTTAAACTGGATCTTAAAGGATGAAAGGCCAGCCTGAAAGTAGGGAAGAAGGATGTTCCACACAGAGGGAACAGGAATTACAAAGGCACAAAGAATCTTGGTGAAGGGGGAGAATAGGGAATGTAGAAAGAAAAGAGGTAAGGGACATCTGAGTGCTTGAAAAGGGCACAAGAAAGAGAAGTTGGAGGCCAATTGTGAAGGAACTGATCTACTCTGCTAAGAAGTTCAGACTTTGTCACATAGGCAGTGGGGAACTACTGAAGACTGTTAAGCAAGAGAATAGGGGTGGAAATAACTTGTTCGAGGGTCTTAAGTATAATAGAGTCTAACATCTATCTCCTATCATGGGTCTCAACTGGGGAATTCCTTCCTTCCTCCATTCCACTCTTTTTTTCTCTCATAAAATGTGGTGAGAACTTATGATAAGCCAGGCTCTGAGTTTGATCCTGGGAAAACACAGATGAATAAAAACCTCATCCTGCCCAGAGGAGCTCACTGTCTAGTTCTTCCCAAATTCCAGATTAGCATATTCACTGTCATGGTGATATGAGAAAAAGTGAATAAAAGCAATAATGTAATATATTCAATATAAAACCATTCTTCTGTAATTTGAGGTTATACTCTTTTGTCCATCCTTTCCTGAAGAGATGATAATAGATGGTATTTTTTTGTTTTGTTTTATTTTAAGGAAAGATACAAGTAGGGATGAAGGTGAATAGGCAGGCAGGCAGAAAGAGAGGAGAAAGAAGCATTTATTTATTTTTAGTGAGTTGTCCATTTTGGTGGTTCTCCCTGGCCTGGGATGCAAACGTAGGTTCTTGGGATGTATGTGGACTGCACTTTGACCAAATCACCACTCCACCAAAGGGTTTAACTTTTTTTTTTAAAGGAAAAGTGCACGGAGAGGAGGAAGAAGCACTTTTTTATCTTCATTTTAGTTGTTCACACTGGTTGTTTCCCCTCAGACCTGGGACTGGAACTCAGGAGTATGTGACCTTGCATTCCTTCAGAGACTATTGACCTAACTGCTACTCTACCAGGGTTCACCGTTTTTTGTTTTTTTTTTTTTAATGAGGAAGTAAGGCAGGCAGGAATAAAGGCAGGCAGGCAGGCAGGCAGGCAGGCAAGAAGGAAGAAAGAGGAGGAAGAAGCATTTTATTTATTTAGTTGCTCATTTTTCAGTTGTACTCCATCCACAATCCTGGGCCACGAATCCAGATCCTTTGGCTCTATGTGGGTTGCTCCCCTAGCACAGGCTTAGCACCTGAGCCACTAGGACATGCCTGTTTTCTTTTTTTCTTTACTTACTTAGCAAAAAGTAATCTTTTGTCATATCTCAAAAATTGTGTGTACAGGAAACTTACTGATTAAAGATTAATTTCCTCATTCCAGCAGTGGAGCTGGAGGAGGCCTTTTTCATTCCAAGAATGAACCCATATGGGGAACATAGATTTACCAGACAAACACAACTGAAACAAAGGCAGACTCTTGTGTCACTTTCTACCCTCCCAGAAATGGGGCAAAAGAAGGATAGATTTCTGGTCCCTACAGAGTCAGGATTCAGCAGCCTCTCTAGAGAACTGCTATTCCTCCTCACAGCATAGAGGGGAGTGGTTGATGTTCTAGAAGCCCACAGGCTCTAGAGGCCTGAATTCATCTCGTCTTGTTGGGGTAAGGACAGTAATTCTACAGAGGGATCCAGCAAGTGTAACAAGAAAAGCTGATGAAACAACTACAGGCTATCACAGCATGAAGCGCCTCTGGCCCTGTCTTTCGTGGGGCAATGGAATGTGGTCATCACCTTTCATCAGAATCTGCCTGGCATTGGGTTTCCATGGTCCAGGCATAGCCCTCCCACCAATTCATTCAGTCATATCACTTAGCCAGTCTCACACCTATTATCAGCAAAGCTTTAGAATCTAAACACAAACTACTGCATTCTAACAGGACTGCATCATCCTGTTTATAACTTAGGGCTTGTGGGTTTTAAACTAATTTAGAATCAGACCAGTCTGGGGACCAGACATGAGACAGTCTTGTTATTAGCTGTCAATTTACTCAGTCAATAGGATACAAAGTGTGCGTGGAATCCAGAGGTTGGGGAGCCACTAGTCTCCAGGAAAGTCAGACATGTAGGCGGTTATTTCAGTAGATTGTAGTTGCCTCTGGTTGAGAGCATCCAAAAGTGGGGGCTAGAAAGGGAGATTGGAGTTTGATCATGAGGGGCCAGACCAGGAGTATTCTCAAGAAGCAGAGCTGAGAGACTGCTGCTGGCCCAGGGTTTAGGGAGCTTGGGGAAGGCTTTCCCAAGGATCTGGCCCTTGGGATGGTTCTGTTGCCTAGCCCTCTGCTTTTAAGTCTCTCATCTCTTCTTCCTTTCTCCCTGCCCCACATTTCCTGTATATGCCAGGCCCAGAACATCCTCTCAGCCTGCTGCTCTAATTACTTCATTCCATTTTAATTCTGCTGAGTTAGGAGCCTGTGAACTCAAGAGGAAATTCATACAAAATATCCAACGTATTAAATGTGCTGGCATTTCAGAAACACGCCTGACCCTATCTGCCCCTTTATGTTCCTTCCTCTAACATGCCTCTATCAGCCTCAGATTGAAAAATCTTAAGCTAGAATGAGGGGAAAAGGTGGTGAACATTGATGGAATAAGGTGTTGGGCTTGATTGACTTATTTGTGCCTTTATTTTGGGGAAAGATGAAAGACAGGGTGGGAGCTTTCTAATGGGGGCTTCTCCTGGACCCTTTTGGGAATGGGTAGTGTCCATCTCTGCAGCTCCAAAACATTGTGTGTATATGTGAATCCTGATAGTTCTTCATTAGAGCTATTTTCAAATTAAGAGAATTCCCTTATGGCATACCTCTGTGGTTCAGGGGCTAAGTTACAGGCCCTGTAAAGCCCAAGGTCTCAGGTTTGAGAGCTGGGACGAGGGAGTGGTGGAGAGGGTGGAGAGAACTATCTTATTTCAAGCTTTTTGTTCATGGAAATGGGAAAAATGACCTCTTAAAATGAGGAGATTATGGCATGCCCTGGCAGAATAACAGTTGGGTTCACTGACTAGGCCAAGAGCACAGTCCACATACACTCCAAGTACCCAGGTTTGTGTCCCAGGGCTAGGGAAACAACCAAGATGAACAACTAAATAAAATAAAGTGCTTCTTTCTCTTCTTTCTTCTTGCCTGTCTGTCTACTCTTCCTCATTCCTGCCTGTACCTTTCCTTAAAACAAAACAAAAACCAATAACATTTTATGCTAACCTAAGTAGCATATTTTTTGGTGAAAAATAGCTTTATTTTCCTAATAAAAAATTAATGATAAGATTGACTGATTAGAATTGGAAAAGGGAGGAATATTTTGGTTTTAAGAGAATTGCAGATATTTTTCTTTTGATACTATACCAAAATTCCACACACAGTAGTTTCCTGAAGGTTAGTGCAATGTGGAATCTGAAACCATGTCAATTCCTATTCAATTGTATTAAAATCCACTGATTTATCTTGTACTTTGAATAGATTCTCTAACATGCATTGGTCATTTGGAAATTATAGATCCTCTGAGTTATACAGATCTTCCAAATGTTGATACATTTCATTATACAATATTTTAAAAATCATATTCATTATATCACCATCAGTCTCATCAGAGAAGTCTTTAAACATTGGGAACTGTCAAGTTCATGGTGGCAGATCCAAGTGTTCTAAAATTCTAATTATCACTTGAAAGCTTGAATTTTATCATTGGCAACAAATGCTGTCAGTTGCTTTCCTTGAAATGACAGGCTCACTTTGTTCACTTGTGGGAAACTGTCTGCCAAACGCTCAAATCTGAATAATCTTACGTTGTCTTTCAGTTGTTCTTTCAACTAAGAGTGATCCATGAAAAAAAGAGGCTAGTTCAGTTTGAAACTCAAACAATTGAAAAAGTGCTTTTCCTGACGACACCCATTGTACTTTATGTCTGCGTCTTGTGTCATCAGACAAATGATATATGCAAAGGTGGGGAACATTACTATTTTATTTTAGGAAGGACATTTCTAAGCGAACATGGATTTTTCTATTGCTCTTGTGTAGCAGTGAAGAATACAGGGACTGCGAGTACAATGGAATGCCATTGCTTTGATTCGTGGATTCGTGTGTAGGTGCAAACTATTTTACCCACTATTACTTTTATACCATCAGTGTAAATGTCCACATGATAAAAAAAAAGACGAGTAATATCTTAACAGTATTATGAAAGTAGTTTTAATCTGGAGAACCCTTAATTTCATGGGAACTTTCCAGGGGTCTACGGATCTTCCTTTGAGAACCACTGACCTAAATGACGTGCCCAGTGGCATGTTCCTCAGAGTTTGACCCTAGGTCCTCGTTTTTTCTCACTCTACTACTACTCATCTACTAACTTGGAACTACTTCTGAGCGATGGCTCCCACACTGGTTATCTTCAGCCCTGACTAGAAGCTCTGCGCTGTGTATCTGCCTGCCAACTCAGCATTGCGCTTGAATATTTCAGAAGTTCCTTAACGGCAACCTAAGACTCTGCCTATAGCCTTCTCCCTAGTTGTCTTCCATCCAATTATGTAAGCTGGAGTCCTTTTTTTTTTTTTTTTTTTTTTAACCACGTTCACCTGTCCCCCATATATCAGTCATCGAGTCCTATTATTTTTATTTCCTAATTATCCTTTTATTCCATAACTTGTATTTCCACTACTATCACTTCTAAATTCAAAGACAGCATTATTTCTTGCTGAAACGACCACAACAGTCCCCCTTCAATCTATTTTTACTGTAACTGAGTGGTCTTGTTTTTTCCTTTTTTTTAAAGGAAACTTGCAGGCAGGAATGAAGGCGAGCAGAGGCAGTCAGGGAGAGAGAGAAGGGATTAGCATTTTAAATTTATTTTATTTCATTTTCGTCTTGGTTGTTCTCCCCTGTCCTGGCATGTGAGCCCAGGTCTTTGGGATGTATGTGGACTTTGCTCAGCGGGAGGAGGCAGACTTAACCTACTCCACCAGGGAAGGCCCAATGATCTTCTCAAAGCATACTTCTGATTATGCTAAAACTTACTTCTTAAACCTTCAGCTATCTCCTGTTGCTCTCAGGCTAAAGATCAAAATCTTTTACATGGGGCATGCCCTTGTGGCTCAGGTGGCTCAGGGAGATAGATGTCTGGGTTGTGGACCATGTGAAG
Source organism: Solenodon paradoxus (assembly GCA_004363575.1). Lineage (NCBI taxonomy): Eukaryota > Metazoa > Chordata > Mammalia > Eulipotyphla > Solenodontidae > Solenodon > Solenodon paradoxus. The sequence goes on from RJWH01001750.1 coordinate 129,112, forward strand.
TCCAGGGACCCCAGAACCTAGATAAATAAATCGGTTACACACGTAAATAAGTGCTTCTTTATACCCTTCCCTCCTTCCTTCCTCTCTTTAAAGAAAAATATTTAAACTTAAAAAAAAAAAAATCCTTGCCATAGTCTGACTCCCCAGTCTAGGTCAAGTTCTTTGTTATATGCCGTTCTAAACTTGTATCCCTTTTCTTCATAACCCTCATCATGGTTTGTACTTACATATATTCATGAGTGAGGTTTTTTTGTCCAGTATCTCCCTCTGATAAGATTGTAAACTCTGAAAACAGGCATGCCCTGGTGGCCTAGTGGACGAAGCCACCAGACGTAGTCCACATATATCCCAAGGACCTGGGTTGCATCCTGGGTCTGGGGAGGACAACCAATGTGAACAACTAGGTGAAATAAATAAATGCTTCTTTGATCTCTCTCTTTCTGCCTGCATGCCTACTACTTGCCTACCCATCCTTCATACTGCCAACAGCTCTTGGAGAGCGTTAGCTAACAATATTGGCCCTTCAGGAATTTAATGAAGGCTGCCTCATAGCTCTCTCCTCAGGTGTTTGGTTGGGAGGCCCTTTTCAAAATACTATTCAAAAAGTATTATTGTTCTATTTGTACAGTTGAGAAAACAACTGAGGTCCAGAGAGATTAAATAACTTGTGTAAGTAGCATAGTAACAGACCATCTTACCCATCCATTCCATAGCTCGCCTTTAAGAGACTATATCGTCGAAAACTTGGCTACAGGTCATGTCATACACTGTATGGTATACACACACTCCAGTTACATTAACACTCCAGGTTAATATTCCTCAACCTGTTCCTGCCTACGCCTTTTCTTTAAAAAATAAAAAAATTCCATGAAAACTGACTCTCTTTTTTTTTTGGTGCAGGCAGGCAGCCAGGAAGACCGGAAGAGGAAGCACTTTATTTTGTTTTTATTTAGTTGTTACATTGGTTGTTACCCCAGCCCTGGGTCTTGAACCTGGGATCTTGAGATATATGTGGGACTGCTCCCAGGAATACTAGACTTTTAGGCCATCAGGATGCACCCAGAAAACATTTTATAAATATTGAGTCAATTAAGTCAATGATTGACTTTTTTTAAGGAAAGGTGAAGTTGATAGAATGTGAATAGACAAAGCAAAGAATCAGTTCATCTCTTGGACATTGGCAATAGAACTGAGGTTACCAGTAGGGAATGGGATGAGTGGGGACAAGTGGTGAAAGGGCCCAATGGACAATAGTGAAGAACTCTTTGTAATTTGGTAGAGGATAGAGTGTGTTGACATATTTGAGGAATGGGGAACTTGCACATATGGGGAACCTACACTCAGGAGTTTATTTTAATTTGTAAAGCAAAGTTATTGCAATAAATTATACAAATTAAAATACTAATTAAAAAAGAAAGAAAATGTAAGGGCAGAAATGAAGGCTATTAGCAAGGCTATTATAAATAAGCAGGAAGAGAGAAGAGGAAGAAACATTTTTATTTTTATTTAGTTGTTCATCATGGTTTTTTCCCCTGTCTTGGTATGCAAACCCAGGTCCTTGAGATGTCCATGGGCTACGTTAAGGCTGGAGGTGGCAGATTCAACCACTACTCCATCAGGATGTGCCCAGTGATCAACATTTTATATATTTGCTGAGTCAATGATTGAATAAGGCCTGCAACGACTCCTAGGCATAGATTAACCATTGAAAAATGAGTCTTCTGTCCTGGACCACTGAGATAGAGGAAGACCTATTTTTATTTTTATTGTCTGATAGCATCTTAAAGAAAAATACTACCTGTCCTAGGATTTCTATCAAAGTATTTTCCTAAGTGTTGGCCACATTTATCTTCCTTTTGACAAAGTCTCCTTTGCTCCCCATTCTTCATACAGCCAACCGCTCTTGGAGAGAGTTAGCTAACAATATTGGCCCTTCAGGAATTTAATGAAGGCTGCCTCATAGCTCTCTCCTCAGGTGTTTGGTTGGGAGGCCCTTTTCAGTAAGAGAGAATAAAATATACCAAGTGGAGATGCTAAGAGGAGAACAAAAAGAATGATCATGATGTTTGTTTTCAGGGAACCCTCAACCTGTTCCAGAAGATAAAACCCTATCTTGGGTTTTTGTTTCCTGTTTGTTTTTTCAAAGTTCAGATGCAGGTAGGGATGAAGGTGAGTAGGCAGGCAGAAGAGAAAGGAGGAAGAAAAATTTTTTTATTTTATTTTATTTAGTTGTTCATCTTGGCTGTTCCCCCAGCCTGGGGTTACGAACTGGTTCCTTGGGAATGTACGTGGACTGTGTCTGGTGACCTTCCTGGACACGCTATCTTGGTTTTTGTTTTAAAATGGAGGTCAGTATAGCCCTGGAAATTTGTACAGGAGAGAAGGGAAATCGACATTTATTAATAGGCTACCATACGTACCTTTTTTAAAAAGCCAGTACCATTTATTTTCATTTTTCCTGACCATCAATTTTGTCCCATTTTTTAATAAACTAAGGCCATTTATAACATGGGTCAAAAGAGACAGTTGAGTTGCTCCAGACCCAGTCTGTTGAGGTGCATCAAAAGCCCTGTCCCAGTCCCATCTCAAGGAAATATGGTCAACCTGTTCATTAAACTCCTACTGTATGCTGGGCACTTTGACTTGTGTTCTCTCGTTTGGTCTTACAAAAACACTATAAAGTAGGAATTATTGTTTTATTTGTACAGTTGAGAAAACAACTGAGGTCCAGAGAGATTAAATAACTTGTGTAAGTAGCATAGTAACAGACCGTCTTACCCATCCATTCCATAGCTCACCTTTAAGAGACTATATCGTCTAAAACTTGGCTACAGGTCATGTCATACACTGTATGGTATACACACACTCCAGTTACTTAAACCGCTGCATACCCACCTCCACCCTCCTCTGATCTAGGTGATCGGACCAAAGGGAGCTTCAGTCCATGGACTGGTGACTCACCTCTAATTTATGGTCTGGTAAAAAAAAAATATGAGCAGAGCCAGATTCTCTCTTAGAAACTTCAACCTAAAAGCAACGAGATCCCCAGCAGTGGCCTGAGCCTGGAAGAGATACAGGTTTACTCAGTGTGGTCAAGGGAAGGTACAGCCTGACAAAGAAGAGCCATGACTTTAGCTGCTGAAAAGCCTTAAATCCAGAATTCTCCCTAACTTAAGTGCTTGTCCCTGGAATGTCCTGAGAAGACCCACATGACTCCTCATGTACTCTTGACACTAATATGTTTGAGCTAACTTGAGTGGATCTTTTTTCCTTTAAGAGTTGGACTCAAAAGGCTCTGAACCCAAGCCCATCAGATTGCATACATCCCCCTTCATTATTCATTAGTGCTACAGAGGGTGTGTGTGGGCGGGGGTGGGGGTAGTCTCTGAGTAGGGTTAAGGACCCAATACTCTGGGAATGAACCTGTTTAAAGAAGGATGAGCCTCTCTTGCTGGCCCTAGGCCTTGGGCATCTGAAGGTGGGGAATTATAAGGAGCTCAGAAGTGGGGTAGATAGACTAGGATTCAAATTTTCTTCTTGCTAGTGTGTGCTTGGGAGAGGAGGCACTACTTTCCCAGTCTGTTCCTCAGTGTCCTCGTTGGTAAAAGGAATAATTCCTATCCCACAATAAGGATTATAAGAAATAAATATGCAAGACCCTACACTGGAGGGAATTAGTGTTCAATGGGTATAGATTTTCAGCTGGGAAGATGAAAAAGTCTGGAGATGGAAGGTGGTAATGGCTGCACAGCAGTGTGAATGTGTGTAACACCGCGGAACTGTGTGCTGAACAAGAGTTAAAATGGTGAATGTCATCTTATGTATACTTTACATTTTTAAAGATTTTATATTAGTCCCCCAGGTAACAGGTGCCTTATAAATGCTGCTTTACATCTTTATCTCCCATAGCAGAAGCCAAGGTCTAGTCGATCTTAATGCCCTTACCCCAAGGCAGCCCTCCAGCCTCTCATCCAACTCTAAGACATAGGGCCACCTCAGCCCCTGCTCTAGAGAATTGGAACCCCTGGGGACAATGACGTTCCCAGAACCAGGGACATCAATACAATGCTATGAGCTGAGCACTTGCCAGGGCAAGGGCCCAGGACATGAGGTTGCTGGGGCAGAAGAGAACTGGATCTGAGACTTGATCAAGCTCCACCTTGTGATGCCAGGACAGGGCAACGTGCAGGACTCTGCCTGCTGGAGAGAGGAACAAACGGGAGGCTCTTCAGTAGAGGAGATGAATCAGAGAGGATGGTCGAGCTGCATCTCTGCTGAAAATTCCAGAGGTCTTCTGTGGGGACTCTTGTCTCTCTAGTCATTATTCTGATCATGCCACTAGCAGTGCTCATTGCGTGCTGTGTGGAGCTGGCTCGGTATCCCACCCCCACCCCTTCCTTACAGCAACTTCCCGTGAGTCCCCGCTCCCCACTGTGTTAATATGATAATGCCATGATAATGGCTAGGAGATGACTTCAGCTAACTGATTAGGTCCTCTGGAATGGCATCCAAGGCACTGCCTTAATTCTCCCTGGTGAGGAGGCCACCAGGGGTTAGGGCTAAAGCACAGGCGCTGCCTGGGAAATTGCATCCAGGAAAGCACTGAGGGGGAAAATTGGAAGTATCAGAATTTCCCAGGTTGCTATTCCATAGGGGCCAGACATCGTTAGCAGCAGCACTAATTATGATCCTGGAGTCAGGCCTGGCTGCCTGCTTTGCCCATGGAGTCCTTGAGCGCGGCCTTGAGAGACAGCTGGGCAGAGACAGAGCTACAGGGAGGCCTGGGTTCTGCAACCTGGGGAATCTGAGAAAGGAGAGATTGTAGGGTCATTCAAGACATGTAGGGAATCGGGGAGCTAGGTACGGTTTAGTTGTGGGTAACTTCATGTCCTTGAGAAAGCTTGGAATTGTAATAGGAAACGTGGAAAATAGATTGCTGACCTGATTTCTACCTGCCTGAAATCAGAGTCGTGTCCACTTCCTCTCTTCTCATTCTCTCTGTCCTCAATCTTCATTGAAAATTCTCTTGTTAGTGTCACCAAATGACTTATTGCAAATTTCAGTGGTCATCTTTTAGTCTTCTTCTTACACATCCTAACAGCAGTATTTGACAAGGATGGTCACTCCTCCTCTTCATTTGACTTCCGAGATACTTTACTCTCACTTCCACCTCCACGGACTTCTCTGATGTTTCCTCTGCACCTTCCCCGTCTCTGGGACGTTCCCCTACTCTGACTCTCTGTCATCACATCTCTTTATATGAAAAAAAGAAAGGCGCAGGCAGGAATGAAGGTGAGTAGGCAGGCAGGCAGGAAGAGAGAGGAGGAAGAAGCATTTTATTTATTTTAGTTTCATTTAATAATTCACACTGGTCGTTTCCCTCCCCCAAACCTGGAACTTGAACACAGGGGTATGTGGCCTGTGCTTCTTTGGAGGTGATTGATTCAACTGCTACTCCACAAGGATACTGCTATTATTCTTTATCCACTCTCACTCCCTAAGTGAGTGAGACTCCCGTCTCTCTCAGGACTTTAAAATCAGCTAGATGTTTATAAATCCAGAATGGATATCTTCAGTCCCTACATCTCCCCTGAACTTTAGACTCATATCCAGCTACTTGACGTCTCCATGGGAATGTTGTTCATTGTCCTCTCAAACTCAATGATCCCCCAGTCTTTCCCACTATAATAAATACAACTCTATTTAACCAGGCCCCAAACTTTGGAGCCTTTAAGAAGCTGACTTGAAAGTTGCAGGTATCACTTCTGTTCACATCCCACAGGCTAGCATTTTGTCATATGGCCATACTGAGATGCAAAGGAGGTTGGGAAATGTCCTTTTTCTGAGCAACCTAGTGCCCAGCTAAAATGTGGAAGAAGAGAATAAACTTGGGAGAAAGTTCATAAGCTCTGCCATAGTTTCTGAATTGGATTCCCTGCTTCTACTCTGTCCCCTACAAGTTGTTTCAGACATGGCAGCCAGAGTTCTCCTATAAAATCAGAACATGTCAGTCCTCTGGGCAGAACTTTCTGATGACTTCCTGTTTTACTCAGAATTGAATCTAAAGTCCTTACCATGGTCTATAGGAACCTGTGTAATTTGAGCATCAATTTATCTCATATCTCATCTCCTACCTCTCTCCCCTTGCTAACACCACTCTAGTCATGCTGGATTCCTTGCAAAATGCCCCTGCCTCAGGACTTTTGCAGTTGCTGTTCCATCTGCCTAGAGCGCTCTTCCCCTATATAGCTATAAATCTAGCTACTTCATTTTCAGGTATCTGCTCAAATGCTACTTCCTTAGACTTTTCTTGATCTTTGTTCTCATTATCCCTAGCCTTCTTATTCTTTGTCTTTCTCAAGGTAATTCACACCACCTGAAATATATGTTTACTTCTTTTATATTTGTTTCTTTTTCCTAGATCATAAGACATGCATTCCACATATAGCAGCTCTGTTAGCTGTGCTTATTGAATGAATGGAGGATGAAGTGGCAGTGCATGGGCTCAAAGGTGGCAGGATGGGGCTTATTTCCTGATCATTTCAGGGAGGGACCATTTCTTTATCTCTTTTTGGTTCTAGTTTTCAAATAGAGACTTGTCAGTGTCTTGCTCCTGGGAGCTGTTTTCAGTTCAATTGATCAAATATTTATTAGACATCTAGTGTATTAGGATCTAGTATGATAGATATAAAAAGAGAATAAGCTATAGGCTAGTACTGGCCTCAGGAAATGTGTGGGTTAATTAGGAGCCTCGATTTTGCCCTTTATTTATTTTTCTTTGTTTGGATGACCATTCAGGGATAAAAAATCAGGGAAAGGGTGGTTCTTCTTTTTCTTTCTGGCAGTACCTTAAAGTAGCATGGCTTGAGTAAGGGGAAGAGGGAAGGGTGTGGAGAGGTGTCTTCATTGTAGGCTAAAGTTTCTTTCTCTTATTCCCTATATGGTAATATAGTGGGACCTTACTCACTACTGGTCTACTTAGGAAACAGTTCAGGATGAGCTCTGTGGCTTAGCAGCTGAGATGGCTGGGGTATGGACCATGTAAAGCCCAAGGACCAATAATAAACAATTTAAAAAAAAAACAACTTCTTCCTAAAATTATTTTTTTTAAAAAGCTTCCTTTTCTCTCCTTCCACCTTTCCTTCCTTCTTCCCTTCCTCCATTCCTCCCTCCCTCCTCAAAAAAAAAAAAAAAAAAGGAAAAGAAAGAGAATGGATAAGAGACAAAGGCATGAGCTGGTGGCCAGAGGAGAGGAATGTGAGTCCTGTGGGGGCCCAACTGGAAGAAAAGTTGGCTCAGAAAAGCTAAGCAGGAGATAAATTACCAAATGCTTTTGTTCCATTATCCTTTCTTGCTCTGGGAAAAATTCAGAAGGTCAGGTTTGGTTATTTTCCAAGACTCTTCTGTTCAGGGCCACTTAGATACTGCTCTGACATTTACAAGCCTGAGAAGATCAGAGGCCTCCTTTTGATTTCGATATTAGAAAAGTTCTACTTTTTCCCCTTTAGATGAAACTGCTTGTAATATCCTCTCCTAATTCTTCTTTCTCTTCTTCCATCTGAGAAGTAGAACCAAGAGCAGTGTTTTTCATACACTGGAACCCCTTGGAGAGCTTGTTAAAACAAGATTGCAAGCGTACTCTCAATAGAGTGGCCATTATGCCAATCACCTCCAAAGGAACGCAAGCCACATAACCCTGGGTTCAAGTCCTGGGTCTGGGTGTGGTGGGAAACAACCATTGTGAACAACCAAATAAAAATAAGTAAAGATGCTTCTTCCTCCTCTTTCTTCCCGTCTGCCTACTTGCCTTTTTTCCTGCCTGCACCTTTCCTTTAAAAAAAAAAAAAAGATTGCCAGCATGCCTGGTGGAGTAGCAGTTAAGTTCACTACCTCTAGCCATAGTCCACATACATCCCAATGACCCAGATTAATGTCCCAAGACCGGGGTGTCGGGGTGAAGGAACAATCAAGATGATCAACAAAATAAAATAAATAGAATGCTGCTTCTTTCTCTCTCTGTTTGCCTGTCTGCCTCCACTCCTGTCTGCACATTTCCTTAAAAAACAAGAAACAAGATCGCAGGTTGTCACACCCAGAGTCTACTAATTCAGTACATCTGGAGTGGGGCCTGAGGATTTCTCAGGGAATTTTACAAGTTCCCTGATGATGCCGATGCTGCAGGTCACTACTACATGGGAGAAACACTGGTCTAGAGTAAATTAATCTGAATCTAAAGGTGTCTCATCCATGAGCTTCTATACCAGTCTTTCTCCCTACTCCCCAGCCACAGGGAAGTGGACTTTGAGTTATCACCATTTAAATTCAAATTAGATGTGAAGGATTTCTGATGATCAGGGTTGGCCAGGGCAGTCCTAGGAATTTCTCTCCCTTCAAATCTTTGAGAGTCTTTTCCATTCCCATGTGTCTGGGTGAATGAAGATATGTTCTTCCCCAGCCACATGCCTCCCTCCTCAGGCAAGGGGTCCCCGGGACAGGGGATTGCAGAAACAGCTGCAGTTGGAGAATGGGAGAACAATAGATGCAGAGTAAGCAGTGGGAAGCCCCTCCCCTCCTACTCTTCTGTTTCTTCGAGATTAAAATATTTGTTTCTTCCTGGGCTCTGCTCATGTTAATGTCTGGAAAACTATGCTTAATGTCCCCAACCCATTAGCAGCACTGCATGGGGCTCTACTAATCAGGCTCTATAATGGCAGTGCTGTGAAGAGTGAGGGTGTGAGTGTCTGTACCAGTTTCCCAACCTCAGCTGGAGAAGAGTGGCTAGAAAACTTCAGGCCCAGGTGAGCTCAGAGGTGTCCTGAGAATGAGTCGTGCCAGTGTAGGAAACCCTACAGTAACCTGTCCCCAGCCCCATTTTGGTAGAGATGCCAAGGTGTCCCCTGGTCACCTTGATCGAAGTAGCAAGGCCCCGCCAGTTGTGCTCTAGACTTCTCCTGAAATCAGAGGACAGTGGGCTCCTTTGGAGGCAAATTTCTCCACCAGGGGCCCTCCTTATAGCATTTCTATGCATGGAAGTCTCTTTTGTACCACCTATTTTTCCCTTCAAAATTTGAAAGCCCTATTTTGTTCTGTGATCAAATAGGTGGTCTTTGACCTGAAATCTAGGGGATCCTTAAGGATCATTTTGTTCTAAGACTGCGATTCTGTGTTGGCTGATACTTTTGAACTTACTCTTAAAGTGTTTGGGTTCTGTGGCCTTGGTCTACGGAGGGAGTATTTGGAGTGCTGTCATTTTAAAGGTGGTCAGCTGGTATTCTCAAAGAGGAGGCCATGCCTTGAGTCCAGTCTTGAAGAGCATATGTCTTGTTCCTCTTCATATCTCATGATAATAACTCAAACTACTGGCAGCTTCGCAAGATGCTGGCAAGGAAAGGTATTGCCTCCTCACCCCTTCAATGAAACACTTAGGAGAGGAGGTGAATTTTTGCTATTATAAGACATGGAAGGAGCCAGCAAGGGTCAATGATAGGTTCCTGCTCATCCTGTCCTCAATGCTGAGAACTGCAGGACCTGGGACAGGTTGAACCCCATAACCATCAGAATCACAGGGCTGGATATTGCTAACTTTTCTCCTTCCAGGCAGAGATAACTCATATGGGCACTTGTATTCCAGCATACTAATAAGCTATCTGGTTGGCCAAGAGCTCAGGGGCCTCTTCTTTTTGCTTTTTCCATCCTGGCTTCTTAGCCTCAGGTCTGAGCCATGCGGAACCCTCCCCAATTGGCTGGAACAGAACTTCACAAGCTGCTCCTGTTGTGGTCTGGGCCGCTAGCTCCCCAACCTGCTGCTGTGGAAAGAAGGCTATGTCAGTAATCAGTCCACAGAGTCCCGCTACACGCCAGTCTTTGTGTAGGGGAGGGAAGCCCATTTGAAAAGAATCACATCTGAAGCAGAGAATTTGGGGAGTAATGGGGAGAAAGGAGGAAGGGAGAAGCTAGCACTTAGCTCACCAATGGGATAAAACCCTGTTTCAGCCAGGCCACATTGTGTTTGTCCTTTTCCCTTGGCCTAGCCTTCCCATATGGCCCGTTTAGGCCCATCTGTCCAGCTCTCTTCCCCACTCTTGCTCCTGGGCTCTGGAGAAATGCCAGCATTTCTCTTCTCTGTCCCTTCTGCCTTCTAGGCCCCACCTGGCCCGTCCCCAAGATGTACAAACCTCCCAGCTGGTGGCTGGTTTGGAGGCAGGCATTGTAAGTAGGGCTGGGGCTAGAGCTCTAAGTCTGATGTGATGATCCTATGTTCCAGAGCCATGGGTGGGTAGACACACTTAGCGACTGAAATGTCACTTACCAGAACATGATCTCCCTAAAGCAGGCTTCAGAGGTAGAAGTCAAGACTTGCTTGACTCAGATCTGTCCCTTTTCTAACTAGTAGCTTTTATCACATTGACCTTTCTGAGTCTTCACATCCTCCTCTGTAAAATGAGGTTACTAGGTGTGCCCTACTGGCTTAATGGTGAAGTCCACCGGATGTAGTCCATGTACATCTCCAAAACCCAGGTTTGTATCCTGGGCTTGGGGGAACAACCAAGATTAACAACTAAATAAAACGCTTTTTCTTCCTCTCTCTCCCTGCCTGCCTGTCTCTTTGCGCCTTCATTTGTGCCTGTACCTTACCTTTAAAAAAAATGAGGGCATTAAATAGTGTAATTTGAGAATGAGTGGGTAAAATTGGAACTTCATTTTAAATCTTGGCTCCCTTCTCATGTCCTGCCCCTTGAGGTACCCTTGGATGCTGGTTACACAGGAGATGTTCCCTTGTCTGACTGAGGCATCAGATGCCCCAGGAAGCAGTCCTACCCTGCCCAGGATGAGCCAGTACCCTGAACCCTCCAGGAAAGCGTTTGTAAGTTCATATCTGTTGTTTTCCCAAGGATCCAAGGGAGGGGATGGGTGGAAAAGAACTTAGATCAGAGGAGTTATACTGTGAGGTGACTGCAAGGTCTTATTTGCATCACTTTGCCCCAGAAACCCCCAGAGTATGTGTGTGCAAAGATCTTTTCCTGCCTGGCCCTGGCCAGGTTTGAAGGAGGAATCCCTGCTGAAGATTGATGTCACAGACTTGCCTTCCCCTCCCCCAGCCTCATCCTCAGTGATTTAAATAAATTATTTGGACATAGGAGTTAATGGAAGTGGGTTGCTAGCGTGTGGGCGAATTCATCACTGTCTCCCTGCATTCCAGGAGTGGATCTGTCTTTCAGGGTGAGCTATCCTGGCGTGACTTTCCAAGGTCTGAGAAATATAGGCTACCCAGGAGGGCAGGGCTGGGAGCACCCTGGGCAGGGATTTGGGGAAGTCGGATAACAGCAGAATGGCTACAGTGATGGGGATTTTGGGGAGGGGGCTTTCCCTTTTGCCTCTTTAATTTTGGAGGGAAGGGAGGCAGAGGGTATTAACATTGCTAGGAATGCTGCTACCCCAGAGCACCCCCATCTACTCCCTTCACCCCCCATTCTGCCCTCCAGTGCCCTTCTCCTACCCTGAGAAGTAGGCATATTCCGTGCAGCCCACTACTCAGGGCGAGGAGGGCTGTTTTGGCAGCTGTCATTGACAGTGATGAAAGAGGTGGAAGAAAAGGGAGGTTAAGGGGGCTGTGTCATGGGGTAGTGCTCTGGAGGGAGCTGTTTGGAAGGGATAAAGAACTGGTGCTGGAAGACTTAAAGGCTGGGGTGGGGGTGGCTGTGGGGGATAATTACGCAGGTAGAACTCTCTGGGCTAGGAGAGGACTGCTGCCCCCTCCCACCCCCCACCAGGTCTTCCCCACAATTTAAGCACATGTATGTGCGCACAAGCGCCTGCATTTAGTGTGAGTGCCAAGATGCAGTTATGACTAGGCACAATACTGAACTTTATTTTGACCTTTCCAGCTGGTCACATATTTACTTGGGTCTTATTTGGGGATCTCTTCATTCCTTGCTTTTTCCTCTTCCCTGGATTTCTCAGTGTCTCCCTCCAACTCCATTACTCTCTAGCTCTGATCTGGAAAATGGGAAGTACTTGGAAGAAGACTCTCCCTGTAGCTGCCACTATTTAGGATGCATCCAGCAAGATGGATTTAAATCAGATTAAAGAAAGAACTAGGAGTGGGAGGAGACAAGTGGCCAGGAGAGAAGGCAGGCTCTAAGGGTGGGCCGTGGAATCCTATAGGCTCACTGTCTCTTGGAGCTAAAGAGACATGAAGATTCATCGTTGAGTTTCTTCTATGCTTACAAAGAGCTAGAGGTCCCTTTGGAAACAGCTGTTATCTGCCAGTAGTAAATCTGGATGTGTCCCACTAGCATCTGGGGCAGCTGCAGGGGAGAACCAGGGTGTCTCCTCTGCTCCTCAAGACTAGCTGATCCCCGACCGCACACTCACTGAGATGATTCACCAAGTGTAGTACAGCCTCTTTCTGAGGGTCAGAGGGGTCTGGTTTTACACCACAGAACATTTTTCAGGATTTTTCCTCCTGAAGCGAGTGCCACCTGCAGGCAGGAGAGCCCTCCTCAGTTTGGGCATGTGTGCCGAGGCCAGACTATGTGGCCCTGATGTGCCATCCTTCTCTTAGGTTGACTGCTCCCTGAACATGCACCTCCTGGGGATCCTGGGGAAGTCTATCTCCAATTGGGGCTCTGGCGGTGTCTAGAGGAGCCTATATAATGTGACTCCTTCTGCTGGGACAACTGGAATCTGCTTTAAAAGTCCTTCCTTCCTCTGCACTCAAATGACTTTAGCTAAATCAGACAGCAGGGGGCGCTCATGGGTCAGCCCAGGAGAGGATGCTGGTCTGCGTCTTCAGGTCTTCAGCCTGGATTCTGAGGACATTGGAAATTTTGTGTCCCTTGTCAATTTGAGGGCAGGGCAGACCCTTTGAGAGTTGGAGGCAGTCTTTTTTTCTAGCAGACAGAGGAAGGATGGCTTTCCTGACTCGTCCCTTATCTCTCCTTGAGCTGGAAGGAACTAACCTTTACCTCTGGCACTCATTTAGCAGAGGGTAGATTTCCATCTGGAAGCCATGGCCCCATCAGGTGGGTTCCACTTTAGAGACAGTGTAACTCATGGCTCCTTTCCAGTCCCCAGCAACAGACCGTGGTTTGTCTATTTTAGGGGAGCTGAATTTTCTTCAGAACAACTTCCAGATTCATCTGTGTCGCTGTTGCCCGTGCCTTGCCCACTAGGTTCTTCATCGTAGAAGGAGAAAACGGCCTTTTCCTCTTCCCATATCTAACAGCCCTGTGTTACTGCAACTGTCTGGGCTCAGAGGAGATGGAGTGAGGCAGGGAGTGCTGGGCAGGCCGATGGGTGTGGCACATTCCTGACCTGAGGCTGACACAGTTGAGGCCTTCTGGCCAGCAGCTGCCCTGAGGGAAAGTCCAGAAGAGGGAGACTTACCAAGGGTCCTGCTCCTGCTTTCTTTCTAGCTGTCTCTCTCAGACTTCCTCATACTTTACCCAGCCAACCCCAAGTTACCTGGCCGGGAACTGTATGTATTGGTTTATGGGCACTGTGTGTATGTGTAAGACACCTGTATCAGGTTACACTGACCTGGCAGAAAAGCCCAGGTTTTTGACTTTACAGCTCCCCCAAGTTCTCTCTGTTCAAAGAATGGGAAGAAGTCCAGGGCCGGGTGGCTGTTGTGCAGGAGAGGATGTCTTTGGGCTAAAGACAAAGGCTTTGTTGCTAGCAGAGCTGAGGGCACAGGCGTGAGTCTGAACTTACTGTCTCGGGGAGGACATATCCAGTCATCTTCAGATCTGACATCAGAACCAGAGTCTGGCCCTGAAGGAACTCCCAGACCTTGGGGCTCCACTGATCCTACGGGGCTTTGGAATTGCTGTGAACATGAAGACAGCAGGTCTTCCAAGCAAAGAAGGGAGACTGTGAGGGGAGGGGAAAGACAAACACAATTTGGGGGCCTTGGTGCCAGGTCTGGCAGAACTGCCCCACCCTCCTCCAGTGTCTTAGGAGCCCTGACAGCTCCAACTTCACCCTCTCCCAGTGAGGTATTAACTCTCAAGCTCCCCAAGGCAGTAAAGGGTCAGCAGGGGGCCTTCTCTGATTGAAAATCTGAAGCAAGCAAATTCCAGAACTTGCCCCTAGCTTTTCGCCTGTGTCTCCCAACTCTTTCAACCAGAACATTTCCCCTAAGCTTTCTCCCAAGTTCTTCTTTTAGCCACCCATTAGCTTGTGGCAAACTCTGGAGACCCTTGAAACACACACCTGTATCATTCATGTGTGATTGGATCAGTGACTACAGATATGTATAAAGGGCCAAGGGTGAGGGAAACTGCATCACAAATCAACCTATTCATGGGTCCCAAAGGTCAAAGGGTGACTAGGTCCTGGAGGAGTGTTGATGTTTTCAGGGAAGAAGATGTTGAGGGTTTGGGGGCAGTTGCTCAGCCATAAGTGAAATCTCCTTACAGAAATGAGCCCTCAGCTCGACCAACAAAAGACCAGAACCCCTAAGAGGCATTGCAGCCCCACCTAAATGATTCTCCCATCATTCTTTGAGTCCTATCCTCCAGCCTGGCATTTAACCCTTGGAGAGAGAAAACTTTCATTTATTATTTTTTTTAAAGGGAAGGTGCAGGCAGGAATGAAGGTGAGTAGACTGGCAGGAAGAGAGAGGAGGAAGAAGGACTTTGTTTTTAGTTCGTGTTCACAATGGTTGTTTCCCTGGACCCAGATCTTGCATTTGGGAATGTGTGTGGACTGTGCTCAGGGTGTACTAGACCACTAGGCCACCTCAGCATACCTAAAACTTTTCTAAGATTTTTTTTTTTTTTTTTAGGGAACTGTGCAGGCAGGAGTGAAGGCAAGTAGGCAGTCAGGAAGAGAGAGGAGGAAGAAGTACTTTATTTTATTTAGTTGTGCATCTTAGTTGCTCCCCTTCCCCCATGAGAACCCAGGTCCCTGGGATGTGTGTGGACTGTACAAGCTAGAGTAGAGATGACTGGCCAAATCACTACTTCACCAGGGCGCATCAAACTTTTTTCTAAATGACAATTTGTTCCTTTTTTCCAGGATGGTGGGCATTAACTCAGGGGAACCTTTTAAAAAAATTTTAAAGCAGAAGGAAGGCAGCAGGAAGGAAGACAGAGGCAGAAAAGCACTTTATGAACCTGCGTCCTTGGGCTATAAGTGGACAGCTCCCAGGCATGGGCTTAACACCTGCTCAGGGAAACTTTGTAAGTCTTGTCACTTACCTGGGACTGGACTCTGAAATCTCATAAACTGCAGGCAAACAGATCCTGGAACAGGCTGGATGGGGAGGTGTAGGGAACGTTTGCTCTGAAGCCTCTTGCCTCCCTGCTTAACCTGAGATGTATGCCCCCACCCTGGCAGTCTGTTGTCAGGCTGCTGCCAGTTTCTGTTCTCTCTCCGTCATCACTGTGAATCTTGCTAGGCTGCTGTTGCCTTGGTAACTTGATGGGAAGCTCTTGAGTCTGGTTTTCTGGAACCAGACAGGGCTGTGGAGGAAGGAACCAGGCTCTTCTGGGGAAGGAAAGAAACCATCCCAGTGCTCACTGCCCCTGCCAATCAGCCTGCCAACCTTCCCTTGGTCTGCCCTCAACCTCTTCTATTGCCTCTTCAGGAGCTTTGTAGCCTTGGGGCTGTGGTTTAGAGGAGGGAACTGTCAGGTACTGCTCTGTCCTTGGAGTTGGCTTTCACTGTCACCAGAGCTGCCTGGACTCCTATTTGATCCCATGCCCTGGCCCTGAAGTCTTAATTGGTTTTATGAAGTTCAATGCCTGTTTTTTACAAGCCAGATAATTACAGAGAGGGTAGGTCAGGCCCTCCTCTGCTGGACTTGGCTGGGCCTTCAGAATTGCTGACTCCCCAGTCAGCACTAGGCAGATGGATGGGAGCAGGTGGGCAGGGGCAGGCCTAGGGGAGGGGGAGTCTGGATGCTCACTGTGGAAGGAGGGGCCAATTCTTCAGGCTTGTAGTCCCTGTGTTGGGACCAGAGAGAAGGTGCCTCTTGAAGGAGTTTATAGATCTGAGGTGGGCACCTGTAGATGCTGTTCTTCCAGAGGTGGGAGTCGACTTTCCTTCCAGGGACATATGACAGCTCTCTCGGGCCTCTTAGGAGGATTGCTGCATGGGGCTGTCCCTGGCTGTCCTCAAACTAAAGCTATTTCTTTCTTGTCTTCCTTTCCTTTCTTCCACAGTTTCAGTCTGAAACAAGGCCTGTTCTCTATAACTGGCCTCTATTTCTTGGTCTTTTCCCTCAGTCCTAGTTCTGGATCGATGTCTCCCTGCCACCCTCCCAGCCCCAATCCCCAGGTGGGATTGACTCAGTGCTCATTTCAGGATAGTTCTGCTACTGGCATAGGAAAGGTCTGAGGATGGTGGGAAGTAGACGGGGAGCCAGTGAAGCTGGGGATGGCTTCCCTCCAACACTTCTGGCCAGGAAGAGCAAGGGGGCAGAGGGCTACATGCTTCTCCCCAGGCTAGGGGCTGCTGTCCAAGATTGGGACTACCAGATGGGCTGGGAGGTTGGCCCTGTCCCTAGACCGGCTGAACAGTTGTGTGCTCTGTTCCCCCTAGCCATTCTGAAAGGATCTTTGACTGCTCTGGCTCTAGTTACTGTCTGTCTGTCCTTATGTCCTTCTCCAAAGTGGGGAATGTGGCTGCCCTATTCATGGCAGACATATAACTGCTCTTTCAAACTGCGTCAGTTGTGGCTGTGGCTGGCTTCAGAACAGAATGGCCTCAGGGAAGACCCTTACCTACTCTAGATTGTCAGCCTTCCTCCTCCCCTTGCTTTCCAGCTCAGTGGTGAACTCCCCATGTGTCCCTTTCTTTTTAGAGTAAGTTCAACCTTGCAGGGGAAAAAGAGGGTAATGAGGCCAACCCCGCTCCCTTTCTCCTCCTCCTCCTCCTCCTTTTCCTCTTCCGTTTAATTAGCTAATGTCTGTAAAGGGCTAGGCGGCAGAAAAGCCCTATACAAATGTTGAGCACAATTTCATTTCTAAGACTCGCCAAGAATATATTTGCAGATTTAAGCAAAAGGTCACTGGGCCTGCCTAGGACAGAGGGAGGAGTCTCAAGGGGCTCAGAGAGAGAGAGGACTACCCTAGGAAACCAGAGCAGGGGAAGAAGAGGCCACAAAAGTTTACAGGGTCCCCGCCTCCTTGGTCTCTGCCTGAGCATCTTCTGCTTGCTTCGCTTCCTATTGCCTGTACTTCACTGCTGACTCATTCAGGCTCCTAGGGGTTCAGTCCTCTCTGCGGGGACCACCCTTAGAGACTTTTCACCAGGAGATAATGCTAATATTCATAAAACTAATATTTATTAAGCATATTTTATGTGCTGAAAGGCTAGAGCTCTCCAGCTTGGGGAGAAGTCACTCTAGTGAGGTAGAGGAGTTTGCCAGTGAAGTGGGCCCTGTGGCTACTAACCCAGGTACAAGTGACATTCCTGAAAATTTAGGAGGTGGGTTTCATTTATCTTCTCTGCCTATTCTAAGGAGCTCCTGCTTTGTGATTTCCTAGGCCCTTCTAGGATAGATGTGTGCAAACTTCCGGACTTTGCGCTCCTTTCCCTACTGATCACTTACCTGGCCCTAAGTCCATGATGAAAAATCATTTTGAGTAATTAACCTTGACAGGTTTCAGCCCAAGGGTTAGCTTTTCAGTTTTGGGTACTGAAGGGCTACTTATGAATCCCTGCCCCTCTCAGAATTATTCCGTGTAATTTCATTTCCAAGACTCACCAAGAATGTATTTGCAGAGTTGAGCAAAAGGAACAGCCTTCTCCCTCCCTCTGCAGGCAGGACCTGGCTTTGGGTAAGAGCTGGAGTGAGGGAGGCCAGGAGAGCGCGGTAGTGAGCTCCACCCCTCCTCTTGCTCCACTCGGAAGGGCTAGAAGAGAGATCTCTAAGCAGAGAATGGAGCATTCCAGAAGAGGCCGGTCAGGCCAGGCCAGGAGTATAATATTTCCAACATCCCCTGGGCCTGCTTTGTTCCCTTCCCTCACCCCCTAAAATCTGAACATAGCTGGAATGGGCTTTTTGAGAGCTAAGACCCTTGAGCCCCAAGCCCTCAGGCCTCCTAACTGTCCCCAGTTGCTCTTCTTTGGCTTCTCTCTGGATCCCAGGGCCTTCTTGTGTCATCAGGTCATTATCATTCTAATAAAAATCATCAGTCCTTGAAAAAGCATGCCATTCAAGTTGCGGCCAGCACCCCCACAACCAGAGAAATGCAAATGGGTAGAGACCTGGTGGTGGTGATGGTGGGGTGTGGGGACACACACAAATACAGTGAACTTCATACCCAGGAGTTATGCAAATGAACACAAACACACACACACACACACACACACATAGCATACCTACCTTGACAGACATAGGAATGCTTTTATGTGCCCAAATGTAGTTAGACCTGGTCACCAGAGAGCCCACAGAGCTGTCACTGTACACATGCACTTGCTTACAATCTTGGAGATTCGCTCAATATTTAGACCCATAATGCAGTATCTAGCTGCTTCAGCCTCCAACAAACACAGAGGCCTGACCAGGGGCGGGGGAGGGGAACGGAATGTGGAGGGCTGAGGTTAGAGATCTGCAAGTTCCATTAGCACAAGAAGCATGTCTGGAATCTAAAAGCAAGAGAACAAGGGCGCTGTGGAGCAGTTTCTGACAGTGCTTCACATCTCCACCCCCTCCCCCACCAGAAGCTCTTCTCCATCAATAAAGCCGTTTAGGGATTAGAGCCTCTACTGCAATAAAAGCTTTATTCAAAAGATGCTTTTTATTAATCTGCATTTACTTCGAGGATATTATAATTCATAGAAAAGCTTCCTCCTCTATCCCCCTCCACTGTCCTCAGCTTGAGTTCCTGGACCACACCCTCTTTCTTTCTTCCAGGCTCCTGTCTTCTGCCCCTACTGGTGGGCACAGGTATCATTTGGGCTGGACTCAACTTTTCAGCAATGCAGGGACCTTAAAAGGGGAGTGGGTGGTGGTGAGCACAGTTAGGAGAGGAGGGGCCACAGCTGGAAGGATTTTCCCAAAGAAGGAGGAGGGCTGAGGCCCTGGGGGAAACGGGGCGGGTGCTAGCCTCATCTCCCAGGGCTGGACAAATCTGCCGGTGCTGTTTACAAGTGAGGGTGCAAGGGGTTGGGGGGCTGTAGACAGAGTCAGCTTCCACCTCTAAGAGATCCTCTGCCAACACTTCCCATACATTCATTCATTCAAAGAATATTTAAAATACTGATATGTGTCTGGCTTTATGCAGAGCACCTGGAATATAGTGGTGAAGAAGATATTACCTTCACAGAGTTTCCAGTCTAGTGGGAAAAACCCACAAAAATGAGGAAATCAGCTGATAGATATTGAATTAATGATTATATAATATATAGAGTATCCTATAAAGTGAGCACAGTGGGTGCTGAGATAGAAAGTAATAGATCAGAGCTAGAGCTAGGGGCATCAACTTCAGATGGGGTCATCAAGAAAGGATGGTGTCACAGGAGCAGGCCTGGAAGAGTAGGAGGCATGGGAAGAACATTTCAGGTTGCAGGAACTGCCAGTGCAAAGGCCCTGTGGCAGGAAGAGTGTGGCTGGAGGCAATGAGGGTATCTGATGAAGCTGATAGATCTAAGATGATCAGGATTAGGTCTAGTGTCATGATAAGGAATTTGATGTTATACTGTGGGAGAAGGAAAGCTACAGGCATTACCTGAATCCTTTTGACAGAAGAATGTTTTATAAGGGTACTAATCAATGCAGGTAGACCAGTGGGGAGATTGTTGATCATCTTGGCAAAGAGGGGCTGGAAGTGGAGAAGGAAATCCTCCAACTTTCTTTTAAAAGAAGGAACAGCGTCTTCAAGGTACCTACTAGGCACAAATCAGGAATTCATTTTAATTTGTCCTTTTATCTCTCCCAAAGTATACCATGGGATTTTTCATCCCAACTCAGGATAAAGCCATGGCTAGTGCCTCTTCAGCCCCGTATCAGCCCATGATGTCTTTTGAGACTCCAGGGAAACACTCCTTGCTTCCTTCTGGCACATCCTGCAAGATTGGGGAGAAGTTCCTATTCTGGGGGGAGGGGTTAGTTTGATGCTTCTTGCCAAAATGATCCTGAGCATGTCCACCATGCTGCACTCTGGGCAGTGGCCTGCTCAGGCCTAACTGGACCAGGTAGATACTGAGTCACCCAACCCACTCCCTAAGCCAGCATCCTAGAGGCCCTAGAATTCCAACTTCCTGCTCCCCCTCCCGCTGTCAATTAGGGAATAGGAAGGTGGCAGAATCAAGATTGGGGGAGGCAGGGGCCATTCAGAGCCTGAACCACCCTCCAGGGATGCAGGATATGAGGCAAAGATCCTGAGCTTGAACATTTACAGGTAGCACTCAGGATTGAAAACTGATTTATAGTCCGCAGGCAGGCGGGAGGGAGTCAGAGGAAGGTGGGAAGCTCTATGTACAGTGCAGCCTTGTTGGGCAGTGGTAATTATATATCACATTGAACTGTCCTTGCAGCACAGTGAAGGGCAGCGGGAATGAGACTCTAAATCATGCTTCCCTGATGCTCCCCATAGCTTACCTCCCTGTGATGTGGCCCCAGAACCCAGGTCTGCTACGTCTACACACACACGCACGCGCACACACACACACACGCAGCCTGAGAGGAACTGCTCTCATTGGCCACCGAGAGCCGGACATGGGAGGTTATCACCTCTGTCAGCTTCCCAGAGCTGCTGATCCTACAGACCTTATTGTTTATTGCCCCCTGTGCCTCCCTTTCTCTACCCGGCTTCTTCCACTGGGGCCTGAGTATGGACTTCTTCAAGGGTGAAGAAGACATCACTCTTTATTTTTAATTAATTATTTTTATTTTCACACATTAAAATAAACTCACATATAAAGGTTCCCCACTCCTCATATACATGTCAACACACCCTGCCCTCCACCAAATCACCAAGTATTCTTCACCATTGTCCAGTGGGTTCTGCCACCATTTCTCCCCACTTCCCACCTTCCTGTTCCAGTCCCTACTGGTAACCTCAGTTCTATTGCGAGTGTCCAAGGGTTAGTTTTGTTTCATCTATTCCTTTTTTTTGTCTTTTCACATTCCTCCTATGAGCGTGGTTATCTGGTATCTATCTTTCTTCTTTTCACTTACCGCACATAATCCCCTCTAGTTACATCCATGTTGATTCAAATGACAATGTTTCATCTCTTCTAAGGGCTGTGTAGTATTCCATTGTGTATTCATTGTGTATATGTATGAAGAAGGCATCACTCCTGCAGCCCCTCTCTTCTCCATACCACAGTCACTGCCTTGGTTTGTTTGGGGCTGCATCACTTCTCTCTTGGATTTTTCTCAACCATCATACCTAATCTGTCCAACCTTTTAGTTTGTTGCCATATTCATCTCCCTAAACACAGCTCTGACCAGAATCTGGATCTTATTTGTCAAGGAATTGTAGGAGTCGGGAGAGATGGTCAAAGACTTGAAGTTCTTGAGGGTCTGGTAGGGAAAGTCTCCCCCTGCTCTCCAAAGGTGACTGCTGGCTCACCTTCCACCCAGAGCTATCAGCTCAGCAGCCACTCTGGTACTCATCCTTCCTTTCCTGGTTGCATCTTGATACTAAAGACTGATCTCCTGGACTTCCTGCCAATGTCCATAGCTCTCCCTCTAGGCCCCTGACCACAGGTGACTGGTATGTCCTAGTTCATTATACAGGTGATGGTGCTTAGTGATGATGAGCCCTGGAGTCAGACAGATCTAGCTTTAAATGCTGGCCTGTGACCACACACAAATTACTGAGTAGTGAACTGATTAAGAACTCTGCAGTCAGACTGGCTGAGTTTGATTCTTGGCCCTCCTACTCTTTAGTCTAACTAGGGCAGGTTAGTTAACCTCTCTAGGCAATTTCCCCACTTCTTTGATAAGTATAAGAGTCAGCTACCTCATAACATTGTTGTGCAGATTAAATGAGCACAATAATAGTACCTTGCGGTTAAAACAGTGGTAAATGTGAGCTATTATTTCACCTTCTCAATTTCCTTGTCTGTAACAAGTCTCCATAACCCCTCTCCTCCCTCCTTGCCTCAAGGTTGTTGTGAAACAGTCCCTTTAGAATCTCTCAAAGGCTCTACAAATGTGTAAGGTGTTATTGTTATGTATTATCAGGTACTTGCTCCCAGAGGCATTTAGGGTTTGGGCATGAGGGCCATATTCTCTTTAATACCAAAGTAGCTATCCTGACCATTCTCCTATGCCAGTCTCCAGGCAGGAAGCCCTGGAGTCCTGGAGCCAGGAGGTCATCGGCCTTCTCTACCCAGAGGAAGGGGCATAAAAGGCCATGTGGACAGCGGGGCAGATCTCTTACACAAGAGAGAAACAATCTCAAAAGAGACTAATTAAGAACAGAGGGAATTTATTCTCTTCATTGCCGTAGACCCAGGTTTCGTGGGTCTCACTGCTTATGCAATTTGGGGAAACGCTCTTTTAGAAAAAGAGTACAAAATTATGAACATAAAGTTAAGTATAGGCTTTGAAAAGAGGCTTCTGCCTATGAGGAATCCTGGGATATTAGCTTCTTTAGCTCCGTAGAAAATCTACCTCTGTCACCATGTCAGGTAAGCATTTGACAAATACTTGTCAGCTGGTTGTTTATGGCCAAAAAATGCCGGTTCCATCCTATCACAGGCCAGCATCTCCAGAGGACTGGAGTGAGCCCATTTTCTACCCAGACTCTGGAAGTCACCCTACTATGTGGGCTGTGAGTCCTCTACCGCCTTTATCTTGGGCTAATTGTTCTTTTTCAAGACCCACAAGCTATTTATGTTTGCTTTCAGTTCATTTGCATGTGATTTACATAGTGTTAATATTCACATTCATGTCTGGAATCCTTCCTCTGCCCCAGCTTAAACTGGATTCCTGAGATTCAGTTAACAAATGAGATTCAACTCTCTCTCTTCCCAGGATGTAGAAGGAATTTGGGGGTGGATTGGTGGTGGTGGGGGGAGGGTCGATGATGACATTTGTCTTGGAGTCAGTTTCTGAAGTCTTTGGCCCTACTTAAATTGTCCTGTTCATACCCCTGCCTGCCACTACCAACTTCATCCCCTATTTTCCTTGACTAAGAAGTTAGAAATGTGCATATTCAAGGCTACACATACCTATCCCAGTGATGGACTTACTCTGACTCAATTGTGTGACCTCTGAAGTCAAGAGGCACATGGCATCAAGATGCCAACAGACAAAAGCACACAAGAGTTCTGCCTCAAATCACTCCCCTAGAGAATCAGCCCTCTACACTCCCCTAGCACTGTTTAGAAGCCCAGATTATCCCTTCACTGCTGACAACAGATGGCAGGTGGGAGTATGTATGAGAGTGTGTGTGTGCACATACATATGTGCACACACACAAGCTGTACACACATAAAAGTGTGCACTTGTGTGAGACAGTGACGGTCCATGTACACATTAGCACATCTACTAAGACATGCAGAGGAGAGAATGGGGGGTGGAAGGTCTCGTCTAAGGACACTATATTGTAGTTTTAAACAGTGTTAAAGGTGAAATCGGCTTCCCAGCTCTGCCCTGTAATGGGGTGGCAAAAAGAAGCTAACAGGGCAAGAAAAGGCCTCAGGGCAGACATGGGGTGCAGCTGCCAGTGTCACCACCAGCTCCAGCAATGACCTCACTCTCCCAAATCCCTCCCCTGAGATGGTGAGTCACCCAGAGCCAAATCAATACTGCATTTCATTTGTCCAGTCATCTTTGTGCTCTCTTGCACAAATTCATGCTTTTCTCTTCCATACAACCTAGCCCCTGCCCCCCAAGTGTCCCTGAGGACCCTGAGTTAGCCGGGCTCTGGGGCTGGCTCTCTATTAAGCCTCTGTCAGAAGAAGGCAGGACTCCCTGCTTCTGGGTGACGCAATCAAAGAGAAAAGAGTGAACAAAAGGAACAAAAAGGGTCAGTCTCCTACATGCATAGGGAGCCTGGGGAGGAAGTTGAAATTTTACAAAGCCAGTCTATGAATAAGGAGAAAAAGAGGAAGAGGCCAAGAAAAGAGAATGGAGAAAGGCAGAAGATAAAGAAGGAAAAGGCACTGGAATGGGGACGCGAGATGGAATAAAGTGAACCTGACTTTCTTCTCAGGATCTTTGCATTGATGCTTCATTTTCCTGACCTTCAGTCAAATGTAGGGTCAGACCTAGGGAAGCCCAACATCTATACACCCCCTCGCTCCCACCCCCTGGAGAATGTCTCCGATATCACTCACTTCTCTATGATGTCTCAGGTTGTTGCTACCCTCTCTGTTAGAGATGGGGGTTGGGGGTTATAAATGGGAAGGAGGGGAGAGGAGAGAGACAGACAGACAGAGAGAGTTAGCATAAAGGGAAAGGCACTTCCCTTCAGGGTAGCTCTGGTTTCTCTCTGGCAGTTTTTTCCAAGGCCTTGATATCTGCCAGCCATTGTTCCCTCTGCCTGTCCCTCATGCAGTGGCAACCTGAGCGTCATCCCTTGCGACAGACAGGAATGAGAACAGGGGCCCCTTTATCTGACAGTGAGAGGGACTTGGCTATCCACTTTCTGTGACACTAATTTCCGAAGATGATGTTTGTCCCCTGTGAAAAGTGAACTGCCACAAGGAAACAGAAGCCTTTGGGTCTATGTCTGTGCCAACAAGATGGCACCAGAGGTATAAGACTGTACTTCCAGCAAACTGCAGAGAGCTTTTGGGGAGACTCTCTGTCTGGGGAGGTCTTCCCCATACTTGCTGTGACTGAGCGGCTCTACAGTTAAGAAAATCTGCCTCCAGTTCTCGTTTCCTAACTCCCCATGACAGCAACAGTAACAGTGCAGTCAATACCAATCAATAATAATTATAGCAACCATTTACCAAGTGCTTAACATATGCCAGAGACTTTGATAAGCGTCTTACGTACATCATTTCATTCAGTCCTGACAATACTGTCGGGTAATTCCCACTGTGGAAAGTAGAAGAGGAAACTTAAGGATTCCAGAGGTTGCCTAAACTTTCATAGCTTGAGGTGGAGGTGAAATTTCATCCCAGATTTGTGGATTTTCCAGCTTCAGCTATAAAATCTCCTTTTAGGTTTTAGTAGCAAACTAAACCCTTGAGCTCCAGGAAGTAGAAATTCCTTCCTCCCTCCCTCAGCAATTCCTCCTCCCCCGCCTCAGGGAAGACCCTGGTTGTGCTGGCTGTCTCCCCTGCTGGCTCAGGTTAGGTTTGGAGTTCTTTCTTTAACCCTTGGAGTTGGAGTGTGGCGACAAAGAGATCTGTCCAGGAGGCACTCAGCTCCCACTCCCAAGGGAGGAGACGGAGCTGAGAGCAGCTGTCATTTCATACCAAGCACAAAACATGAGATTGTTGAAGAGGCTTAGGGTCACATGGTACCTTGGGCTCCTGGTTCTCTGGAGTTCCACAAAAGGGAATAGAAAAACACGGAAAACTACAGGTCCTTGAGGGAGCTGGGGATGGGGGCAAAGGTGGAGCAGGAACTCCTTTTCCCTCCAGGCCTGTACTCCTAGCACATTGCTGCTGCTCTTTGCCAGCAGGGCCATCAGGACAATTTCTTTTCCCCTCATAGTAGAAAGAATAGTTTTCTGTTTGGGTCTAATCATGGCAATCATTGAAACCATTTAGTGAACACATTTGATGTGCCAGACACTGTGTTAAGTGTGTTAAGTATAAATCCTAGATTATACCCATTTCACTGTTGAGGAAATATAGATTTAAAGACGTTAGATTCTTTTTTTAAAGATTACAAAGTGAACAAGTGGTTGTACTTTGATTTCTCTGACTCCAAATCTATTATCTTCATTGTCCAACGAATGAGCTGAGTGAGCATTGGTGGAGAGAGAAAAAAGGAAGCTCTACATCCATCACTCACCATAAACTTTATCACTTCCCTGGCATCTTGAGCCCTTCACACTGTCCCCCGCTGATGCTGATGCCTGACCCCCACCCCCCACCCTGCCATGCCCGCCCCGCAACCTGGTATTTTACTTTCACAACTGTTTTTTTGAGTACTTCCAGCACTCCAGATTATCTTTTGATTTGCTCACAACTTCTAATGCTGCTGAGACTCAGCCCAGCTTCCAGTCCTAGATCTTATGTCTCCCAGTAAAAGAAACCTGTTCCAGACCTTGGAAAGCCCCAGACTCCTCCTGCTACGCTCAGTTAAATCAGAGCTGCTGAGGCTCTGAGGCAGCCTCCCATAGCCCACCAGAGGGCCTTCTCCAGGCAGCTCTCAGAGGGGGTGTTCTGCAGCAACCCTGGGAGAGCCTTTTGTAGACTAAATATCCTTCTGAATGTCTGTGAGCAAATCAGGGAGAGATCTGTAGAGAGAAAAGGAGCAGGGCAGACACAGCTGGGTGTTTTCACATAGAGAAGAGCAGCTACCATCAGAGGATAGAGAATCCCTGGGATGGAGCAAAGCAACCAGGAAAGATGTCCTCCTTTCTCCTGGGTTTTGCACTCATACAGCAAGTAGGCACTGTGTGTGTGTGTGTATACATATATATAAAACTTCTTCTAGTCAGTTTTTCCTCTTAAAATAAGTACCTATATGACTAAGGTACTTATTTTAAGAGGAAAAACTGACTAGAAGAAATTTTATCTTAAACATCTTACATGAATCTACTTACAGTCACATTTAACTGAGCTCTGCTGCTGTGAAGAACAGTTTATTCCCAGATATGGATGAAGGATTTTTTTTTTAAAGGAAAGGTGCAGGCAGGAATGAAGGTGAGCAGGCAGGCAGGCAGGAAGAGAGAGGAGGAAGAAGCACTTTATTTATTTAGCTGTTCTTCTTGTTTTCCCCAGTCCCAGGATGGAAAGCTGGGTCTTTGGGATGTGTATGGGCTGTGCTGGCTGGAGGCAGTGGACTTGTCCATTGAACCACCAGGGCTCACCTAGCTGAGGATTTGTGCATTTTTCAAGTATTCACTGAATACTACCTTATAGACATGTAAGGTATATGTATATACATTTATCTGTATATATTATATATATATATAAAATTTGAATATTTAATCGATAATCCCCACATAGGCTTCGTTTTTGGTTATCTTCTAGATGAATATGTAGTTTTGGCTCATGAATTGTGTAATGAGCCCAGCCTAGACTCTGCTGGACACCAGGCTTCCTCCAGTCCTCTTCAGACATCAGATGGATTTTAGGTACTTGTTTGGAAAGTTCTCTGGGTAACACGGCATGCTAATACTCATGTTTATTCAAGTACTTGTCCAAATAGTAGATCTGCCTTGGGCCATCCCACGTTGGTTCAAGCAGCAGGGAAGGAGTGGTAGAGGTGTGTGTCCAGAGAATGCCAAAGTCTATTAAGAATAATTTTGAGTAACCCCTTTTATTTATTTATTTTTTAGGCAGAGGAAGACAAGCATGAAGGCAAGCAGGCAGCAAGGAAGAGAGGAGGAAGAAACATTTTGTTTAGTTGTTCATTTTAGTTGTCTCTCCTCAATCCCCTCACCTCCTACCCCGCCACCCCTTGGGCTTTGAACTCAGGTCCTTGAGTATGTGGACTGTGCCTCAGGCACGGGCTTAACACCTGAGTCACCAGGGTGTGCCAGGCAACCCCTTTTAAATGTAAGGAAGTTGCAGCTCAGAGAGGGCACAGGAGCTACCCTAAATCACACCACTCCTGAGTGCGTCACCCATTCAGTGTGTTTTTGGCGGGAGGATAGGAAATGAGAAGAGCCCCAGCTGTCTTCTCAGAAGCAAGAAGACCTGAAATGGGAGTGTTGACCTTTGACTACTCCCACCCTCTGGAGCCGTCCCCAAGGACTTCAGGGGCTGAAGTCTCATCTGTAAAACGTGTTGGGCCCTCAGTTCCCCTGTTAATAAAACAAGGGCACGAACACCTGCCTTTCTTCCTTGCAAGGCTGTTGTGAAGCTCTGCGCGAAATAATGCACAGGGAAGAGCTTTCTAAGTGCAGGGTATTATTAAGCTTGTGATTAGGCCAGGTCAGTGAGGGCTTCAGGAATAATGGGAGGATTAATGCCAATGCCATCGGAAGGAGGGAGGTTAAAGTCTGCCCTGTCCTCTTCTCTCGGTCACCTGCCCTGAGAGAAAGCAGCCAGTGTTTCCAAATTGACTTAAATAAGAAATGTGTGGTGGCGGCTGCCATTTCTCACTCAGCCTTCACTTGCCCAAGGCAGAGAGATTTTAATTTTCTAGCCGTAATGAGAAAAAGAAACCCAGAATTAAAGAATATTCCAGTGAAGCAGGCAAAATAGCTGCCTAGACTTTGAATTGAGGGGAGAAAGATAAATTAAATTTTTCCTTTCTCTCCTAATACTAGCTGGGCTTGAAGAAGCAGGGTGGATGAGGATGCAGCTGCTGATGTCTGTTCAACCCCGGCCCTGAGGTCAGATGGGCAGGCAGTACCCGCCACCCCTGCCTCCCTCCACCCCCACCCCACCCCACCCCCCGCCACCCTGGATGCTGATAAGACTGCAAGGAACATATATTTACCTCCATTAGGGTTATCGTCTCCTGGATCATGACCCTGTTGAGTGAAGTTAGGCCCTGAATGTTGAGTCAGAAAGTGTTGGTGACCCCCTGGCCCTTTAGTCTGGTCTTCTGAGGGCACAGAGGTGCTGCTGTCTACTTTCTTCTTCCAAATGTTCACTTAACTCTTGTACCACAAACCTCTCTCTGTCTCCTACAACTCAGGCTAGGGGTCCTGGGATGGAGAGGGGCTGCCTGGGAGGAAGGGAACACCTGAACCCTCAACTCACTGAGCTTCAGTTTGTTCCCAAAGGAATACCTTTTCAAAGTCAACTGGAAGTTGGGGAGGTGGGGATGGTAGGAACCCCAGAAAAGGTGTGTGAACTGAGGACCATGACAGTGCCTTCTCCCCAGCTTCCTCTTGCCTCACCTCCCATGATGCTCCTTGGCTTAAAAAACCCAAAGCTATCTTGCCCACCCAACCCTCCCATTTGCTCTTAATTTTCTCCTTTCTTCCATTGATTTTCTTACCTACTTTTCTAAAAAGTGAGAGACAGGCGCACTACAGTTTGCCCAGATTTGTGCCAGGGACAAGGGCTGAAAAATAAAACAAATCCAGTTCCTGTGTTCAGGTAGAGGAGAAAAGCCGGTAAACTGAGGATTGCGATACAATGAGTGTAGAGCTTGCTGGGCAAGAATAGAGTTGTTAAAAAAACAACTCTGGAGTCAGATTGACCTGGCTCAAAAACTGCCTCCATTCCTCATTCCTTCTTACAGTATGACCTTAGGCAGATTGTCTACCGTGAGGAATTTCAGTTTACTCACCTGTGAAGTGGGGATAGTGACAATTACTTGTGAGACTGCTCTAGATTAAATGAGATAGTCCTGGTAAACTGCTTGGAAGAATGCTTAGCACATAGTAAAGACTCACGAAGTTTGGTATTATTTGAAGTATCCTAATGATAATGATAATGCTGACATTTGTTACCCTTTATTAGATGCTCACTCTGAGCCAGCCCTAGTGTTGTCCTGGATACAGCAGTGACTCAGCTGTGGCTCTTATAAAGAGCCCACATCGATTACAAGTTATTGATGTGTAAGCAGACCATTAGAAAAGTATGGTCGCTGCCATCATCACTCCAAGAGCTGTCATTTTTTTGAGCTCTTACCATGTGCCAGGCACAATA
Organism: Solenodon paradoxus; assembly: GCA_004363575.1. Classification (NCBI taxonomy): domain Eukaryota; kingdom Metazoa; phylum Chordata; class Mammalia; order Eulipotyphla; family Solenodontidae; genus Solenodon; species Solenodon paradoxus. Next base: position 158,767 of record RJWH01001750.1, read on the forward strand.
GGTTTTAAAGAGATATTATCTCTAATTCCTCACTAACCTCGCAAGGGTAACATTACTCCTATTTTATAGAGGTTTCATAATAATTAGTGACTTCTTAAATCAGACTGCAGTCTGAGTGAAGTATCAACCTGAAGAAGAGTGATCAGCTCTGCATAAAAGGAATCAATCAGGAAGGCTTCAGAGAAGAGGTGGTCTTTGAGCATGATTTTGAAGAATGAGTAGTAGTTTTCTGAGAGCTAAGATGGGGAAGGAATGAAATGGTATAGCACTTCTGTGGGCCTGCCGGAGGGCTACATCTGTCTGTGCTCTGGAAGCCCGGTGGCTGTTGTATCCCACACAAGGGAATGCTAAATAGGATAGTAGATGCCTGTACCCACCCTGATAGCCATCCTCTGTGACTCTATCATAACCTAGATGAAGGGTTATTATTTTAAAGAAGATACAGACAATAGGCCTGTAATCCCTGAGGATTTTAGTCAAGGTGCAGGCTATAATAATCGCATGTAGAGTCCCCAGTCTCTCCCCTTGTCTGTTGACTTGGCCAAGGGTCCAGCAAATGAGAGATATAAGGTGGGATACCCAGGGAGGCTGGGAGGTTTTGACTGGGCTGGAATCAGGGAGATAGTCTCAATGACCTTGAGAAAGACCTTTCTAGATTTGAGACAGATACATGGAAACTTTTCCTTCATTGTAGTCTTTTCTCTTCCACTGTTTCTTTCTGCCTGTTCACTTCCCTCCCCAGTAACAACCACAGAGGAGGTGCCATCTTGGTACAGCCAGAGGTCTGGTGGATGGAGCCAGAATCTGGCATTAGGATCCATCTGGCTGGTTCTATACCCGGGAAAATCTGGACCCATCATCATTAACATTCTGTTTCCCTGCTTAGAGCAGTGAGAAGCAGGCATCCTGCCCTAAGGACAGTGGCAAGAGGGAGACTTCTAGAACAAAGCAGCTTTCAGGGCTCAGACTCTGAGTCTCAGGGCCACCAACTCTCAGTGCAGCAAGGACTTCCAGGTCAGTGGGGGATTTGAGACCAAACTCAGAGGAAACAGTATGACTGTAAGGTAGTGAGCCTTTGGCACATGGGACAGGAGTGCAGGTGCCTTTCAAACTCCTGCTCAAATAAGGTGGCTTGGAGAAAGGATGATAGACAGGGTGTAGCCCTGAGGCCGACCCACCTTCTGCTCTCTCCTTGTAGCAGCCCTCCCCAGCTTCCTAGGCCTAACTCATTCCTCACATTAATAAGCAGCCTACGAGGGAATGGTCCCCACAAGAAGTAGAAAGCACCTGAACATTCCAATAAAATACTCAAAGAAGCAATTATTTCTGGGCTGCCTAGCCCAGCCCAGAGTACCAGCAGCCAGATTTCCAGAGCTGCTGTCATTGCCTCTGGCTGTTGGCAAAATTAAACTTCTTGAGAAATGAAAATGAGCTGGCCCCGAGCTCAAGGGGGTTGGAATTATTTGCCTGCCTAGGGCTGGCAGTGTGGGGCTAGGGGATACAGGGCGTGGGGATGGAGAGGGGGAGATTATGGAGAAAGCAAAGTTGCTTTGTAGGCAGGCCCTCACTAGGTAGCACAGCCTATGCCGTATGCATGTTGGTATACACAAAAGAACATGTACCAAGTCTGCCCACTGTCACCCACTGAGTTGTGAGTTCAGTGAGGGCTAGGCCATGGCACTTGTCTCCTTTTTTTTTTTTTGTTAAAGGAAAGGTGCAGGCAGGAATGGAGGTCAGCAGAGGCAGGCAGGGCGAGAGAGAGGAAGCAGGACTTGATTTTATTTAGTTTTTCATCTTGGTGGTGTTCCTGCCAGTCCTGCGATGTGAACCCAGGACCTTGGAATGCATATGGACTGTGCCCAACCCTATTCTACAAGGGTGCCCTGGAGCCATGACACTTTTGATCACCACCTTGCCCCTAGCTCCTGGGATAGCACCTGGCCACACTGTAGTTACTCACTAAATAGGTACTGATTCCTGAATGAATATGTACTCTTAGGCTCAAGGCCAGAGTTCTGTGGTAAACACTGTAAACATCCTCTCTCACCTTTCATCCAACACAGGTCACATGCAGGTACCCTGAGGAGCACAGCGGTGTCCTGCCCTTCCCACGGCATGATGCTGTGGGATACACAGAAAGGGCAAATGGCCTCCTCAGATCATGGAGGGGAGGGCAGTGGCCAAAGGCACTCCACAAGGAGGAGGTACCCTCTGGGGACTCAAACTATCACAGTTCCCTCTTTCCAGTGTCAGGAACATTTGCCTGTCCAGACCAATGCCCATCTCCTTCTCACATGTGTAGTAGCTCATCCCTAGTGTCTCAGACTTCCCTCTCCAGCCCTCTTGTTGGATCCCAAGATACCTGTTGTATGCCATTTCAGAGCTGCTCAGCCTCACCTCTGATTCCAGCCACTGCTGTGACAAACAGCTCCATGTTGACTTCAGCCAGTTCATGCAGAGATGACCTGAGAGCCTCTCCTCCTCAGGCCACTGACCTTACCCTCTGGCTTTCTGCCTGGGACTTCTTTTTGCCAGGGAACTGTTTGACTTTCTTGCCTGAAGTGCAGGATATATAAGCCCATGGGACCAACTCTTGACTATTGGGATAGGAACTGCCAGCCAGATAAATGTTTCCCTCTTTCCTGCCCCAGGTAAAGTTTTTCAGAATGCCCCTCTTGTTTGGAGCTGGGACCTACTTGATAATGCATTCTGGCATTATCTCAGACTTACTCAGACTGACTTCTCTGATTCTCAGATGCTGCTTCCCCAATCATAGCCTTCGTTGCATGATTATTAACTTTCAGGAGAACTCAGGCTAAACCACCCCTTTCTCTTTGCCCTCTGCCCCAGCCAGTTTCTTCTCACTTCAGCACCTTCTGACCTCAGACCTTTCAGATAAGTGTCCCACTTCCTGGAGCACTCTTCTCTCTGCAGGAAAGTCCCTTGACTGAGACCTGAATTAACAGGAGGAGGCAACCATGAGAAGATCTGGGAGAAGAAAGTTCCAGGTAGAAGGACCGACCATGCACGGGCCCTGAGGCAGGAATGAATTTGGCTGTTCAGGGTAGAGCAAGAATAGACTGATAATATTTCAAAAGTGGATGGGGCTTTTGGGCACCCCCCAGCAGACTGGATCTGGGGCCACTCAGCTGCCCCTGTCGCCTTGTGTTACAGACAGCCCAGGTTCACTACAAACAGGACAGCATTGACAATTGGGAAATATGAAAATGAATGGCACTGTCCCATTTAAAATGGGACAACTGGTCAGCCTAAGCAAGAAGAACTTTGTGACTAGAGTAGAGAGTACGTCAAGCAAGATGTAACTGGAGAGGAGAACAGGGATGACCAGGTGCAGTTCACATTTTATTTTATTTTCTACCCCCATTCCCAGGTCTTGAGCCTGGGTCTGTGGGCTTTACGTGGCCTGCACCTCTGCTGCCTTAGCAGTAGGGGTGTGCTGGGAGTTCCTGTTTGCCGTGCCTCAGGAAGCAAACTCTGTGAGGGCAGGGATTGTTTATCTGGCTCTCCACTGGCTCCCAGTATGCAGTAAATACTCAATAAAGGTAGAATGAATGAATCAACAGCCTTGTTGTGTCCATATTCCAACTACCCCGTGCTCCACACAAGGTGACTTAGTCCTCTGTCCTCTGCTCCTGGGAGGGAGCAGGTCAAGCTGGGTTTGCTTTATCCTGAAAGAATCCTCTGGGAGACCCCAACACCTGCCTGCTGGGGCACCGATTCTTCTGTCTCCTCTTTTCTCCCACAGTCAATTCTGATGCTCTTGCTCACTTCTCTGCTCATGCTGGGCTCTGCTCCTGACACCATTAGTCACCTCCCTCGCATCTCAGCTTCCTTAATGAGCAGCTGTCTTGTCTTCAATCTGAGACAGGCTTCCCTGCTGCCTGCTGCTTCCTGGGGAAACCAAGGTCTGGATTAGGAATGTAAGACACAGAGAAGGGTCCCAGTCTTCCTCCCTGCACCCCAGCATGCGCAAAGGAAGTAGGAGGATAGAAAAAGTATTCTCTGGGCAATAGAGAAGATAAATGGGAAACAGCTGGAGTTTGGGGGTAGATTACAAAGAAGGTCCCCACTTCCATGTCTGAGCAAGGAGCAGGCTAAAATCACAGCAGAAGGAACTAAGGTCGGACTGAGGGGGAGAGAACTCATTCTGTAGGCCACTGAGGCTAGAGTGCCTTTCATTGGCTGATGTCTTTCCAGTCTCTATCTCATTACTCACTTGCATGTGTGGGGCAGGGAGGTGACAGAATAATCACTTAACGGACCTGCCAAACACTTAGAGAACACTTGATGGAGATTCCTTGATAGTTGTTGCTTGATCTGAGGTGGCACTGGGCAGGGGCATCCCTCAGGTGGTTAAGTGACGGTGGGGTGGTCCATGATGCTGTGCCACTGTAAGAGGCAGTGTTTGGCAGAGGCCCTGCATAGAGGAGGTGGCACCATCAGAAGGTCAGTTGAGAGAGCCCGTTGATGGGACTATTTCCTGGGCGAAGTTATAGGAAACAACAAAGGATATGGAGGTACCTGGGGCTGAGCCACAGAAGAAAGCATACCTTTACCAGTCAAGGCTGGAAGGGGCAGAGTTAATGGTGGGAGGGCTGTAGCCAGAACGTGGTGCAAGCTGTGATGGGAGAGCCATGACCACACAGAAGCTGTGGCCTTCTGTGAAGGGTATACAGCTGCTGCCAACCCTAAGGCCCCACATGGGACTGGGTGTGGGAAATAGACACTCTTACTCATTTCTCCTCCCAACCATCTGTCTCCTGCCAGTGCCTCCCATTGGCCAACCCAGCAGGAAGCTGAGGGCAGCAGTGGGACAATATAGTCCCTAGAGGGCAGCTTTCTGGGGCACCAAACAGTGGAGAAGAATCAAAAGTAAATCTAAAGCCTTCTTATCTCATCCTTTTGTTCTCCCTCACCCCTGAGCCTACCTCATCCCGACCTGGTCCTAAACAGCTTACAAACACGGAGCCACCTGTGCTTGTTCAAAACACTTCCCAGCTCTCAGGCTGAGGCAGGCCCCTTCTAGGCCAGGCTCTGGGAAGACTCCAACCTTGTAGGGAGAATTTCATTGTCCTGAGTCTACCTCTACCCTGCTGCTCGGTTTCAGGATTCCCAGATGGCCTTGTTCTCCTCCTGCCAAACTTAGGGAACACGCAGCCTGGGTAATTATAGTTTCCTAGTAAACCCTTGCCTGCATTTGACTCCCAACTAGGTAAAGTAGGAGATTTATTTTCCTGATTCTCCCCTGCAGGGGTACTGATCTCTGCCCCTTATCTTCCAAAATTCCATTTTGATTCAAGCAGCCTGGGGAAGCTGAGGGAACATCCTGACCCACTCAGCATCTCAGAGACTGAGAAAGGGTCTGCCATCCTCCTTGATTTATCCTGAATATGCCAAGTCTTACTCTCCTCCCCCTTAGACCTATGAAGTTGTTAAATTGCATCGGTTCATTTCTCAACACTCTTCTGGATGCTTACCTTGAAACTTAATTAGTTCCCTTCTCCACACTAGGCCATTTCTCACTCGGGTCTCCAGAAGGCCCCCCTTAAGGAAGACTCTTAAGTTCTGAAGTCTAGGGGTCCAGTAATAAATGTGGCTTTATTATTCAGTGTTCTTTAGAGAAACAGAACCAATAGAAGTTAAAGATATAGGCAGGCCCTGGTCGCCTACTGTTGACTTAGTCCTCATACATTCCAAGGACCTGGGGCTGGGGCGGGGGTGGGACTAAAATGATCAACTAAATTAAATAAATAAATGCTGCTTCTTCCTCTCTCTTCCTGCCTGTCTGCCTGCTCGCCTTCATTCCTGCCTCCATCTTTCCTTAAAAAAAGAAGATAAAGATATAGATATAGATACTAATACAGACAGATACACATACATGTAATGGGAAATGAGTTTATTATAGGGAATTGACTTGCACTGTTATGAAGGCTGAGAAGTCCATGATCTGCCACCTGCAAACTGAAGACCCAGGGAAATGGTGGTGTAGGGTTGGGCTTTTTTTTTTTTATCATTATAGCATATTTATAAGTAAAACGTCTCATAACTATAGCATCAAGGGGTGGAATTGGAAGTATTTTATTGTAAGTTTTTTTTGTTGTTGTTTGTTTTTAATTGTATATATATATATTTTGTTGTAGTAATTATTCTACACATTAAAATATTTCCTATATATAGGTTCCTCATTTCTTAGATATAGTTCAACACACCATGCCTTCCACCAAATCACCAAGTGTTCTTCTCCATTGTCTAGTGGGCTTTACCACCATTTTCCCTCACCCGCCCCATTCCCTTTTGGTCACCTCAGTTCTGTTGCAACTGTTCAGGGTTGGTTTTGTTTCATTTGTTGCTTTGTTTTGTCTATTCACATTTGGTAGTGTAGTTTTAAAGACCTGAGAGATAATGGCGTAAATTCCAGTCTGGATCTGAAGCTTCCAATCTGGATGCAAAAGCACCGAGATCGGGATTAGACATGTCCCAGCTCAGTTGTCAGGCAGAGACAGAAAATGCAACCTTCCTTTATTTTTTTGTTTTGAGTCCTCAACAGATTGGATGATACCATTTACACTGGGGAAGGCAATGCGCTGTACTCAGTGTACAAATTCAAGTGCTAATCTTCTCCAGAAATGCCTTCACAAACACCCAGAAATATTTAACCAGTGATCTGGGCATCCCACCTCCAGTCAATTTGAACATAACATTAAACATCATATAGACCTACCAGTTCAGGTTACTGCTCCAACCTCTAAGACCACCTGGACCCTTGGTTTTTCCAGGATACACATATTGTAGTAGAAACCTCCTGTTTTGACTTGTCCAGTATTCACTTCTCCTGGCACTAGCTTCAGGGAGTTGACTTGGGAGTATTGCTTCAGCAACCACAGTTGGGATTGTCAAAGAGGCTCTCTCCATTCTTTGGCAACTCAAGCTAAGTCATTCAGATGCTCTTTCTTCCTTGAATCATTTTTCTTTTTTTTTTTAACTCCTGGCCCAGGGTCTTGAACCTGGGTTCATAGGCCTTACATGGTCTGCACCTCAGTTGCCTGAATCGCAGGGATTTGCTTCCCTTGAATCTTGAATGGAATGACATGAAAATGAAGTTTACTTATCATTAAAGCAGCATCCTTAAGTAATTATTCCTAGCCCCAGCTCCTTGATTTTACTCTCCTGGTTATTCATTTTTCTGGAATGAGCTCTTCAGTATTTTGATTCTGTATGTCACCCCTATTTCTTTCTAATATAATTATTTTTTGCTTATTAGAATTTTTGTTGCTTGCAAACATTCTCACCAATACAAATTCCACCGTTTTTTTGAGTAGCTGAGGGATCTGTCCCTCTAATGGGTTCATGGCTTGGATTCAAATTTTATCTAGTCCTGGAAAGGAAAGATAACTCTTTCTGCTAGTGAATGATTGTCACAACTTGTTGCCTGACTTAATCAAGACCCACTCCCTGTCTGACTTCCGGGTCTCTAGTGAGGTCACGGCCCAAAATAGCACAACTTATCTTCCGTGACTTCCTATCACTAAGTTCTATCATCAGGTCAGGCTGGTCTCCTTGTTCTTTTCCACAAATAGTAAATGCATTCCCATGCAATGCCTTTGCTCATGGTGTTCTTGGGTACTTGATAAATCAGTGACCTCCAAGACCTTGAAACCTGAGGTCACGTCCTGCTTTTCTTCTTCATGAACCCTCCTGTGCACCATTAAGCCCACATTAGCTTCTGACCCAAGCACCTCAGTGACTCTCTGATGTGGGACAGAGCAAGTGATTTGTGTGGTTGAGCTTTACTTCCCTTGAGGACTGAGCATAGGCATTAGGTTTCTTGATACTTCCCCTACGTAAGTCTCTGTGTTGAGCATGAGGCTGAGCACTCATCTGTAGTTTTCTGCCCTAGTTTGGAAACTGTCTTAGTCCTATAACTCATATGCTTCATTTATTCAATTATCCAACATTTATCAAGCACCTACTAATGTTAAGTTCTGTGCTAAAGTCTGAAGAGACCCAGAAAATAAAATATAGCCAAAGAGACTCACTCTGGTAGGTCAATCACCTCCACAGGAGTGTAGGCCATATGTCTCTGGGTTTGAATTTGGATCCAGGGGAAATAACGAGTGTGAATGACAAAATAAAAATAAAATGCATCTTCCTCTCTCTTCCGGTCTGCCTGCCTACTCACCTTCATTTCTGCACGCACCTTTTCTTATAACAACAACAAAACCGTGTACATATATGTGTGTCCAAGGAATTTACAGTCTAGTAATGAAGTTTTATTGATAATTAGATGTAACAGAATGACCTTTTAAGGCGATGACCCTGGTGTACCCTGGCAGAGTAGTAGTTGGGTACGCTGCCTCCATCTGGCTCACTCTGCGTATATCCCAAGGACCTGGGTTCATGTCCCAGAACCTGGGGAAACAACTAAGATGAATAATTAGACAAAATAAATACAATGCTTCTTCCTCCTCTCTCTTCCTCCCTATCTACCTACATACCTTCATTCCTGTCTGCACTTTTCTTTTAAAAAACAAAACAAAAAGAATACATCTCTGTCTAGTTTTTCTCAACCACAGGCTCACTTCAAAGGAATGAAAGACATTCCACCCTTTCTGGAAGAGCCGGATTTTGAATCCTTGAGGCTTGGACTTTCTTGACCCCCATGATTTACTATTATTGTTTCAGTTGTACAGAGGCAAAGAAAGATTAAATGAATTGCCAAAAGTTATAGATCTGAGAATCAAACGCCATCAGTCATTGAGGACCATGAGTGACTGTGAGGACTGAGTACAAAGGGCCACTGTTTGGGGAAACTTGGCAAAGATCACTGTGGCTGAACTTGACACAGAGGGGATGGAACTGCCTCAGAATCCTCACCTTCACATGCACCTCACAGCCCACATCGTGGGTACAGTGGTGGCAACTGGTAATTTTGATAGGAAGGGACTTATAATAGTTAACTGGGCACAGTAATGCTGTTTAGCAATCAGCATATGTCTGTGCGTACAGCAGTGTTTATTTACTTCATATATATGGGCACCAGCTCAGGCTAGTTGCTACTAGACTGGCTTTGGCAGGGTAGTTTGGCTTTGCCCTTTATGTCTTCTGTCCTCTTTGTAGGACCAAAAGGCTAGCTGATTCATCTGATGCCACAAGAGTAATAAGTCCTAATGTCCAAGCCCATTTCTGCTTGTGTCAACTCTGTTAACATGCAGTTGGTCATATGGCCAAGCCCTGAGTCAAGGGATAGAAAATACATGTAACCCACTGGAGGAACCTGCAAAGTTACCTAGTAAAAAAACGTGGACGTATAATCCTGTCACCTCTGAGGAAATGCGGAGAAGGAACTCTAATCCAGTGTCCCACAGAATTTAAGCTGGATTTAATTTTGATTTACAGAGATAATAGCAGAATCCGACATTATGTTGTGGAACAATTCATACCGGTTATAAAGATAAAATCTCTCTTTGGGGACCACAGAGTTTGCTGTGTGAATATTACATTTTTACTTTTTATTTAGAGGAAAACCTCTTAACCAGAACCTACTTGGATGGTCTGGATGACTATGATAGCTGCCTTACAATTTTCAAAGCCCTAAGAATCACCTGGAGCATTAGCATTTAACTTTTTAACACAGGTTTTCAAATTGAACTGTCTTTTAGGGAGCCATGTGTTTTCAAGGTTGGGAGACATAAGTGAGAAGGAGCCACCACAGACGATATATAGTAAAGGCCCAGATACAGGGCTACAGGCATCCAGGACATAGGAGGCTGGAGCAGTTCTAGGGCCTAGGGCAGGATTTATGGTGCCTTACAGAGTGGTGGCATTGAAATAGGTCTTAAAGTATAGTGGGGTCGGGTCCTGGGGATAATCTCAGGGTCCTTCTCAATGTACTTAACCAGATTCCTTGTTTCTAGGGCTTTCCTGGGCAAAAAGCTTTGCCTTCCATCTCTGCAAATCTGGAATCTGTGTTTGCATTTTTTGCATCATGGCCTTGTCCTTCACCTTGATACACATGCTGTTAGCTACAGGACTTGGAGAGGATTTTAGGGAGTATTATGGCTTACCCCACTGGCTTTGAAGCCTGGCCAACCAGAGTTCAAATTTGGCTTTGGCATTTACTAGCTCTGGGGTCTAAGGTAGCTTTAATTCTTGGAGATCCACTTTCCTCATCTGAAAAAGGGAATTCTAATCGTCTAATGGGGCATTTAAAGAATTAGAACTTACCAGTGAAGACTAGGATTTTTTTGTGGAAAGATTTTTGACTTCTGATTGAATTTCTTTATTGGTTATATGATTATTCATATTCTTATTCCAAGCAAAGTCAATATTAGTAAGTTATGTATTTTGAGCAATTTGTCTTTCACATATATCTTCAGTTTTATTGGCACAGAATTATTCATAATATCTTCTTATTTCCTTTCTAATGCCTAAAGCATCCATACCATAGCAATATTCTCTTATTCATTCCTGACTTTGTTTATTTTTGTCTTCTTTCAACTTTTTCTTGATCAGTATCATCAGAGATTTGCCGGTTTTCACAAAAGTGGTTTCGACTTGGTTTATCTTCACTGTTGCATATTTGGTGTCTATTTTTTCTATTTCTATTCCTCATTCTGCTGCTTCTTTTCTCTTTAACTCATTAACTTTCAATCTATTTTTCTTTTCTAAGCTGTGAATTTAAGTCTCCATTTCCTTTTGGAGACTTAAATGAAAAAAGATATATTTAAGTGCCTGATCCCAAATAGGCACTCAGTAAACATCTTATTATCACCATCATCATCATTAGCCAGTGTCATATGTGATGAGACTCTTTAGCACAGCTTTAAGCTCTCTGCTTTCTAATGTGACACATATCCCCTGAGTATTCACCACTGGACTCTCTGAGGACTTATTCTGGGCCACGGATCCTCTCTTTGAGTTTTGCACAGGCTTACTCTGAAGGTCGAGGCAGAACACAGACAGGAACATGCACCTTTAGCCTCATCTTCCTCAGGCGCTTGTACCTTGTCTTCCTAGGATAACGGGAAAGGTCTAAGTCCATGGGAAGTGTGAGTTCTAACCTGCAGGCCTATAGCAGACTGTATTTTCCAAAATATCTTCCACGATCACAATGATGATCACAATAATGTCTTCCATTCGAAATACTCTTCTAGAACTTGTTGTTTACCCCATCAAGAGGGAAAGAACAGTTCCGTTCCCCTTGAGTCCAGTGGGCTTGTGGCTCCTCATAATAAACCATGACTATTGTCATTCTCATTTTATTATTATTATTTTGCTTTTTCAATCAATGTTTCATTAGTTTGCAATACTATAAAATTTTAGGCAGTCATTCCCCATTTTATAAATGTGAGATGAGGTGAGTAAATTCACATGCATGCACGTGAGCACACACACACACACACACACACACTGCAGCTGGTTGAAATGTAATATTCAGCAAGGAGAGCCTGTAGAATGATATAAAAATTCTTACCTTGGTCTGCTGTTGAGTGTTGTCATCAGTTCAACATTTGCCCTCTGGCACTCATCTCCTAGACCTGGGAGCCTCCAGTCTAAATTTCATACACTCCTTTGATGGCATCCTGTTAGGTTTTTTCAATTGGAACCGCTGATTACATGCCAGAAAGCAGGAGTAAGGGGAAATCCATGTTCTTTTCTGCATTTTGATGGCATCTCTAGCAATGGCTACTTCACTTGCTCTTAGATTCCTGCTCGGGCAGTTTGGTTCCTAATAACAGCATCAGTGCCACAGCAAATTTTAGCTGTGGTGATGACTGTTTCCCATTTTGCTGTTCCAGCCTTAGGATTGATAGTGACTTTTTGCAATCACCAAATTTTGGTTAACCTTCCTCTTTTTACTCCTCAAGCCCTTCTAACACATTTGCTACCAATTCCTCAAACTACATTTCTTCTGTTTGAAATGTCTGAGTGATACCTGATTTTTTCTCATTATCTATTGACTTGGCGTCACAAAACTTTGTATAAGCTGACCTTTATTCAACTCTCTAACCTCAACTCCAGTAATCTTACCTCTTATCCGCTATGCTGTAGTCATACTTGTCTCCTTTCTGTTCCTCAAATAATTGCAACTTTTCCCTATGTTGGGCCCTTTGCACTTGTTGTTTCCACTGTTTAGAAAAGCTTCTCCCCCAGCGCTTTGCGAAGCTGACTCCTTCCCATACCTGTAGTGTCAACATCAACGTCGGCTCTGCAGAGTAGCCGTCCTTGACTAAAGTCTAGAGCAAAACTACTCCACACCCAAGTACTCTTATTATATCTGGCTTTTATTGTTGTCACAGCACTTATTACTAACTGCCATTATCTTGTTGATTTAGCCCTTAACTTGTTTGCTGAATGATTTCCAAACTAAAATGAAACTTGGAGAGAGCAGAGCTTGTCTGTCTTCTTTATTACTGTTTCCAGTGCCTGTGACGGAGTTGGTACTTAATACATATTTTTGAGTAATTAAATGATGGCTATCATGAATGAGTGATAGGCCAGCTTTTCCTTAGTCCTGAGATGTACCCTGGCACCTTCTGAGATGTTTGACATTGGAGGTTACCCAAGGGAGAGATTTCCTTGCTCCAACCTCTCTTTTTTTTTTTTTTTTAAAGGAAAGAAGGTAGGTAGCAAGCATGAAGGAGGAAGCATTTTTATTTGTTTAGTTGTTCATTTTTAGTTGTTCCTTCCCACCCCAGTCCCTGAACCTGAGACCTTGGCTGTATGAGAACTGCTCCCCAGGCACTAACTTAACACCTGAGCCACCAGGGTACACCACCCTGCCTCTCTTAAGGCAGGACAACCAAGGTTTGATTTTGGCAGCAGGGCCCTTAGTTCACTTGTGCCTTCAGGCAGGCTCCTCCTGGACAATAGGAGACCTCCCTATGATCTTACCCCTGTCTTCTGACTTATCCTAGTCAGCCTGCTTCTTTCCATGCTTCCAGCAGGCTGCAGGGCATTAATGATTAAAAGTGTAAACCGGCCAAGGGCTAGTATCTTTTAAATTGCACGCCCACCACATGAGCAGTTCCTCAATTCCATTAATCCAGGACTCACTCTCACAAAGCTTTCTCCATCTGTATACTGCTTTTGATAACTAAAGAGAAGACAAACAAGATGGTTATAAAATTAATTTCACTAATCATCACATTCTTATCACATAATAAGAAACAGAAAACTTCTGTTACATAAACATTTAACCCAAATCATTGCTGTTATAATAAGCTGAATCCAAAAAGACAATGAAATTCATAGTGTAATATATGTAGCTTTAAAGAGCCATTATATTTTTCTTTTATGACATTATGAACAAAATAATTTATGGGATCTTACTCTAAGCAAAATGAAACAAAAACTCATTTTACTACTGCACTGAAAGAAACCAGCAGGATGAAGACTGGGGCTTTCTAGGTAAGGATGAATGCCTTACCAGGTCATCTTGTCCATCCCACTGCCTAGAGAAAAATCTCTTTTGGGGTGTTAACATATCCTACTTTAGGAGTATCTTCTGAATACTAGGCTGACTAATGCAGGCAGAGGAGATAAACAAAACACCCACAGAAACCTGTATAAGAGCATTAGGAGTAGAATTCTCAGCAAGAATTTAATAAAAGAGGCATTAAGAGAGAGAAGCTGACTCTGGGCTAAGACGTGGACTTGATGAAGCCAGAAAGGGTGGAAGAGTCTTGCCAGAGACCCTCCTGGACTCATTTGCCAGTGATTGTAGGCACTTCCCCATTCTAGGAACCTGACTGGGCAGCTGGATGGGGTCGGGGTTAGAGCTTCGTGTGCTCTCAGAGGTGTACAGATATCCTCATTTTACCATCCTCCCATTATTCCCTCCCAGTTCCTCTGTTTTTGGTGAATGAAACCATTCACGATTCTCTCTGAGCATCCAGCGTTCCTGCTTCTCTGCCTCTCATGCTGTTTTTCTGCTAGCGTGCCCTGCCTTTTTACCCATCTAGATCACTGATATTGTCAGGAAGCCCAGCTCCTTTGTGATGATTAGATTATTTCCCCCAGTTATTCACTTCTCTTCTCTGTCAAAGTATAAATCACCACCTGCTGCCATATAACTTTCAGTACCTCCTGGTGGAAGGATACTTAGTTACCCTGTTGTTACCAAGTTCGGGCATGTGACTTGCTTTGATCAATGGAATGAGAATACAGTGAGCACAGCAGAAATTTTAGGAGCCAACACAGTGTCCTCTGTACCCTCTGGGGGAGAATGGCATGTGCTAGAATGAAGAAGACTCTGGGAAGCCATTTTATTTTTAAAATTAGCCTGAAAGTGATAAGCAAGAAATAAACTCGTTGGTTTAAAACAACAAAGATTTGAGGTCATCTGTTTTCACAATATAACCTGACGAGCTAATGTATCTTTACTAAGCAGCAAGAGCCTTCATGGGGAGGCTCATATCTGATTCACGATTTGTCTCTTTTCCTTCATGAACTAGCACAAAGTCTCATTTAGAGGCTTAGTAACTATTTACTGAGTGAACAAAGAAATAAATCTATTATTTATTAAACGATACTGTAATAACTCCTCACCTTGTACAGTGCTGTGCAACCCACAATGAAATTCACAGACACTGTCTCACTGGGCCACAGAACAATCCTGCTTTTTGTCTACCTAACATCCTTGTTTTCTCTGGGTACCCATCCCTCCCCGACTCCATGTGGTTCTGGTGGGATTGCCAGTCTAGTCGGTATGTGACCCAGCTCTGCCCAGTCACTGTCTCATCCTCTGAATACAGTGGTTGAACCAGAGATGTTACCTAAAGAGGGCCAACCAGTGCCCTTTTCTGAGCAGGTACAGATCCAGAAGAAAAATGTCTAGAAGGAGTTCTAAGTATGAATGGGAACTCTAAAGAGGATACTCACTGTTCTGTAACAGAAAGTTATACTCCTCTACTATGTTCATTTGCCAGTTCTTCCAACCTTACACTGTATACTTTCTACTCTCTCTTTAAACCTTTTACATCCTACTCACCCCCCACTTATAGCTGATGACCTTGCCCTATGTCTCATGGGGAAACCAGAAGCAATTAGACAGGGCTCCTTCGTTTTCCTAGAACCAATTCTACTTACCTACTGTATGTGTGCTTACACGATCTGCCTTCCGTCTTTATGCAGTGGATGCAGTGTTCCTGTTCCCATCAATGACCAAATACTACATTAGAACAAGTTCAATGTCATACAAAAATTCTCTAATATAATCTAGATATAAAATATAAATTAAAAAACCTCTCGTCGCCCTATGTCCCCCTCTATTGCCATCCAATTTTTCTGTTGTGCTTCATGGCAGGACTGCAGAGAATTGTATATACTTACTGTCTCCATTTCTTTCCTCAGATTCTCTCTTCAGCGCCTCCAGGTGGGCTTCTAGCTCCATCTCTCCATTGAAGTTGATCATGTTCAGATCATCAGTGGTCAGCAGGCTGCCAGGTCTGAGAGTCGTGTCTCAACATGAGTCTTACATCCTTGGCTTCCAGGACACCATACTCTACTGATTTTATAGCTCACTGACTGCTGGCTTCTTTTCTTCCATGAACCATTAAATATTGGATAGTCTCAGAGCTCAAGCTAATGACTTTTCTGTTCTCTGTCTACATCTAGATCTATAGCTATTTTTCTATGACTGCCAAATGTCTCCAAACTAAACTTCTACTCAGAATTTCAGCCTACCAACTCACTTGTGTCTGTTATGGGTTGAATTGTGTCTCCCAAAAAGATATGTTGAAGTCGTAACCTCTGATACTTGTGAATATGACCTTATTTAAAAATAGGGTCTTTGTATATGTAATCAAATTAGATGAGATTATAAATGAATTAGAATGATTCTAAACCCAATATAATTGGTGTCCTTATGAAAAGAGACAAATACACACACAAGGAGAGTGCCATGTAAATATGGAGGCAGAGATTGGAGTGATGTGTTTTCAGTCAAGCATTGCTAAGACCCATGAGAAGTTAGGAGAGAAATATGGAACAGATTCTTCCTCAGATTATGAAGGAACCAATCCTATTGATATCTTGATTTCAAGCTTCTGACCTTGAGAACTGTGAGAAAATACATTTCTGTTGTTTTAGGTCGCCTGATTTCTGGTCATTTGTATAGCAGCTCCAGAAAGGTAACACATCTGATCAGCATCTCAAATTTAATGTGATCAGAACAAAATTCATGTCTACAACTGTGCCTAAACCTGCTCTTTACCTAGCCTTTCCTCCAGCCCCTCCTTCTACTCTGACCCCTGCTTCCTTTCTATATAGTAATTCGAGTGTTCTTTTAAAAACGTTAGATCACTCTGTTTAAAACTCTCAGAAGGATTCCCATAATTCTTTGACTACAATAAAATTCCATGTCTTGAACTACAAGATCCTTCTTGATCTGATCCCAGCCTTCTTCTTGGTTGTCAGTGCCTACTGTTCCCTTCCAGATACTGCTCTCTAGCCACACTTCCTTCTGTTCTTTGTCTTCCTAACTTAGGACCTTTGTACTAACTATTGTATTAACCTTTTTCGGGAGTCACCCCATAACTGGCATTTCCTTACTTCCCACCATAAAGAGGTCCCAGTCTCTGCCACACTACCAGGTTTTATATTCCACATGGGAGAGCATGTCCCTGCATCCAAGTCCCTTGGTTCTCTGTTGCTTTGACACTTTGATTAGAAACCTCCCCAATTCTGGGAACCAGTGCATTCAGCTGAGGGAGGTTTCTGACATTTTCTTTTCTTTTGAGGAAAGGTGCAGAGAAGAATGAGAGCAAGTAGGCAGGCAGACAGGAAGAGAGAGAAGGAAGGAACACTTTATTTTATTTAGTTGTTCATCTTGGTCTTCTCCCTAATTCAGGTGTTGAACCTGGGTCCTTAGGATGTATGTTAACTGGGTTCAGTGGCCTTATTCGCTAGGCCACCAGGATTTGCCTTTCTGACATTTTCAGTAGAAAAAGTCTTGCCTAATTGAAAGCTGAGCTTATTCTTTATGAAAGACCCCACCCCAAGGAAGGTTGCTGAAGTCAAGGTTCTTCCTGTGCAAGAAGTCTGCTGACTTTAGATTAATATTCTCAAATGTTCCATCCTGTAATGAGAAAAGGGCATTTACAGCTTCCACTAAGGGGAGAGGAGGCAGAACTCAGTTTATCTCTCCAAAACCATCAGTCCACCAACAACCAGCTCTCAGATTTTCTCTCACTCTGGCCTGACTTTGGGTAAAGCAGAGCAAGAGAAAAGGGACAGAGGAACCTCAAGGGGTGCATCTGTGTGATCAGTTTGTCACCATCTCCAAAGAATTTGAAGGTGTCCTGCAACTCTGCATGTCTTCTGGTGGATGAAGCTTACAAACGGATTTATAGAACATGTTCTAGATGCCAGGCACTGTGCTAGGACTTCAATAATAATAGTCACACATCAATTGCTGCCATTTAGGGAGTGCAGTCTCTGGACAGGCATGGTGCTAAGCACTCTAGAAATATTATAGCATCTAGTTTGTGCAACTGTTCCAAGGTAGGTATTATTATCCCCAACTAACAGATGAAGAAATAGCCTCAGTGAGCAGAAGAGACTTTCTAGGTGGTTTCTGCTGCAGAGTTGTGATCTTTCTTCTATCCACCATTGCCTCTTTGCTAAACTTCCTGGTACCTGATTCCCAGCGTGAGACGCACTTGTGACTGCATACAGGAACTGGGACTGACAGCCTTCCAGTTCTTTCTAGTCAATGAGTCATCAGGGTGAGGACCAGCCTACTCAGGAATCTGACCTTCAACAGCCCTTCTTAGCTGTGTTTCAGAGGGAGATACCAAGATCTGAGTCACTTCCCTGGGAAGTTCCTTGCACAGACTGTCCTTGGAATATGACAATGCTGGTGATGGCCTTTCCTGTCAGGGCACTACAGCAAGGGAGAACTTGAAACTGGCTCTAGCAGGAACTTCCTCCGTATGTGGACAGGCCTGGTAACAGAACTGTTGGAATGGGATAAGGAGCATGTATAGAAGACCTGTCGCATGGAGGGCTGGAGTGGGTTTCTGACACAAAGAGAATGATTTATAAAGTTCCCTCCCAGGAACCTTCTCAGAATCACAACCTGGGATTCTGTGGGTCAGGGATGAGGCCATATTAGTAAAAGGCCTGCAGCCTAATCCCTCTAGGACATGTGAGGGCATTGATATAACAGATGTCACAACCAAGAGCTCAGCAGGGATTCGGTGGACCAGAATCAGGGGCCTCAAGATGGACACTAACATAGGCCCAAGGGTTTGGGAGGATCATACATGTCTTGTTGGTGATGGAAACCATTAGGACATGGACTCCAACCTCTTCGTTGGACGGATGGAGAAACCAAGACCTGGGTTGGGTAGTGATCTACTCAAGGTCACACAGCAAGTGAGTGATAGAGCTAGCACATCCCACAGTTCTATATCTTTAGGTGAGAAATCCCCTTTCTCTTCCCTGATCTAACACTGAAAATAGAACATTGGATTCAGGAGGGAAGCTATGTAGCCAGCCGCTATGGGGGGACCCATATCTGAGCCCACACAATGCCCCCTGCATCCCTGGATGTCAAGCTGGCATCCTGAGTTGTGCGGATGGGGTTCGTGTTGTGCCAGTCACACAGCAGCCCACCTCCAAACACAGAGCGGTGTTCCCAACCCTCTGGGCACGGCGTCTTTGCCTGTGATTTTCCTCTGATGATATCTTGTTTTGCCAACTAAATTAAGACTATGACAGAGAACAGAGACTACCTCTAGCAGTTTAGTTCAATTAAGATTTCACATCAACAAATTAAAATGCATCCTCACCGGCTGCAAAGTAAATCTGCCTGCGTTTAGAAGGAGGCTCTGACATTTGCTGTTCAGGCACCTAGTTGACATGTGCTGAGTGTCCTAGAGGGCCTGCCTCTTCTGGGACTGATTTGGGAGTCCAGGGTCAAGGACTGTCTACCTGGATGTATAGTTTCTGGGCCTAAGCTTCTCAGCATGAGTGCTGATATGCTGTAAAATGACAAAAGTGAGAATGTAGTCACATTGATGCCTAGTGTGTCAGTCACTCTTCAAGCAACTGAAGCTACAGCAATGACTAAAGCAGACAAAAATCCCTGCTCTCCTGGAGCTTTTATTCAACGAAGGAGAGACGGACTATAAACAAGACAAATGAGGGAAATATGCAGTACATTACAGAGTGATAAGAGCTATGGAGAAAAATAAAGCCTGGAAAGAAGATAGGAAGTGTGGAGGGCAGAGAGATTTATGATTTTAAATAGGGTAATTGGGAAAGCCTCCACGAGGAGTGAGGGAGTGAGCCGTGCAGTTATGGAGGGCTTACGGATGGCTCTGTAAGAGGGATGCTGAGTGCAGAGGTTAATGTGGGATTGTGGGAGGTGGCATTGGGGGTGACTGGAGCTGGGCGAACAGGAGGGAGAGAAGAGGTCAAAGGAATGAAGTGTAGGTCTGCAGGTCATTGTAGGGGCTTCAGATCCTTCTCTGAGTGAGTAGGAAGCCAGCAGCAGGCTGGAACAAAGAAGAGATAAGATCTGCCTTAGATTTTAACTTGATGACTGTGACTGCTGCAGTAGTGCATTGACAGAAGGGAGGCAAGGTTGGGAGCAGGGAGGCAAATTAGGAGACTGCGATGATCACGGAAGTAAGATATGATGACGGATAGGATGATGTTGTGGGAGATATTAGTCCAAACTCTTTCCAATCAGTAATATCTTAGAAAATCCACCCTGTAGGATCTGCAAGCTTTTGAGATGTTTGACCCAAAACCAAAACCAAATTCCATTGGTGATTGGCCCTAAAGTTTTTAACAGCAGTACCTGGACTGTCCACCATGGTGATGCCCCAAAGAGATGGATAATCTTTTCCTCTGTGAAATGAGATGAATAATCTTTACTTTCTAGAGAAGTCAGATTGGTTCATCCTGGTGGTAGCACAGTTAGATCCACAGCCTTTGGCTGGTACAAGTCACATGCATCCCAAGGCCCCGAGTTCATGTCCCAGGCCTGGGGTGAGGATGAGGGGACAACCAAAATGAACAACTAAAAATAAAT
Source organism: Solenodon paradoxus (assembly GCA_004363575.1). Classification (NCBI taxonomy): domain Eukaryota; kingdom Metazoa; phylum Chordata; class Mammalia; order Eulipotyphla; family Solenodontidae; genus Solenodon; species Solenodon paradoxus. The sequence continues at coordinate 178,835 of RJWH01001750.1, forward strand.
GCATGCTTCTTTCTTGTCTCTCTTCTTGCCTGCCTACTCACCTTCATTCCTGCCTATATCTTTCCTTTAAAAAAAAAAAAAAAAGGGAATTGATGGAATGCAGGTACCGTAAGGACAAGTCCTATGCACACAATCTGTTTTCAGATGTTCACCAGCATCTACATCAAAACCTAGGAATGGCAACCCCCAAAATAGTTGTTGAACAAATGAATGGGTGACTACCTTCTTTCTCACATTTTAGATAAAATTTTAAACAGTTTAAATGACAAATTTTGAGAATGTTTATCTTTTTTTTTTGACCCAAGTTCTCTTTTATGTGTAAGATTTTGTTTTTGTTTGTTTTCTCTGAATATAAAGAATCATAACATAGATTAAGTTCCTGCTTCTGAAGAATTTGGTAACTGGAGGGTCATTTTTGTCTCTCCCTTTCTCCTTTTTTCTCTGTTTTCTTTCATCCTCTTCCTCTGTTTTCCTAGTTGGCCATCATGCAAAACTGAATAGAGTTTATGTTTCTAATTTTACCATTTTAAGTGGATGAGTGGAATGTTTTTTATTTCTTTTTCTTGAAAAAACCCAGCAATTAAATTGAATTCTTTTTTACTTGTATAACTCTCAATTGATTTTTCTCTCACTCGATGTCAGCATCCCCACTCTCTAAGCCTTAGAAGTTGTTACCACTTCCTGGTGAGAAGGGAAAAAGACTCATCGTGGGACTCTGGACTTCCCACCACTTCAAACTTTTCCCCTATTTAACTTGCATGGAAATTTGCATAGATCTACATATGTTATGCAATCAGCCTGCCCTCCTTTTACATTTAAGCCTAAAATAATTATGCTTTATGATGTTTTCCTTCTCTGCTGCCTTTTTTCTTTCTTACTGCTCCTGTGATATAGGATTTTGTAAAAGGGCTTGATGAAAGGCCAAGGATACAGACACACTACTCAAAAAGGCACTGGAGAGAGGGCTAATGGGGAGCATCATGGTGAGATTGTCTCTGGCATTCATTTATTTGTTGATCAAATGTTTATTGAGTGCCTACTATGTATGTCTATGCCGGATGCTAGGAATACAGGGATGAGCAAGCTGGGCACAGTTCTTACAAGGAGCTTACGCTCTAGAGGAAAATAGATAATAAGCAAATAAACACATAAACAGATACATGATTTTTGATACTTATAAATGCTTACATGGAAACATAGTGACAAGGAAACTAGTTTCTACTGGGTGGCTCATAGAAAGTCTCTCTGGAAAAGGGACATTTGGATCGAGGCTTGAAGATTAGAAGGCGACAGCCATGTGAACAGCTGGTGGAAAAGGGTTCCAGAAAGTAGCTGCAGCAAGTGAACAAAACCTGAGATGAGAATTAGCTTGAGGGTTTGAGGAAGAGAAAAGAGTTGGTGTATCATCTACAATGATTTCAGGTAAAAGAAAGAGAAAGTATTCCAGTTCAAAATGGTACAAAACGGAATCGTACTGCCTCGCATAAAGAAGCCTGGAGGTCGTAGAGGAAGGATTCTAAGGTTGATTAATTTAGCAAATTATCATCAGCAGCCCTCCTGTCACCCAGGTGGCTCGCATGGCTAAGGCACAACCTATGAGAGTCATGGACCCAATTTGTTATCTGTGCCTAGTGGTGGCAAAAATAAATAAATAAATACATAAATAAATAAGTAAGTAATCAGCATCTAGGAACAGACTGTTCCTTCTTTCTGTTCAGCTACCCCTTTGTGCTGACTTCCTGCCTAATGCCAAGGTGGCTGCCAGAATCCACCCTTATACAGCTTCCTCATCCTTAATGTCCAAAGGCAGAGCTAAAGAGGGCTAATAACCCTTCCCTTTTCAGAGCAAGGAAACACTTCCCTTGACGCTGTGCAGCTTTCCCTTCACATTAATAATGTAAACAACTTCATCATATGCCCATTCCTAAGCTAATCATTAGTAGGGAGAACGAAATTATTCAGATTGGTGTAGAGCTGGGCAGGGGAGCAGCATAGTGGCCCATCTTCAACTGAACCTAATTGAAGTGCTCCCTGTTTCTGACAAAACCAGGTCTCTGAGAGTAAAACTAGACTTCTGTCAGCAAGGAAGAAGTGGGGAATGCGTGACTGTGAGTAGGTGCTCAAGAATATCTGCTGGAGAAGTCCCATATGCTGGAGTTCTAGCGTAAGGAAATTCTGGAGCTGGAATTAAAGGAATGCGGAGCTTATTTTAGATTCTTCAAATGTAACCTTTCAGTACTGCATAAATTCTTATAGTCCTGGCACCATTTTGCATCAGTTACTCCCTCCTATGTGCCCTGTTCTCCAGGAGCCCCTACTTTGGATACCCACCTCGGACATCAGATACCGACTCTAACATCAGTTAATGACACTGGGTAAATCACTTCCCTTCCTTAAGCCTTAGTTTCATTATCTGTAGAAATAACACATTTGTCCTGCTAGTCCATTAGGGAGCTTGCAAGCATCAAATGAGTGAGGATCTGCATGTGCTTTGAAAGCTAAAAGTGCAATAGTTATTATTAGTGCTATTGCTGTTACTCATCTTCCATGAGAAACGAAGAGACTTTAAATATTGGGTAATCACATCCTCCCACTCCTCGAGAAGGGGCATCCATCCTGGTGGAAAGTTGAGGGGGTAAGGAAGGCCTCCTTGGGCACCCTTTTTGCCCTTCATTCCCCAGATCTTTCCTCAGCATCCCCCAGAAGTCTTTTGTGCTTCACATCAGAGATGTCTTTAGAAACAAGCTGGGCTGATGTTCAATAAAATGTAAGCTAAATTTGGCTGAGTTATTATCCCTTTTTCTTGATAAAAAGAGTGAATGTATTTTCATTACTGGCAGAGTGCTTTTAGCTACTGTGGACAATTAAGTCCTGGAAATGTAGCAATCCATTTCACAGAGAGAAGATTTGAGGGGTGGCTCTCACCAAACACCCAGGTTCTGGAGAAGCTGAAAATATGGCCACTGTGCCCCAAAGAGCAAACCATAGAATTTTTGTGGTAATAAGGTAAAGTAGCCTTTGGCTGTCCCAAATGATTTTCCTCATAGTGAAAGGCTACTGTAGTGGCTCCTAGGAGGAGAACCGTAGCCCTGAGACTTCCACGTTCCTCGAGATGCTTCTCAGCCTTCCTCTTCTTATCCTCACCATCTCTTAGGAAGACAGAAAGAGGAATTCCTACCAAATGTTATCTTTTAGATTCAGGTACTCTTCTTAGTTTTTCTTCATGATTTTCTTTTAAAGGAAAGGTGCAGAAAGGAATGAAGGCAAGTAGGCAGGCAGACAGGAAAAGAGAGGAGAGAGAAATATTTATTTATTTTCTTTAATTCATCTTAGTTGTTCTTACCAGTCCCAGGAAGTGAATCCCAGACCTTGGGATGTATGTGGACTGTGCCCACTACTCCATCAGGATGCAGTTCCTTCATGATCTTCTGATCATTTCTTCACTCCCCAAGGCAGACTCCAAAGAATCAGGTCTCGAGATCAACACAGCTGTTCCAAAGCTACTGGATCAATACAAGAACTATCCTCTAGCAAAGGACAATTTTCCTACCTCCTCTCTCCCTTCTTTTTAATGTTTTTCTTTCTTTTTAAAATGATGAATTAACAGCTCTAATAGCCAGCTCCTACAGGCAGAGGTGATATGATCATTTCCCACTTTCTTGCCCCATTCCAAGTTGTGAGGAAGAGTCTTACACTGCAGTTCTTGGAAACAACCAGTTGGCTGTTGATGTGCTTTTTCTGACTACACATCTTCCTCCCCTCTTATACTAAGAGCACTGTGAGAGGAGGGACACTGGACAATTTTTGCCCCTCTGCATCTCCTGCAGCCAGCACAGTGCCTGGGAGTCAACTCTCGGGGGTTTGATGGATGAATGAATGAACGAGTGAATAAACAAAGCCAACTCTATTTTGGTTTATTTCTCATGGCTTTGTGTCTTTCTTTTATTCAATACCCACAGCTTCCATCGTAACTTAGAAAGCGAAATTACTTCAGAGCTGCAGGTGCTGACTGAGGGTAGATGGAGTGATAGCAACCTGGTACATTATTACAATTTTGTTCTTAAACCAGTTAAGCTCTAGTTCCCTCCTGTTTGCTGTTAGAAGCATCCCAAATCAGTGGTGAACTTTCGACTGCCTTGAGGAGTAAGAGAGTTGGGGTGGTTGTCCAAACCTATTATCTTCTCCATTACTCAGGCATGTTCCCCCGAGCTTTCTCATGATTTTATTTTAATGCTGTTATTTGTATTAGGCAGTCTCCGGCTTAGCCAGGCTAAAAAGGGATGTGGGAGAATCAGGGAGGAGCTGATGGAAAAATAAATACCCTGAAGGTTCATGATGATCTGACCATGGCTTTAATATGAATCAAATTTGCTCTAACCTGCTTTCCCACAGTCAGCATTTCTGCTAGAAATAATTTGTAATTATCAAACTCTAGTTAGGCCAGAAGACTCCTTGCAAAGGACTTTGATGTGATTAGGGAAAGACTTAGAAATATAATATGCATGGTTCTTGTCCTCTCTGCCAGTGACATTGTGGAGAAGGTACCTTGTCCTTCCAGGAAGGAGAAATCTCAAGGGCAGATAGGAGCTGGGAATCAGACTTCAGGGTCACTGAGGCTATTGCTCCAAGGCTGGTCCATAAAGTAGATGCTTTCCTGGAATAATGAGTCTTAGAGATTTCCCATCTCAGCATTCAAGAGCTGACAGTCAGAGAGTGGCCCAGAATGGGACAGTGCCAAGTGCATGCTGACCAACAGCTATGCCTAGTACTTCAGCTCGAGGGTCCTTTGCTGAAATTCTCAGTAGCCAGTGTGGTCATCCTAACAGAGTCCTGGCCTTGCCCCCAGCTAAGAAGTAGTCACAACTCTCTCTACCCCTTTTCATACTTAACCCTTCCACTCTGGCACAGCTGAGTCAGGAAAGGACGAAAGCTAAACAAGGGTACACCAAGAAATACAGAATATTATTGAAAGAAATGAAAGAAAATTCAAATAAACGGAAAGATATCATATTTCACAGAAGACTCAATATTGTTAAGATGGCAATTCTTACCAAATTAATATACAGATTCATCTCAATTCCTGAGGAAGTAGAAATTACTTACAAAATTCCAGATACCTCATAAGAGGAAAAAAAAAAAAAAAAAAAGCTGCGATGTGGCTTTGGTGGCATAGGCAGCTGAAATGACTGTGTGTGAACCATGTAAAGCCAAGGGATCCAGGTTCATGAGCCCAGAGTAGTGGGTAAAAACAGAATAAACAACTAGATAAATTGAAAAAACGCTTCTTCCTCCTCCTCTACCTGCCTGGCTGCCTCCTTGCCTTCATTCCTTCCTTCTTCCTTCCTCTAGGAAGGAAAAAGAAAGAAAAGAAAACAAACAAACCTGAAAATCAACACCTTTTCTTTGATTCCACAGAAACTGAGGTCACAGGGCAAACTAACACCCTGAAAGTGGGAGAGATGGGACTATAAGGAATATAGATCAATGTACCTAAAGCAGAAGCTGCTGGAGCCAGAACCAGTAGGAATGAAGCATCGATATGTGTTCACATGTAGATGAACCTTAGAAATATTATCTGAGCAAAAAAAGCCAGTCCCAAAAGACCATATATTATGATTCCCTCAATATGAAATAGGCAAATCCCAGAACAGGCAAATCTATAGAGATAGAATGTAGATTCGTGGTGATAGTGGCCAAGGCTGGGGTGAATGGAAATGTGAAGTGACAGCTAATGGTTATGGGGTTTCTTTCTGAGTTGCCGGAGATGTTCTGGTACTAAGGGTGATGGCTACACAACTCTGTGGACATACTAAATGATGTTTGTACTTTAAAATAGTAGATATTCTGAAATGTGAATTCTATAGCTCAATTGAAAAACAAAATTTAAACAAAGACGATTTGGGTTTGGAAGTCCACATTTCTCTTCAGACTTTGCCTGCACAGCTTTCAGGAACCAGAGCTTTGGTAGGTCACTTCGCTGCTGGCTGACTGACCAGCCCAGCCTTTGACATCTTACTCTCACCCCTCCATAGGGCTTGCTTTTTGATTTGGTAAGAGAAAATCGGGAGAGTGTTAGGGAAGAAAGTGGGGAAGAGGCGTGGTAGACAGAGGTCAGGACTAGGAAATGCTGGAGATGAGACTCCAGCACTTCATGATCCCAGCCCACCATTCTGCAGAAGGCCCCTCCTTATTGTTACTCTAGATTCTTCTTTCCATAGAGCATTTCACGCAACATACATCATTTTGATCCAAAATCATCACACTGAGTTGTGTTTCTCTTTATAACCTTGTAGGCTCTCTGTTACATAAGAGTGGTTCTCGTTCCAGATATGTGTCCCCTGCACAATGACACTACATCCTCTTCCAGGGTGGGGCCCTTGTCTTGGTCTCAGAGACCCTTAATGCAGGAGAGAGCTTTGGAGGTCACCTGGACTTCCCTTCCTAATTTAACTGTAGCCAACTGTCAAACTCGGTTTTTACCCCGAGTTTCCCACCCTCCCACGGTCATCCTTCCTTCCATGTTCAGAGGCCCCAACCCCCATGAACAATGGGAGATTTCATATCTCCAAATATATGTCTTCAGAGATTTTTTTTTTCCCCTCCTGGCCCCGCGTCTCAGACTCTGGTCCTTGGACTTCACGTGGCCTGCATCTTAGCCACCAGTCCACAGGAATGTGTCTTTTTGGAGATTCTTGGGGGGCAGTAGTGTAGAGTGTTTAAGAGAATGACTTTGCAGCCTGGGTTTCTATTCCAGCTCTGCCACTTACTTGTGGTGTGACCCTGGGCAAGTTATTAATAACTTCTCTGTGCCTCAGCTTCCTCAGATATGAAATGGGGATAATAGTTTCTTCTTCATAGAGTTGGTGTTACAGTTAAGTGAGTTTCTAGTAATAGATAAAGCACTTAGAACTGTATTTGCCACTTTCTGAAGTGCTATAAAATTATTTGGTCTTATTATCTGTTTCTGCTGAATTTTTTTGTTTTTAAAGGGAAGGTACAGGTAGGAATGAATGTGAGTAGGCAGGCAGGGAGAGGAGGAGAAAGCATTTTATTTTATTTAGCTGCTCATCTTGGTTGTTTTTCCTGACCCTGGGTCTCAAACCCAGGTTCTTGGTATACATGTCTGTCCGAACCCCCAAGAGCAAGCCTTAGACCAGGGATTAAAGTTCAGATATCAGGACAGTGAATTGTCTCTGGCGCCACCACCCAGTTGTGGGATCCATAAGGAAAGCCTATGAGTGAGTCTGACATGTGAGATGTGTCTCATGCCTAATATGTGACCAGGATGGACCCGCCACTAAGAAACAAAGGAATGATACAGGTTGAAGAAGACCACCAGCAACTTCAAAGGACAATGACATCTTGCCCAATCAGGAACTGAAACCTGATCTGGGGACCTCCTCTCTCCATCCCCTTTCCTCACCATGTGGGTTTTTTTCTTAAAAACCCAGGCCGCTGGCACAGAGGACAGCGTCTGGACCCGCCTTGGTCTGCTCTGTTCCTTTACCCTCTGGTTAAATCTCTGCTTGCTCACTTGCCTAACTTTATTGTGGATTCTTTGAGTGACCCAAACCCCACAATGTGGACTACACCGAGGGATGTAACACTAAGCCACTAGGACTTCCCTCTGCTGAATTCTTGGCCTTATCTTTTTCTCCTGTCATGCTGCCCTTATCTCTTCACTCTCCAAATATCCCTAATCAAGGTGACGAATGGCAAACAGGTTAAAAGCTTGATGGAAACGGGCCACATAGCACCCAGTTCAGCCAACAACTTAAGATTATATCTTGGCCATTGCTGTTCTTTAATGTTCACTGGTCATTCCTGCCTTGAGGCATTGCTCAGTCACTGAACATCTTTTCTTCTCTCATGCCAGCTTAATGCCTTGCTGTCTACACCCACCTTCCACTAACACTTCTCACATTTCCTCTTTCTCCCAGTCCCTTACTCTTCCATCAGGAGGAATACTGCTATTTCTTTAAGCCTCACTGTAGCCATCTAAGCCCTAAGCCTTACGGGAGTGGGATAAGGAGGGCAGGGAGCTAGATCTGTTACATCGGGAGACCTTGGAACTGGTTTCCTAATACGTACTGCTTTCTCACTTCCAGGACTTAAGGAAATACAAGAGTCCCAGAAAGGGGCAGGCACAGTCCTAAAGTTCTCCAGATAGGAGGAAGTTACTGTCTCCCCAAGGAAAGATTCCATGCCCAGCAAAACTCCATGAAAGCCCTACAGCCCAGGGCACTAGCCAAAACACAGCCTAGGTAAAACCAGCCTCTTTGTGCCACTTGCCCTGCATAATTTGTTACTAGGACCAGACTATCAGGGAGTTATTGTTTTCAAGGGAGGGTCGGAGGTGATATTTTAGCCCATTAAGGCCTCTACTTTCCAAGGTCTGATTTTCCTCTGGCACCACATTGAACTTGCTCTCTAGCTGCCAAGGAAGGAAGCATTTCAGCCGAAGGTAATTTATGTTAATTTTTTCCCTTTCTGGTCCATTAAGTTTTGTGATGTTAATATATCTTTCACTGGCCTCCTCACAGCAAGAACTGCTGCCTCCATCCGGGTGCTGGGGAGCCTGAACTGGCCACCTGCCAGCACAACCACCCTGGGCCTGTGCCTGCCCTTCCTCCAGGCTCGGGGTACTCACTTTCCACTGTTGGGGGCATTGGTGGGGCGCAGTGGGAGGTGGGGAGTGTTGGCTCCCTTCAGCTCAGAGGAAAGTTAATGGTTCCCTGCAGCAGAACCCTTAGAAACTCTGTGAGCACAATACTGCCGGCAGAGAACTTACCTGGGCAGGTTTCTTTCTGGCCACCCCTGTTCTAGGCTCAGGTTGACTGAATGCTAATGGAGGAATTTCTGAAAGAGGCTAGGATAAAATAAATTGAGCAACACACATTTCATGAGCATCTATTACATGTACTGAGGGGGTGTGAGAATCAGAAAAGCAGTTCCGGTGCGCTCTGGTAGAGTAGTGGTTGTCTGCAGTCCACATAAATCCCAAGAACCCTGGGGGATAGGGGAACAAACAAGATGTACAACTAAATAAAATAAATAAAATGCTTCTTGCTCCTCACTCTTCCTGCCTACCTATTGGCCTTCATTCCTGCCTGTCCCTTTCCTTAAAAACAAAGCAGTTTCTGGGGCTCTGTTGTGGCTCAGGTGGCTGAGATGGCTTGGATGTGGACCATATAAAGCCCAAGGATCAAAATAAACAACCCATTAAATAAAAATGCTTCTCTTTCCCTCCCTTTCTCCCTTTCTTCCTCTCTTAAAAATAAACAAAACATAAACAAACAACTAGTTCCTGTCTTATGGATATTTTCTGCCTTGTTGGGGGAATAAGTGAGAGGGTAGATGTACTCAGGTACAATTGATTCTGATATAAGATGATATGTATCCTAAAAACCGCAGAGCTTCGCAAAATCCTTCAGGGATTGTGGGGAAAGTGGGGTTGAGAGCATGAAAAGAAGGACCTAATCAAAATGGTAGCACAGTTTTACAGATGTTAAATGCTTAAGAAAAATTGAAATACTATAGAAAAATATAGCATTTTATTTTGAAAAAGACCTATAGTTTGCTTGTGGAAGGAGGTATCAGAAAAATTGCAACTTGTGAGTTGCTGTGAAGTAGTGGTAGGAAAGTGATCTGAAATGTGATTGAAAGTTCTCACACCAGATGTAGATGGGTGTGGTTCATAATATGTGTGGTATATGTGTGTGTTATATATTTCTACATTGGTTGGTTCAAGTGAATATGTTTTTCTGCATTCACTTAACGTTTCTGGTGGATAAAATTGTACAGATGCAAACACCAAATCTGCTTTTTTCTTATTGTTTCCTAATATACCCATCACTTTGGAACAACTTACTATTTTCTTAACTTTTTTTTTTTTTTTTTTTTTTTTAATGATAGGTACAGGCAGGAATGAAAGTGAGCAAGCAAACAGACAGGAAGAGAGAGGAAGAAGTATTTTTATTTATTTTATTTATTTGTTCATCTTGGTTTTTGCTCTAGGTCTCAAACCCAGATCCTTGGGATGTATGTCAACTGAGTTCTCAGCTGAAGGCAGCAGATCAAATTGCTCCTCCACCAGCGTGTGCCTTAAAATATGTTTTTAAAGAGGAAGGAAAAGAGGAGGAAGAAGTATGTCTATGTATTTATTTTGGTCCCCATGCTTGTAGATCTTGAACTTGGGTCCTAGATTTTTGCATGGTCTAGACCCTAGCCATTTCTGCTTTCCTAGCTACAAGGACATGCCCCAAATTATTATTTTCAAAACAAGGCTAATAGAAGCTAAGACACACTATCTATACCAAATTCTATAATATAGGTTTGTAACAGGATAAATTATTAAGATACCAATTCATTTGTTTTCTCTGTGCTTTTTTTCTCTTCTCTATTCCAAGAAGGTAACCAAGTCCTTTGTAGTTCTTCACCTCAGGGACTTCTGTATAACAGAAAACACGCAGTCTTTTAAACAATCAGTAAACATTCATTGTTATTACATCAAGTAGTCTTTCCCATACTTGCCAGGCTGGGATTTAGGCATTATGGAATAGAGTGCCACAAAGCCTTTGTCTTTGTGAAGCATGGGTTCTAGTGGGAGAGACAGATAATAAAGGAATAGATATATTATACACTCAATTCCACCCATCAAAATCATCCCGCTTGCAAGTTTTTAATGTTTCTGTGCTGTTCCTGCAAGTTTGTTATGAAAATATATTAAACTGTAACCAAAAAAGGAGAAAAATATATATACGTTTATGTAACAGACTGTTAGGCAGTGAGTGTGGAACCGAATAACTAGCCAGCAAGTGACTGGGCTGGAGGGTGAGGGTATGGCTCAATTTTCAGATGGGGTAGTTGCAGTCAAGGGGACAGTTGAGCAGATAGCTAATGAACTGGGAAAGCGGGTCATGTAGTTATTAACAAGAGGATTGTTTTAAGGCAAAGGGAACAGCAAGTGCAAAGGCCCTGAGGAATCATACTTGGCATATGTGACTGAGTGAAAGAAAGAGCAACAGGAAATGAGATAGGAGGCATAGCAGGGGACCAGACCACAGAATGTTTGTAGATCATGATCACATCTGTGGAATTTTCTTAAGTACCGTAGAAAGCCATTGTAGCATTTTTTTTTAAAAAAGGAAAGATACAGAAATTAAAGTGAGCAGGCAGGTAGGCAGAAAGAGGAGGAAGAAACCCTTCGTTTTTATTCATTTTTTCATCATCGGTTGCTTCCCTGGGCTCAGGTCTTAAACTGGGGACCTTGGGATGAATGTGGACTACACTTGGTTTAAACTATGAGGCCACCATGGTACGCTCAGCAATTTTGTTTTTTTAGAGGAGGAATAAGTATCTTTATGATACTTTATTTAGTTGTTCATGCTGGTTGCTTCTCCCCACGGCCCTCCCCACTCCCTGGGCCTGGTGTTCTTACCCACTGGTATGTGGTTTGCTTCTTAGGAGGCGATTGACCCAACTGCTGCTCCACCAGAGCGTGCCCCATTAGAGCATTTTGAGCAGGTGAGATAGATGTTGTCCATACAATAGACTAAAGGGGCGTCAGAATTGAAGGAGAACTCGTTAGGAGTGCAGTAATCCAAAAAGAGATACTGGACACTTGGACTAATGTCATAGCACTGGAGGTGACGGGAAGAGGTTACATTCTGGATCTCTTCTCAAGGTAGAGGAACAGGCTGGTGGGTTGAATATTATAGGGTGTAACAAAAAGAAAGGAGTTGAAAAAGATTGTTAATTTTTTGACATGTTAGCTGAATGAACAGTGATTTAGTTTTTGGCCCCTGGGAAATAATGAGGAATGAGCTGAAAATTTCCATTTTGCTTTTAGGTTTTCCCCCACCCCAAGTTCACTGATGAGATTCTGAGAGGGTCCTTGAGTGGGTGGAAGAGAGGAAGGTAACCTGAAGGGCATTATGTTGGAAAGAAATCTAAAGTCAGGGATCTTCTGAGTTGTGCAGACCTCACTCCCACACTGTGGCAGTACCTCAAGGCAGGTACACTAGCAAGGCTGGATCCTCCAAAACTCTTTGCCTCAATTATGGCCCCAAAGCAATAGTTTCTGATCCAGTGGGACCAGTGGGCTGGATGAGTGTGTTGTGGAGTCCTCTGTGACTGACATGTGGAAGAACTTTCAGACTCTGCCTGAGACACTAGAGTTTGCGAGGGCGGGAAAATTGGTGTTCTGCCGGTCTCAGGAAATGGGGATTTGGAGTCATCTTTAAGTGAAGTGAAAACAGAGAAAGAAGTGTAGGTACCTCAGGAACATTGTGGATGGGCTGATGTTTAAACTTGTCTTTTAGGAAGATTGGGAGGATTCGGAGGCAGTTACAAATAGTGGGTGCTTCTGTGACATAGACCCCATATTGAATCCAGAAGTCAATGTTTAGAGTTTCTTCTGGTATCTTCTCAAAGGGTATAAATGATTGATCCTTTCATTCAGGTCATTCTGTAGGCATGTTAGGAATAATTTTTATTTATTTATTTGTTTGAGGAGAATGGGATATTTGTGTCAAGTCAAAGATAATAAAAATTTCTCATAAGCAGTAGGTAAATCTCAGGGCCCTCTTATACTAGCAAAGTGTGATTTGGGGGTAATTCACCATAGTTAATGAATTAATTACTTTCTGAGCCTCAGTTAACTCAGTCATAAAGTGGAACCTTTCAAGTTTGAAATGAGGAATAGGAAATGTATGTAAAACACATACCTAATACAGAGTAAGAACTCAGTAAATGCTACTTTCCCTGCCTGTGTAATTGGCTAACACTGCCCAGAACCCTTTTGTGGTAGGCTGCCCAAGGTCTCCACCGTTTGTCCTGGATTCTCTCTGACTTGCTCAGATCCATTTATGGCTTTTCTCCCCTGCATTAATTCTAAGTGCCTGCTTGTTATTAAAGCAAAAGTCTCTCTGCCTCGTACCTTGTGATCTGTAAAAGCAGCTGTAAATAGGTGTGCTCCCTGTGACACAACACTATTAGCATTTTGCTCTTTAAAGGTTAATGGCCAAGGCTGTACCTTCGGAAAACTTGGCCTATAGCACTAACCAGAAATTACTGCACAGAGAGGTGGGAATGAGAGGATGTGGTGAAGGCGTTGGAGAAAGTCTGCGGAATGGGATGGGGAATCTCAGAGAAAATGGTACATTCTGGGGTTAAAAAGAAGATGAACCATTGGAAGCCCCTAGCCAGCCAGAGTTAACAGGACTGTGGCTTCCATCTAGCCTCGTTTCTGGACCTATTTTTATTGCTGGTCTCTTGCTAGAGAGCGAGAGCTCCTGAGAGGACTTGCAGTGATGATTCAGTGACTGATTGTGCTTCAGATGCAATTTATTTAAAGTTGACAGTAGGATTCTTACCTTTTACAAGCAGATTCCCTGCACTTGAATCTCTGAGGCTGGATTTTATTTTATATTTTTAAAGGAAAGTTTCAGGCAGGAATGAAGGTGAGTAGGCAGGCAGGTAGGAAGAGAGAGGAGGAAGAAGCATCTTTATTTTATTTTTATTTAGTTGTTCACACTGGTTGCTTCCCCCTCAGCCCAGGACTTGAACCCAGGAGTATGTGACTTGCTCCTTCAGAGGCGATTGACCTAACTGCTGCTCCACTGGGGCATGCCTGAGGCTGGATTTTTCACCCTGATGAGAAAGCAGGAAAATTTCACACTTACTGTAGTAACTGACACCTGACACCCTCCAGAGACTTTATAAAACTAATGAAATGAAACCCTCAGTATCATTGTAAACAGGGAAGCGACAGCAAACTTCATATCCCCTCTCTACAGAGGACAAAGAGACAAACCCACCTCGCCTCTACCTTACCTCCACCTCACAAGTGGATCCCAATTTTTTAGGCCTGTCTTCAGAGAGCTTTCAATTGGTCCTCAGATAGGTCCTAACTCGGAGCATCTCTTGGAGGTCAGACTATGTCTGAAAGAATGAGTGAATCTGGCACCAGCACACAGGCTTGACCTACCAGAGATGAGTTCTCCAGATCCAGAAATCCTACTTTAGCTTTTCATGCTCAGCATCAGAATAACCAGAGAAGATGAATGAATCTTTACCAAATGACCTAAAGAATTAGAAGTTTTTAGGCATATTTTCTCTGAAATGGGAAGGCGAGTACAGAAAAGTACAACCATATGATTCCCCCTGGCCCCAAAGCCCTGCCCCACAATCCAGATAGTCCCCTTATCTGATGCCTAAATTGGGCCCCTTCTTTTTTTTTTTAAAGAAAGGTGCAGGAAGGAGTACAGGCAAATTGGCAGGAAGGCAAGAAGGGAGAGGAGAATGAAGCATTTTAATTTTATTTCCATTTAGCTATTTACACTGATTATTTCCCCGCCCAGGACTTGAACCCAGAGATATGTGACTTGCATCCTTCAGTGGTGATTGACAACCGCTACTCCACCAAGGCATGCCAGTTAGGCCCTTCTTGAAAAACAATGGACTTTATCGCTGTACAGTGGTAAAGAACACTTATGATTTGGTGACAGACAGGGTGTGTTGACATATATCTGAGGAATGGGGAACCTATACATATGAGGTTATTTTAATGTGTAGAGTAAGTTATTACAATAAAAAATATGAAAAAAATGTTAAAAAATAAACAAAAAACCAATGGATTTTACAGTCAAATGGACTGTATGAGCTTGGGGTAGAGGGAAAACAAAACACAAAGGATTCATTCAAATGGTCTTTTGGCCGCTTATTAGTATTACAGTTTAATTTCTCCAAATTTCAATTTCCACATCCTTGCAGCAGGAATAATAATACTTTAATGGTTATCTATTGCTGTACAACAATCCTAAACTTCATGCTACAAAAAACAACAACAGATTTGTCATGCTCATGGATTCTGTAAGTCAGTAGTAATTATTTCTCTTTGAGGTATCAGCTGCCATGATCGAAAATGGGCTCAGTTGGGACGTTGACCAGAGCACCTATCTATGGCCTCTCCACATGGCTTGGACTTCTTTATAGCATCATGGCCTCTCGGACTTCTTCCTCATAGTTACTCAGGTTTCCAAGAATGAGTGTCATGGCCAATAAGCCAATAATTTCATGATCTTTTATGATCTGGACTTGTAGTCACATATCACAATTTCCATTATACTCAAAGGAATCACTAGCCTTCTCAGATACAAGGAGAGAGGACATTAACTAGAGCCTACTTTCAGTGAGAGGAGGATCAAATCATTTGAAGCCATGTTTTGAAACAGCCACCAGTTTCTCACTTGATTCCTGTGAGAAATGAAATAACAATCTTGAATATAGTAGGGGTTCAGCAGATAATATTCTTTATCCCCTATTTCCTTTAGACCTTCTAGAACAATTTGTACTCGCTCCAAAGGAGAGGAACACAGCCATAGTTACCAAAATATCTATTTCTTTCTTTTCTGTCTTATGTCCCATTTTTGACTATCACAAAGACTGGAAAAATGATCCCTCAATGCTAAATCTTAGGGTGGTGATTGGGGCAGGCAGGTGGTTTAATGTTCCTTAGGAATTTCTGGAGCTATTTCTTATGGAAAATCAAAAAGGGAAAAACCAAGTTCAGTGCTTGACTCTTTTGCTGATAGAGAATCCTTTTGATTCAGTTCTAAGCACTTCTAACGCCTGTGCTACAGCTTTAAGACAATTCTGTAGTGAGGTGTATATTTCCTCTGTGTCCTCTAAGGAAACCATCCTGGAAAGTGTTCAGATGTCTGAGGGAAAGAGCAATCCAGTGCGACAGATATAATGAATAAGAGGACAGCAATGAGGTAACCAGGTTTTTGTGCCTGAGAAAAAACCAATTCCAGATTTTAAGTCCAACTCCAACCTTTTGAGATCCAAATTCCATTTGCCCTTGACAAGTTTGCGTCTTTTGTTCACAAAGAGCATAGACACTGTGACGGACTCAGCGGGAGATCTCTCTCACACCAAAGCATTTTCATGGGCCAGGGAGAAGAGGAGAGTAAGAATGAATCAAGAACTTAGAGCTTCTTATTTTCCTTGAATTGTATTAGAGAACATAAATTAGGGGAAAATTCACTAAAGAAAAGTGTATAGTATTTCAGCTAAATTTGAGGCATTAAAAAGCAGCCTTGGGAATCATGTCATAATACTTTCTATTGGGTCCACCAAGAGACACTGGTGGGCAAGTGAACAATGAGACTGATATGAACAAGAACAAAGTCCCTGGCTGTCAAGGAGGAGGCGATAGGGTGAAAGGTGGTGCATTAGTTATCTGGGCTTTGTAACAAACTACCCTGAAATAGTGGCTTAAAAAAAAAGCAATGTATTATCTCACAGATTCTGAGGTCAAAAATGGAAGAGTAGTTTAGTGAGGACTCATGAGGGAGCTTGTCTAGCTTTTCAGGGTGATGAGGCAAAGGGGGGATATCTTAGTGAAGGTATGTTTAATTTCCAGAGATAGAAACCCACTCAAACAGGCTCCAGTTAAGGAGTGTTTTGGGGGACTCTACTGTAGTAGATGTAGTAGATGTTTTGTTGCCCTGCTCAAATCCTCTCGTACTCACCCCTACATCTAGAGACTGCTTACAGAGAACATCTGGGACTCTACCTGAGACCTTTGTTCTGCACAGAACACAATGGCCTCAGAGACACTGGGAAGTGCCAGAGTTAATGGCTCAGTTCTAGAAGCAGCCCTCCATCCATGACAGAAATGTGTGTGTAGCCCAACTTTCTCAGCCCTCAGAGGTAACCCCAAAGCAGTTTCTCCATTGTTTTCCAGAGTTCCCAGCAGATATGAGCTCCAATTGTGCAAGTAGTGACATAGGACCTCATTCCACACTTGTTAGTGGCGTCTTTCCCTTCTGTCTCACTTCCTCACTCCCCTATCAGTATTTCCTGGAATTATAAACTATTTGCAGTTGAATCCCTTTTTTAGAGTTTGTCTGGGAGGAGGGCAATCCAAGCAAGACAGACCTCCCAAGAACGCAAGCATTGATGTCAGTCATTAGTGTTGGCTTATAGGAGATAAAAAACAGAATCTGCTTTTCCAAAGTTCAAGATCTGAAGGAAGCTTCTACAGGATGGTTTTCCCTCATGTAGCATAGCTCTGGTGTTATTATGGTAAGAGCCTGTCTCTTTTCTCCATCTTTCCAAAGCTTGATTGCCTAGCTAGGAATTTGCCACAGCCTTCATTCTGCCGCATATGCCCCTGAATTTATGTTATCATGGCTGATGTATCCAAAAGCACTTTGTAACTGTAAGATATTGAGCCAATGGAACAGTTAAGGAAGAAGTGTGGAAACAAAAGTGGAGGAAGAAGAAAAAGTCAGAGGAAGAAAGATAGAGGGACTAGAAAGGAGACCGTGCACCAAAGTCAGAACCAGGGCCAGGGGAGGCAGGTCACAGTAAGTGGCCAGAGCTTGGACACTGAGGTTTTGTAGGAGGCAAACCTTCACTTGTAGCCAGTTTTTCAACTCTCCTTGGCTTCATTTTTAGCAAACCCTACCTCCAGGCTAGCATGTGGCAGACTGGAGCTGCAGTGATGATTCTGGACTGCACACAGCTATGGTGGGGGAGGCTGTGCAGCGCTGCTTCATTTTCCTTTCATTTCTGTCTCCACTGGCCACTAGCAGGGTGGCTCAGAGGACCTGCGTATATTATCCTGGGTATGGAACTCTTGAGGACAAGGACCCCTCCCTGGACTGACCTGCAGACCATCAAGCATACTGTATTGGCTTTCTTCAAGGCTGAAATCCCAGGGGTAGGACAGAGGCAAGAGTGGGAGTGAGGGTCTTGCGGGAGAGGGGGCTTAGGTCAAATGTCAGCAAAGCCAGTCTAGCCCTCTGGGCTTTCTAGGGAGATAAGGTAAGGGTTGCAAATGTGATGACAAAGAATGCAGGATTGGCTGGGGTGAAACTTTCCTTCCTCTTTCCCCAAGAGATTTGGTGCTTCATGTGTTCTTGGAATCCACCTGCCAGGGGAACTAGACTCAAGGAAAAAAAGCCGGGTTTGTTACTCTTTAAGATTGGGAGCCAGAGAATAATCAGTACACAGAGGAAATAAGCCTGGGGAAGGAGAGGTAAAGAGCTCAAACCGCAGAGTGACACTGTTTGTTGGATTTGGAGAGAGTCTTTGTGGTGTTCATTCATTCAAGCATGCATTCATTCATTCATTCATCCATCTACTTGCAGGTATTTACTGGATGCCTACAAAATGCTGGTCTCTGAGGCTGCCCAGACCTGATTTTGTACAAATCAGATGCACAAAGCTTTCTGATTTTCTAGTCAGGTTGCTATCCCTAGGAATGGCTCACCTGCTGTGGTGAAACCAATGTTTTTCTGTTCTCATAGAAGCAAATTACAATTGTTCAGGCACAGGGGGGAGGTATGAATTCCAGACTGCTGCCTGTGGAGGGGATGAGCTTACAGGGGTGGGGGGCCTGGCAGGATCCTTGTGTCTCACTTTAATGTCTGTCCCCCACATTCCCCTAAGCCCTTAGGGTGGGCACACTGGTGTCTTTTTGAAACATGTCCCTTTTACTTGCGCGTCTACCTTTTTGCTTCCACAGTTCAGTCCAGGACCACTTCAGTCTACAGAGTGGAAGGGGATTTGTGGGATGACATCCTTCCTTCCTTTCTCCCTCCCTCCCTCCTTCCTTTTCTCTGCCTCAGTGGGGTTCTCTAAGGACACAAAAGCTGGCCTTTGTCTCCCTCCTTGGGGACATTACAGCCCCTTTTTTCTTTCTCTGCTTTCTTGGGCATCTATAGGCCAGAAGAGGCTGAGGCATCATGAATTCTGCCCATCTGTGCCTGTGTCCATTCCACTAGCACTTTGGCCCCTTTTGGGCCTCTGGGATCAAGTTCTTGGGGGCCAGGACACTTTCACGCCCCCCAGAGGAGACCAAAGCCACTTAAGCCTTCTGGATGAGAAAGGGTGCTTCCCATGTGGCTTTTGCCTCAGTAACCTACCCCCATTTGTGTGTGTGTTTTTTGGTTTGTTTCTGCCTCAGGCACATTTTCTCTGTAATTTTTGGAACCCAAATATAAGGGAAATCTCATTTGCTCCGTTATGACTCATTTACAATTAAATACACTTGTTCCCATCTGTGTCTATATACATCTGCATACATTTGCTGTAGCATCGACCTTAATTTTGGAAAATGATGCGGCTGGTGTTATTTTTATCCTCACTGCCAAATTGGCTGAGAAGACCAGTGGGTGTTCACCCACCAGGTGACAACCCCCACTCAGGCCTCTTCCTGCAAGAGGTGGTGCCATTTTTCCCATGGGCAGGACATGCAGACCCCTGGTCAGCACTGGTCTTTATGGTTGCCTGTCTTAAGGGGTCCAGCTACCAGGACTTGGTGCTTTCCAGGACCTGTCTGTCTTAGTGCCAAGGCCTCACTGACCACAGAGATGGGTCTTGACTCCCTGTGCCATGCGCTGGGAGCTGCTTTACCAAGCACTGAATTTAGAGGTGGCAGTTGGGGGCTTGCTAACGGTCAAAGAAGGCAACACTGAGGAAACACTACAGGGTCATCTCGGGCCCACCCGCTCCCAGCCTGGGAGAAGTGAGGAGCTGTCTTTACCATTCAGAGCTATGCGGTGGCATGTGTGGGTGCCTGCCTCACCTACGTACCTAAAAATACCACGCCGTGGTTGTCTACTGCTTTTTTTTCCTTCCAGAAACTCAAATTGCATTGTAAAGATATTCACATTTAATGAGATGGTGGTGCCTGTCAACACACTTTGAGCCCTTTTGATATTATCTCATTGAATAATTTTATTTATACCCATATGCTAAAATAGAACTTGGCCAACAAGGATTACAGGATGCAAAAAAATAAGATGTCAACAGCTGCCAATCAAAAAGAAGTTAATATCAAAATAATATTTCAAACAGTATTTTCTGATGATCTATAGCCTTATTTTGGAAATTTTGTGGTGGGCAGTGCTGCTGCTGCTGTTACTTAATAATTCAGACCTGCTCAAGAAAAGGCTGGGCTTTCATATTTTTCCTGCATCACTTCTATGACCCTGGAATCCACACTTTGTATTGAACCAACCACACTACTAAGAGGAGATGACTTGGGATGATGCCAGAGTCATCCAGCATGTCTTCTTGCAACCTGAGGGCTCTTTATGCTGAGAAAAGATGGTGCAATGAGCACCAGTTATGACCAACAGTCTTCTTTGTTCTAGGCTTTGTCCTGAGCTTAGGGATCCCACAGACATAGAGAAGTCACCCTTCTACCCTTAGCGAACTAAATGTTTGGCCAATATTTCCATTCTAAGGTGGGGGATCCACTAGCTCCTCTTCTCTAGAGGGTCCCTGTGTATCTCCTTTCACCATTGAAAGCCTCTGCCCAAGATACCTTGACTGGTTAAGATCTTATCCCTTCCTCAGTCTGAATGGCACGTGTGTGTGATGACATACACATGATCACTAATCATTGTTGGCAGTGGTGAGCAGCGTCATATGCTCCTTAGACAACCAAACCTTTCACACATGCTCTGTTTTTGCCTAGGTTCTTAAAGGATGGCTCTTAAAATTGCCTAGTTAATGCTATGCCATTCCTTATGTCTTGACTTAGACAGTACTTTCTCCAGGAAACCAACCTGGCCTGGGTGACCTTGTTTTGAGTTCACCAAGCAGTGTATTTTAATTGTCTGGTGATGTGTCTGGTCTCTATGAGACTATATGCTTTTGGTGGGCAAGTCTTGTAACCCTTTTGTCTAGAGCAGGGCCTGACACATGGTAGCTATTCAATAAAGATATATTAAATGAAAAGATGAATGAATGCATTCCTAAATTAAATCAATAGAATCCAAACTCTACAGAATCATCTCCACTAAATTCATCCTATGGGAGAAACCAGTTTGGCATGCCCAGGGGGAGTAGCAGTTTGGTCAGCTGCCTTTGGCCAACAGGGCAGTCCACATACATTCCGAGGACTTGGGTTCACATCCTGGGACTGGGATGAAGACCCAAGAAGAACAACTAAATAAAGTGCTTCTTCCTCCTCTCTCTTCCTTCCTGCCTGCCTGCCTGTGCTCACCTTCATTCCTACCTGCATCTTTCCTCTAAAAAAAAAAAGAAAGAAAAGAAACTGTTATTCATATATCAGGATAAGCATTAGGGACAGCTACCCCAAAATGAAACAGTAATGCCAGTAGTGGTGAGAATAATCTGGGGTAGCGGAATAGCAGGTGATTTGATTTTCTTCCTTTTTTGTGTTTTCTAACTTTTCTATAATGCATATAGTAAAAAAAAAAGTTCAAAGAATATTTCATGCATAATTATTGTTTTTACAAATATTGTTTAATTGCTTCTTCCTCTTCTCAAAAATAATAATTATTATTATAAATAATGTTTATTATAAGCTGTTATATCAGTATGGCTCTCTGAGATGAGATTAGACATTCAAGAGATTAATTGTGGAGCAAAAGGGGGAGGGAGCAGGGGAATATGGTGGAGACTTCTGACTGTTATGTACATTTTAAAATAAAGATATGGGCAACAAAAAAGGATTGTGTAGGAAGAACTTCAGACTGAAGTATAGTTCTGAAAAAGTCTGAGCCAGGCTGATCGAGTATTTCTGAACAAAGGTTACCATGAGCTGAATGGGTAAACAAAAAGTGGTTTACACATTACATGGAATACTATTGAGCCTTAATAAGGAAAGGAATTCTGATATATATACTGTGACATAGGTGAACCTTGAAGGCATTACCCTAAGTGAAATAAGCCAGCCATGAAAGGACGAATACTGTGTGATTCTATTTATATAGGGTACCTAGAGCAGTCAAATTCACTAAGACAGAAAGTTGAATATGGGTGTCAAGCACTGAGGATGGGGAAAAAATGAATGGGGAGTTAAGGTTTAATGGGTATGGAGTTTCAGTCTAGGAGGATAAAAAAGTTAGATGGTGGTGCTTACCACACACACATGAAAGTTGCTCATCAGAAGAGTCCCATGTTGGGCAGTAATGGTCCAACTTTGATATCCCTGCTGTGTTCAGTCATAGGCTGAAAGCATCCCACAGTGTAGACACTGTGATGGATCCCAAGGTCAGTCAACTCTGCTCATTATAACAGTTATCTCAAAGGAAGATCTGAACAGCACATACCTATGGCTACCACAGTGTAATGGCCTCTGGGCTCAGACTGCCTGTGTTTAACACCCAAATATGTCACTTTCTGGACTATGACAGATTATGGATGTATTATTCAACATTCCTGTGCCTTAGTTTCTTTATCTATAAAGCAAAGCTGATATTAGTTCTTACTAATATCAAGGTGTTACACGAATGAGTTGATATATGTAAAGTGGTCTGAATAATGCCTGTCATAAAGTATGCTGTTAGTAAGCATTTGCTAGTATCATTATGAAGCATTTACTGTGATAGAGGCTCTGTGATGATGAGCATGTTTGATTACTTAAAAAGAGCCTCCAAACAACTCTGAGAGTCAAGGAATAATGTCTATATTTGGAGGTGGGAAACTGAGGTTTGATGAAGCTGTACAGTAAGAACTGGAGCCTGAGGAAGACACGGGACTAAATACATGAGTCCACAACTGTGAGGCAATGCTGGGTGGTTTTTCTTTGGAGTTGGGAGGTTGTCTCCCCTCCCCTGACTCTGGTCACAAACCAGGGTTCCTGGGTTTTACATGGTCTGTGCCTCAGTACCTCAGTTGCCTGAGTCACAAGGTGTGTGGCAAGGATGTGTTTTGATCAGCCCTTTGCCTCTGCTGTTGTCTCTCCAGCTCCGTTCTAAGATAAGAGCTCCCTCTTGACCCTTGTCCTCAAGGATAGCTGCTGCTGCTTTCTCTTCTTCCTCTTTCTCCCCGTCTTCTTCATCATCATCATCAAAATTGCCATCATGTGCAGCAGCAACATGCAAAAAGGACTTTATTAACAGTATCTAATTACACATTCTGCTATACTGTATTTTAGAGAACAATAATCACATAGACTCTAGGAGCTTAGCAATTACAGCTTGGATGAGCATGCTAAGGGCTCCCAAACTGCAGAATAAAGGCACAGCTATAGAGTTGCTCACTTCTGGTGCTGTCTCCTTGATAGGCAGCTGGCCATCTTTGAGCCTCATTGAGAAGGTGAAACCTACTTTCCTCTTCCTCGGACTCTAGCGAGATAAAGTTTGGGCATGTGCTCAGAGGAGGGGGAAGTGCTGTGCAAACTGGCACTTCTGGGACCCTCTGATCGATCCTGCCAGAGTTGACCGGTGAGAATACTCCTGTACTTCTTGCCCATGAACTAACTGCTCTTGCCCGCTTGGGAGGAATACATGTGTGATGAGAAGTCCTTTGGTCATGCACACCCCTTTTTGCTATTTTTATCAGAATTGAACATGGCACGATTCTAATTCTTGTCCCTTCTCTAGAATCTTGCTGTGTGTTTCTACTTCATACACCAGCCATATTGAACACCTTGCTTCTTCCCAGAACCTACCATGTACTGTTGTCCCCTTGCTCTGGAATGCCTTCCCTTTCCTTTCTACTCCCCCAATCACCTAGCTAACTCCCGTTTATCCTTCAGGATTAAGATGTCAGAAAGTGTTTTCCAGCCACCATGCTGGGGCTAGATCTCACTGGGCCTACAACACTCTTCCCTTCCCTTTTAAAAAATGTTTTTTTCCAACTTACTGAGGTATAATTGACAACCTTCCTCTCATTTTTTTTTTAAACTTCTTTACAACTTAGGCCTTCCCTACTTATTTAACATTCTTCAGGTCTCCTAAGTCCTTCCAGACTGTAGCAGCCTCCCCTCAGATATATTCTTGTATTATTCTTCTTTAATAGCTCATATCACAATGGGTAATGATAGATCTGTGAGACTGTTTAATTACTGTCTGTCTCCTCTACTAATCTGTAAACTCCATAGTGATATGTGCTTTGTTTGCTTAGTTCATGATTGTATCCCAAGAGCTTGACACATAAATATTTACTAAATGAATGAATGAATGAATAAATTCTGCTGTTTTGTTATAACAGGACGATTATTTCCAGTGCGGTATTGAGCTCATTATAAGGATCTAGGTACTCTTCTGTCTCTGCAGTTGTCTTGTAAGCTCTCTGAAGGCAGGAATGATGTTTTGTCCACATTGATTTCCCAATGCTTGGCACATTGCCAGGCAATTAGGCACTCAAAAACATTTTTTGAATAGATGAAGAAATGAATAAATGATGACAGGCATTAACTCATGTTCCCTTATACTTCATTCTTACTACAACAGTCAAAGTGACCTTTTAAAAATGCAAATAAGATCATGTTCACTCCACTTCTTAACCCCCTAGGGGTTTCTCCATTGCTCTGAAAGAAAAATCAAACTCCTTACAATCACCTAGTGGGTTTTACATGATTTGGTCCCTACTAACGTCTCTGTCCTCATCTAGTACCAATCTTTTCTGCATTGACTATCCCTTAGCACACTGGCCTTCCTTTTCTTCCTTGAATGTGCCAGGCTTATTCTCACACTAAAGCCTCTGCATTTGCTATATCTTTCTGTAGGGGATTCCTCCCATCACTGGGCCTCATTCTGATTATTCATGTCTCTACTCAAATATCAACTTTTCATTGGAGCCTGTCCCAACCTCTTCCTCACCCCTCTTAACACTCGCCCTTATTTGAAATAATATTTGTTACCTACTTACTATTTTCTTCTTCTCTAGAATATAAATTTCATGAAGCTGTCCACTGTATCTCCAGGGTCTAGTATAACGCATTTCAGTAGTAGGTGTTCCAAAATATTTGTTGATTAAGCAAACAAATAGATGAATGTATAACTATGATGATAGCCTTCTGTGATGAAGGGGCAGGTCCTACAGACTCACGGGCAGACAGAAGAGTGATCTATTGTGATTGAAGAAATAAAGAAACTGGACTGGTAAGAACTGATGGAAGAGCCTAGAGGGAATGTAGGTTTACCAGACTCCACTGTGAGCTCATGGGGTCTGGGAGTCCTAGGACTACTCAATCTACTTGACTCCTGTCAGCTCAGAATCAAGTTCATTATGAGTAAACAAAACATAATGCCATCCTCAGCTTTAAGTATTCACAATGCCCATATGGGGATCCATGGGGGCATGCAATGATTCCTGGCAGATGTATCTCTCTGGTTCTGTTCTAACAGGTTTTCTTTTACTCAAAGTTTCTTGGAATTTAACAATGGTTGTTAGGCAACAGAAGCAATGAATGGAGACAAATGACTCATTCAACGATACATCTGAGATCTAAAGTTTATTAATTTAATTCATCTTATATTAAGTGCAACTCTTATTTGATAATTCTTTTCATATTCCTATAAAAATGAGAAAATGCCAGACAAAAACAACAACAAACAAATTTCAGAATGAATTCCGAGAACCAGGTTTCCATAATAAAGTACAGTGACACTTTAAGAATAAAGCATAACTCCCCCTCCTCATTTATAAAAAAGACTTCTTTTTATGTATAATTTGGTTTGGTTGTCACGGTCTTTTAACTTTTTTCCTCTCAGGTTCTTTTTCTCCATTGTTATCAACAGAAACATGAGCATGAAAGGGGCGGGAAGTGTTTGTTTTGTGTACACATCTTTGATCATATCAGACAGGAAAGACTCCTGAACACCCACTGTTGACTGATTTTAAGAACTAAATCGTGATCTCAGTTTCTACAGAGAAGATGAATAATATGAATAATGAGAACTGTATACATTTTCCTAAGTGTCAATGCCTAAGTTTGGTTCTTTTATTTAAAACTTAACTCACTGGTTAAAGCCAACAGCATCCTCTATAAGAGGACACCTGGAAGGCTCACAGTGAGCCCTTGTCCTGGGTCCCACCTCCTCCCCCAGGGACCCCAACAAGCCCCACTTGTCAGACTGCTGTGCAAAAAGAATCTATGTAGCATAACAACCAGGCATTCAGGTTACCTCCATCATGGTATAGTCTCGACATGAAAACTGTTTTGAATGTGGCTTTTCAGCAAAGAGTTTTAAAAAGCTATTGACATTTCAGAGACTAAGTGGGGGTGATTAAGAGCCCAGTTTTGGATTCTGGCAGATCCGGTCCCAACACTGTCACATACTCCCATTGTGAACTTAGTCTCTATTTTCTTTTCTCGTTTATTGAATGAGGAATACAATAGTAATTGCCTTAGGATTTTTGAGAAGTTTAGTTGACATGTGAAGCTCTCGGAGTGCCCTTGTGGCTCAGGCAGCTGAGATGCTGGTGTGCAGACCACATATAGTCCAAGGACCCAGGTTTTGCATAGGGTGAGAAACCAAATTTAGCAGCTAAATAAAGCTGTTTCTCCCTCTCCTCCCTCCTCTCCCTCCCTCCCTTCCTTCCTCCTTTCCTCCCTCCCTTCCTCTTCCCTTTCTTCATTCCTTCCTCCCCTCCCTCCCTCCCTTCCTCCTCCCTTCCTTCATCCCTCCCTCCCTCCCTCCCTCCCTCCCTTCCTTCCTTCCTTGCTTCCTCTCTCTCAGAAAAAGTGAAGCTCTTAGCATAGAGCCTGGCATATACCAACGACTAAGTAAATATGAGCTATCATTGTTTTTAGTCATTGAATGCTAAACAACTGATTATTGTTTGAGTGAGTGAATGAATTTTTTTTTTTTTTTTTTTAAAGAAGGCAGGAATGAAGCAAGCAGGCCGGCAGGAAGAGAGGGGAAGAGGAAGCATTTTGTTTTATATTTTTATATAGTTGTTGACTCTGGTTGTTCCCTCTGGACCCAGGACACAAACCTGAATCCTTGGGATGTATGTGGAGGTGGCTCCCTAAACAGTACTCTACCAGGGCATGCCATGAATGAGTTTTAAGTTTACTTGACTTTGTTTTCTGCTCAAGTTTAGACTAGATATCAGTGATTCTTAATCTGGTTGCACATTAGAATCACCCAGGGAGATTATTGAAATACTTAGTTCCTACTCAAAAACAGATGAATCAGAGTCTCTGGAGGGTAGTTCCTGGGTATCATATTTTTAAAAAGCTCTCCAGGTGCAGACAGAATTGAGAATTATTGAATCACACAGGAATGAGGAAAGTAGCCTGATGTTAGCCAAGCTAAAACTGCCAGGGTGGGCAGGCTTTATTGTCCCCTGCACCCCCGACCTGAAAACAAAGTGAAAAGCAACCAGTGTCACTAGGCATCACATCCTTGACTCTGAGGTTGTCCTATCCTTTGGTTTTACCTTTAGTTTTACCTGTACAAACCTGACCCACTCTTGTTGGCTTTCCCCACGCTAAGCCAAGATCCCTTTGATCACTTCTATGAAATATAATGGGGGAGGGGTGTGTGCTTATCATTTCATGGTCACACCCAGACCTAAAGACCCAGCCTTTCACTCCAAGCTGCTAAGTCAGTTTTCCTCTTCATTCTTGCAGCTTCACTCATTTTGGTTCTATCTTCCTTTAAGGCTGTGTAGTGCCTCGAACCATATGACAAACAAGTGCTTTGTAAATGGTAAAGCTATTTGCTAGCACAGTGTAGAGAAATAATAACAAAGTCCTTCCAGTATAGAGAATCTCTAAAATGATCTCTGATAATTTATCTTTGACATTCTGCTGTTATTATTTTATGTTATGTTTTAGAATGCTCCACTAGGTATTGCTGATTGATTCTTTTGGTTTATAAATATTCTTGGTGCAGTCCTTGTGATTATGTGTACTTTGTACAGCAACTTGTACTGAACTTTCTGCGCTTTCAGCCCAAATGTCATCAACCAACATTAGTGACCAAGTCCTTTCTTCATTGACTTTTGGTTTTCCTCCTATGTCTGTGGTCACTCAGCATTCTGCAGGTGTGTATGTGTATAAAATTTTTTTAACGGAAAGATGCAGGCAGAAATGAAGATGAGTAAGGCATATAAAGAGAGGCGGAAGAAGCATTTTTGTTTGTTTTATTTAGTTATTCATCTTGGTTGCTTCCCCTGGCCCCGGGATATGCAAGCCCCATCCTTGGGACGTATGTAGACTGTGCTGGCCAAAGATGGCTGACCAAACCACTGCTCCTGCAGGGCATACCTATATATATATTTTTAATTTGTTTTAAGAGCGGAAGGAAGGAAAGGAGAGGAAAAAGAAGGAAGGATGGGAGGGAGAGAGGAAGGGAAGGAGGGAGAGAGGGAGGGAGGAAGGAAGGAAGGAAAGAAGGAAGGAAGGAAGGAAAGGGAGAAAGAAACATCTTTATTTTTGTTTTTTTTTTAATCCCAGCTCCAGCTCTCAAACCTGGGTCCTTTAACTGTAATGTGCATACCAGATCTCAGCTGCCTAATCACAGGGCACACTTACGCAAATATTTTTGAGGTGCTTTTAATGTTCTTGGCACCGCACTAAATTACAGGAGAGGAAAAGTGAAAAAGTCATACAAGTTCATACAAGTTTCCTGTTACTATGGAGCTTGTAGCCTAATGGAGGAGACAGAAAAGAAGCCACTAGACAAACAAGACAATTCTAGAGAGGGATGAGTATGATAGAGAACAGAAATGGTCCTCCTGTAGGTCAAGTGGCTAAGGCACATGCTATGAATGCCATGGACTTAAACCCACGTTCAAGCCTGGGAATCAGATGGGGAGAAGGAAAATAGCAAAGAACTACTCAAAAAAAAAAAAAAAAAAAAAAAAGAATAGGAATAAAAGTGCACTAATATACTGAAGAGTGATTACAGTACGGAGAGAGTTTGGTCAGGGAAGGCCTCAAAAACCAGGTGATGTTGAAAGTAGCCTTCAAGAATGAGAAGGGATGGGGAGGGATGAAAATAGGCAGAGCAACAGGATTTTCAGGGCAGTAAAAATAGTCTGTATTATACTATAATGATGGATACATGTTATTATATATTTGTCCAACCCTGTAGAATGTGTAACATCAAGAGCAAACTTTAATATAAACTTTAATATGGACTTTGGGCGATTATAATATGTCAATGTAAGTTCATTGGTTTTAGCAAATGCACCACTCTGATGGGGATGTTGATAATGGGGGAGGCTATACATGTATGGGGACAACAGGTATATGTGAAATCTCTATGTCTTCCTTTAAATTTTGCTGTGAATCTAAAACTGCTTTAAAAAATTAAGTCTTTAAAAAATCTCAAAAAGGTTGGGGGAAAACAATATAAATGATCTCAAAAATCCAATACATAAGTGGACACTACATAAAAAGCTTGTAATTGGAAAAAAAAGGGAGAGAAGAAGGGGCCAAGCTGAAGAGTAAGGGCAAAGAGACTCCAAGGAGAGGATGCAGTAACTGCAGTCTCTGATCTGGGAGAGCAATTGGTGCATTTTAGGAAAGGAAAGGAGGGCTCAGGCTGCAGAGGGGAACTACTTCCTTATTCCGGTTTCTCTTCTTAAGTGTTTGTCCTGAGCTTCCATCTCTTCTTGCTGTGCATTCTTCAGGTACCAATGACTCCCACATCTGGGCCTTTCTTGGGTTCACATCTGGATATATTCTTGTCTATAGGATGTCTCCTCTTAGGTGTTTGATAGGCATTAAAACTAAGCATGATCGAAAATAGCTCCATGCATTGTTTCCACTCCCACCCCCACCAATTTTACCTCCCAGACTTTCTGTCCGGGTAAATAGCATCAGACGATCAAGTTGGAAACTTCCATATTCACCGGCAAAATCTAGAATTCTCTGTCCTTCTGTATAGCTCCCAAATTTACCTGCTTCTTTTCATTCATTACACTAATATTACATACTCATGCACTACCCTATACATGGTAAACCTAAAAAGTCCCCCCAAGCCCCTCCTTGTTTATACCCATTGTAACAGTTTGCTGTGTATCTTTATAGACTGGTAACTATTCATTCCTTCAACTGAGGATCTGTTACCTGTCAGGTACAGCTCTAGGTGCTGAGCCACAACAGAGAACAGAACAGAAGAAACATCTGCTTTAATGAAACTTGCATTCTACTGGTTAAGAAAGACAATAAGGAAATAAATAACCATGTTATGTGTTAGGTGTTGTCAAATGCTATGAAGCACAGTAGGGTAAAGGAAGAAAATAGAGAAAAAGGAGGGAAGGGAAGTGAGTACCGGTGTGATTTTACAAAGGGTGGTTAGGCTTGGACCAGGTGGTATTTGGGCAGAGATATGAATGAAGTAATGGAGTGCATGAAATAAAGAGCTATTTAGGGGAAGATCGTTTTAAGCAGAGGGAATTGGAAATGCAAAGGAGGTAGGAAAGTGCTTGGTATGTTACAGAAATATCTAGGGGTCAGTGTTAGTTAGAGTGGAAAGATCGAGGGAAAAGCCCAAGATGGGTCTGAGGTTGCTGGACAAGATGGTGTAGATTTTATTCTGAGTGAGATGGAAAGCACTGGAGGGTTTTGAACAGATGATATGTTTTAAATGGCTCAACTGCTATGATAAAAGAACATTAAAACAAATATGTATGTGTCATTGAAACATAAGTGGTATAATAAATGTATTGCTTTACAATCTTCCTTTTTTCAAAGTGAATTAAAAAAAGTGATCATGTTATCTCTGTTAAAACCCCATTCTCCCTCTCATAAAGTCTAAAGCCTGACAATGCCCTCTCTAGTCTGGCCTCTTCCTACCTTACCAGCTCTCTTCTTCTCCTGGTACATGACTCAAGGTCTTCAAACATATTTGTATCTTGGTCTAGAATCAAACTGTTTCCTTCCCTCCCTATTCACATCATTCAACATTTTTTCTAGATGCTATGTACTAGTTTTTTTTTTTTTCATTCATTTTAACGAATATTTATTGAGGGAACTGCTATGTGCCAGACACTATTTTAAGTTCCAGGGACATAGCATTGAATAAAATAGACAAAAAATTCGAGCCCTTATGAGGCTTAATTTCCAGTGGGAGGAAGATAGGAAAACAAAAAAGTTGAAAAAAAAAATGAATTTATGTGTCAGAAGGTGATACACCCTATGGAGAAAAATAAAGCAAGGAAGGAGGAACAGGATGTTGGAGAAGGGATTGCCCTTTTGAATAATGTGGTCTAGAGGAAGCTTCACAGAAAAAGTGACAGCTGAGCAAAGACCTGAGGGAGGTTAGGGAGTGAGTCAGGCAGCTATTTGGAAGAGAGCATTCCAGGAGGAAAGCAAAGGCCCTAAGGCAAGAGCCTGCCTGCTGGATGCCAGGAATAGTAAAGAGGCTAGTGTGTAGTAGAAATGTGTGGGGGCAGGTGAGCTGCCAAGGCCCTTATAAGGAGGATCTTGCCTTTTACTCTGAGATAGGAGCCATTGGAGGTTTTGGGCAGAGTGGGCATGACATGTTTGTGCTTATACTTTAACAGGATTGCACCAGTTGCTGAATTGAGACTAGACAGAGGGAGGCATAGGCAGAAGTAGGGAGACCTTTTAGGAGAGTCCTGTGAAATTCAAGCCAAGTGAGGATGATGACCATAACAGCACAATGGTAAAAAGCTGGTGGACTGTGAAAGTATTTTAAAGGTAGAGGCACAGGATTTACTGAGAAATCAGTTATGAAATGTGCGAGAGAAGTTTTTGAATGACTCCAAAGTTTTTGGCCTAAAGAATTAGAAGAATTGAATTGCCATTTAATGAAATACAGAAAACTGGGATTAGTAGGTTTGGACAGAGGTATCAGGAAATCTGTTTTAGATATATAGACATTTATTATGAGATGCCTAGATTCCTACAGGATAACCAAATGGAGGTATCAAGTAGGGAGCTAAATTTGGGAATTCAGAAATAAGCACAAAAGTTCAGATTGAGATATAAACCTGGAATTGTCAGCATATTTAAAGCCAAAAGATTGGATGAGGTCACCAATGGATTGATGGCATCAGAAAAAGGGAGCCAAGGGTGGACCAGTGGGACATTAACAATAGTACTTAAACTTACTGATCTCAAGATACTTTTATTGCTTTTTAAGAGGAAGGAAGGCAGGCAGGAATAAGGGCAGGAAGGCAAGAAGGAAGAGAGAAGAGGAAGAAGCATTTTTATTTATTTATTTGTTCATTTTGGTCTCCCACCCGCCAGCCCTAGCTATCAAACTGGTCCTAGGACTTAATATGGTTTACACCCTAGCCAAGGGGTATATTTTATTTAGTTGGTCATCTTGGTTCCCACTAGTCCTGAGTCTTGAATCAGACCTTGGGATGTGTGTGGGCTGTGCTCAACCCTTATTCTACCAGGGCGTACCTCATATGCATCTGCATTCTATGTGACACCATATTATACATCATATTACAGTCTACCATATACCATGAGAGAATAAGAAAGGCTGTAAATGATGTTTCTGTATTATTATAAAAATAGTTTTTGCTTTACTACTTTCTGAAAAGGCCTCAGGAGTCCTCAGATTGCAGTTTGAGAACTATTGTTCTAACATTTAAAGGTTGGGAGGATTTAGCAAGAATCATCAAAGGAGACCAATAAGTTGTAACCAGAGTGGATGGAAGAAAATTAGTGCCTGGTGCCCTGGGAGACCCAATAATGACAATGTTTCAAGGAGAAGAGTGATCAAATGCTAATGGTACAAGTCAGCTATGGATAGAGAATGACCACTGGATTTGGCTCATGGCAGTCAGGCGGTCATCAGGAACCTTAAAAGCAATTGGGGGGAGAGGTGAGTGCTAAATTCTGACTGGAGGGGGTCACAGCACCAAGGTCACTTCCTCAGGTCGCTGAACCCCAGACTAGGTTGATCCCCCTCGCCCCACCATCTACTTGTTTCTCTCCTCCATCTTCATCCTTTACCTTCTTTTATGTAGTTTACCCATCTCTTCCATTACATTTTAAGTTGTGGGAGAACAGGGATCAAGTCAGTTTTATTCACTGATGCTTTCCCAGCATATAGCAAATATAGGACATAGAAAATAATCAAATATTTTTTAGTAAGCTTTTCAGTGTTCTCAGAGGAGAGGAAGTTACTCTCCTGTTTATGGGGTAGACTGCAAATCTCTCATTATGGTCTTTCCATCACCTGATCCTTCTTTTCCCAAAACAAACTTTACACTTTCATCTTTCAGGGTCTCTCTTAGTTTAGGCTGCTGTAACAAAATACCACAGACTGAGTAACTTATAAACAACAGATGTTTATTTTTCAACATTCTGGAGGCTGCAAAGTCAGAGATCAAGACACTGGCATGGTTGTGTTCTAGTGAGAGTTCTATGTTTGGTTCACTGTCAGAATCTTCTTGCTGTCTTCCCATGGCCGAGGGGTCAAAGGCTCTCTCTGGTGCCTCTTTTATAGGGCGCTAATTCTATCCATGCAGTCACTGTCCTCATGAACTAAGTACTTCCCAAAGGCCCCTTTCCTCATATTGTCACACTGGGCATTAAATTTTCTGGGGGAACACAAACATTCAATCTATAACAGGGCCCCCTGCTTAGAAAGACCCCATGCCTTGGTTTAACACTCCAATGTTGCTGTCTTGAAATTGTTAATAATTTTTGAATGAGGGGACCTCACCAATTAAATAGCAGGTCTTGAGTGAAGTGATATAGTGAGTCATGGAGCCCAATCCTTTAACTGTTTGTTGTTAGTTCAAAGGAATATATTTATTACTATGTTCTGAGGTAGCCAAGTGAAGCTGAGGGAAGCCATTGTCACTCCAGGTAGGTGGGATGGGACTATAGGAACAAAGACACTGAAGGTGAAAAGAGAATGGATGTAGTTGGAGAATAATGTTAAGGTTGTCATTCACTAGAAGGTTGCATCTCCCTGTCATAGTCCTATTGCCTTTTGTCAGCATTTCTTAATTAGCACAAAACCATAGTGCTTTGTATTACAGTGGGCACACTCACCAACAGACATACACTGGGCATTGCCTGGGGGATGAGCATTATGCTGGGTGCTCTAGAGGATACGGCTCCTGTCTTCTGGGAGCTTGCATTTCCTTGGTGGAGAGGGAGATGTGATTTGTAAAGGGTAAACATGTTGAGGGCAGGTCTCTCTAGCTCAGCATCAAGCCAGCAGTGGGTATTGTCATGTTATTTTGAATTTATAGAACAATACTGACATCAACCTTGTTCATAATCTCATGATGTGGGAGAAAGGACATCATTAGGGTTTCTATACCAGGCTAATAATGAATATGTAATATTTTTATTTTATTTTATTTTTTAATATTCACTAAGAAGATACAGATGGGGAGGCTGGGAATAGAATTCCCTCAATAGCCAGAGGCCTAGAGATAGAAGGCCCTTTAAGGTGTGTGTGTGTGTGTGTGTGTGTGTGTGTGTGTGTGTGTGTGTGTGTGTGTGTGTATGTGTGTAGGGGCGAGTGAATCAGGAGGAGACAAGAGGCTCATGTCCATCTTGAGGGCTCTAAGTTTCCCCATCAGTGCGATTAGGCTCGGTGATTTCTAGGAGCGCTACTGTCTCACCTACGAGATCCTGAGAGTTGGATGCTAGTTCCACTGTCTCAAACTGTAAGGTCTGTTTCTCCTGCAGTACAACTAGACATGTGTGTGCCTGGAATACTTTTCTGTGACTCGAGAACACCAGCGCACTTCTCAGATAAGAGCTCCCAGGACTCAGCGTCGCCGCTTCGGGTCCTTGGGGCACCATCGGGGGTGGGGCTTGCTCCAGCCGCGCCCCGAGACTCACCTGTGAGCCGAGCTGTGACTCACCTGCCCTCCCCCGCTCGCTCGCCGTTCCGGGAGTCACTGCTCCTCCTTCCTCGAGATGGGGGTTGGGGTCATTGATGGCCTAAGCGCCCACTAGGGTCCTAGGATGAAGTAACCTTAGGGCGAAGGGCAGAAAAGAAGAGGTCCTTTGGAAGGTTCCGGTCGGCTTCGCCAGGCTAAGTCTATCTGGGGCTCCCCAGTAAAGCAAGGGCGGGGAAAAAGCGAGGCGGGGCGGCGGCGGGAGGCTCCGGGAAGAGCGCGCCGGGGGGAGGTGCTGGGAAGGGCGGGCGGGGCTGGTGCCTGGGCAGTGGGGCGGGGGCCCTGGGCGGGGGGCGGGCCGGAGGCGGGGGCGCGGGTCAGCCCATTTCCTCCTTAGAGCCGGACGGAAGGGAGACAAAGCGGCGGCCGTCGGCTTCGGGCCTCGGGAATCTTCCAGCACTCGCCCTGCTCACCGCAGGTAACTCTTCTCACGGGCTCCTCCACGGGGTGAAGGGGCCCTTCAGGTTGGGCCACCCCAAACCAGACCCCACGGGCGGGCGGGATGCAGTCTTGTCTGCGACCCCGCCCGAAATCGGGCTCCGGGCTGTTGAGGCGACCGGCCTTTCCCTGCGGGGCCCCGGGCTTGGGCCCTGGCCCCTGGCTGGCGGGCGGGGCAGGCGGGACCGGCGCTTCCCGGCGCTCGGGAAGAAGAAGGGCCGTGGCGGTTGGAGCTGAGCGAGCCGCAGGCCCCGCGCGGCCGGGGCTCTTGGTCTCGGGAAAGTT